>OX421971.1:36512246-37014746 GCA_949128135.1 Parasteatoda lunata
TCTTTTTTCCTTCAGAAGTGCAACGTTTTATTACTACTTAGATAGGAAAAGCTTTTGTCTTTTATAGGGGTTGTACTTAATCTGTAAAAAAGCACGAAAAAAAGTGCTAATTTTACTTACGCTTTACCTCACTAGCATTATACAAGGAATGCGTGCAGTTTAGTCTGGACGAATATTTAATATAAAATTAAGCGTTAGAAAAGCTACAAAAATACTTTTATTCGCGAAAACAATGTAATTTAACATTAAACTGTCCGCATGAAAGCATATGCCAAAATTGTCAGAAAGTGTTAAATAATCGTGCTTTTTATAGTCTTATTATTAGTAGTTTTATTGGTACTTAATGTACATATATACAAAATTAGTTTCTGAATACTGAAGGCTCATTATTTTTAGGTATTTATGTTTCTTTTTTAATATTAAATTTACAATCAAATAGGATCACCCTATGTGCAAAAACTTGTTCGTTACACGTTACAGAGGTGTGTAGTTATCACATATATTAACTTAACTGATTTTAATCTGTGTTTAGATCGTATTTATGTTTGTTACAAAACAACAGCAAGTCTTAACCTATATATTAGTTTAATATTATAACAGATTACAAAGTTCATTGGAATTCTTGTCCCATATTACACAGAGTAAAAAATTCTGG
Organism: Parasteatoda lunata; assembly: GCA_949128135.1. Taxonomy (NCBI): domain Eukaryota; kingdom Metazoa; phylum Arthropoda; class Arachnida; order Araneae; family Theridiidae; genus Parasteatoda; species Parasteatoda lunata. The sequence continues at coordinate 36,512,902 of OX421971.1, forward strand.
TAAAATTACCGTACTGTATAGGCAGTTGTGTTATTTCTGGTAAAAAAAAAGAAACATAATTCTAATTAATCAAAACAAAATACACTGTTTTTAAACCATTCCTTTAGTAATTTTCAGCTGAAATTCTAATTTTTTACAAAGTCGTAGTTCTTATTGCCATACATTTAGTAAAAAAGTACAAAAACTAAAAAGTAAATTTAACTGAATGGTTTTATTCCATACTGTAAGGCAGTGATTCTCAACCTTTTTTTTGGTTGCGGCACACTTTTAACGATTTCGGCACACAATGAAAAAAATTAGTTTAAAAGTTGTTTACTTACCTATAATACACTGTGTTAAATAGTTTGATAATAATTTTGAATGTGAAATAAAATAATATGTACTACAAAAGCATGTTTATTAAGGGATTAATTCTTTCGAGTAATATTTTATTAGTTAGTAATTTATTAGTTAGTTTTATTAGTTTATCAGTTATTTTTTTTTTGCTAGTTATTAACTGCTAGCTTGTTTTCTATATTTATTACCTGTTAGATTTTTTTAACATTGTTATTTTTTGTGATTTTCTGCTAACTAGTTTTTTTGCTAATTATTAATTGTTAGCTTATTTTTTTGTTTCTTATCCTTTGTTAATTTGCTTTTATAACTATGAATTGCATAGCTTACTTTAATGATTAGCTTTTATTTCCGTTTGAAAGTTAATATTTAGCTTGCTTTCATTTGTTAATTAATAATTTTAATAATCATTAAATTTCCTACTTAATTCAACATTTTTTAAAATTGCCAAAGACAATTTAAACGCTTCCTTCTTATTTTAACTTATTTTAAGATTGTCAGAGACAAGACAATCGCCTACAAAGATGTTCACGCGGTTAAAGCCTGGAAAAATTATAAAAGTATATATATATAATATTATGTATGAATATATAATATTATATATATACACTTTTCTTTAATTTAAACTTTACTCGTTATAAAAAAAGCCTTATAATTTTTATTGTATCATTTCTAATATTTGGCGGCACATTTTAAGAATTTGGCGGCACACAAAAGTGCCGCGGCACAGTGGTTGAGAATCACTGCTGTAAGGTATCACAATAAAATTGCAAAATTTTCTATATTTACTAAATTGTATTACATATTAAAAAACCATATTTCGCTGTTAATTTTACAAGAATCATTACCAAAGCTTTTTGATAAAAGTTTTTCGGTCTTCCCATAGAGCTAAAAACACAGTGAAATTCGCATTTTTCCCCAGTGGATCGTAATTACTAGACTGAAGCACTTCTGGAATTCAATGAAGAATATAATGATGCTAGATTCCAAACGTATTATATCATATTACGATTAAATTGGAACATGCCTGTTATAATATACAGTAACATATCAGCTGTTCTGGGGGGAAAAAAAGCTTCATGATTATATTTTATAGTATAATACATTATTATTATAAATAGATTATGGTAATAGAATAGTATATTATGATACCATATCACAAAAAAGCGATGCTAATTTTTTTCAAAAAAAAATTAATCTTTCACATCTCTTTAAAAAACGCAACATAAGTTTTAAATAAATGATATAGAATTTTAAAATTAGTGATATACATCTTTAAAATTCTACATAATTCAGTTTATACCATTCTCGCTTGCGAAAAAGATGTGGAAAAAAAAGTTTACACGATTTAAGATTAATTATTATATACAGATTACGGTAATATAATGGTATATTATAATACCATATCACAAAAAAGCGATGGCCGGGAGAGCCTGGTCGGTAGGGCACTGAGCCCATGTCCGAGAGTTCATGGGTTCGAATCCCGCCTTCCGAAGACTCCCCGTGTAGAAAAATAGTGACTGATGCACGTCAAATCTGATGAGTTGCAAAGTCCTCCATGTTTCCACAACAAATCAATACCTCTGGGGGTACTGGATTGGAGATTGATCGTTCTCTTGATTCAGATCAAAATTACGATCTGTGGATGAATGAATGGGTCCGCCCTCTAAACGGGTGTGGCGTATGGGTGTGGCAGAAGTCGAATTCTTGGCCATAGATTGCGCCACTGGAAAACAAGAACAATCACACCCCTCTGCCTTAACAGGTATACAGTATCAGCAATCATCATCACAAAAAAGAGATACTATTTTTTTTTAAAAATTAATCTTTCACATCTTTTAAAAGAGCATAATATTAGGTTTAAATCGATGATATAAAATTTCAAAATTAATGATATACATCTTTTATATTCTACAATATTAAGTTTATAATATTCTCACTTAAGAAATAGAAGTTGAAAAAAAAGTGTACACAATTTAAGTTTCCTTGAGGCATCAACGTTTCCTTCATTTAACATTGGTTAAACATTAAAACTAGAAACTTTTGCTGAGCTTTTTAAATTAAGATCCCAAGACACCAGAAACAAGCATACAAAGCTACAGGCAATTTATTGAAACAGTCAAAGAAAATAAATGAACGAACAAAAGTTTCTTCTTTTCCTTTCAAGATCTTGACTGTTTTCCAGATTTATAAACACCGGATTAAATTGTACTTTGAAGGAGAGACGTAGAATAAAACAAGGACATTTCTTAATATTTTTGTGTAAATAATATATTTTACGTGAAATACATAAAAAAAAAAAAAAAATTCATATGAAAAAAATTGCATGAAAATTCACTTAATTCAGTAAGTTAACTCTCTCGTTGGTTAGAAATTTCAAAAAATAAAATTACCATTCGTTTTAAACAAAGTAAATTTAGTTAAAAGTTGGATATAAAAGCATGACATATCTTCACGGTAAAACACTCTGGTCTAATTCCTGTACAATTCATAGCATAATTGTGATTCAGATTACGGTAGAAAGTACTTGCACTTTGGTTGCATAACCCGCAAAATCCATTTTGACAATATTAAACCTTAATTTTTACAGTAATATTTATTTAATTAGAGTGATTCACTGATTTTACGGTAATTATTAATGTTAAAATTACTTTATCATATTTTTTCCCTTGCATGCTCAGGTAAAAATGAATTATCAGTTTTCTGAGTTATATTATATTATTCTGAGTCAATTTAATCCGAAAATTTTTACAGTGTATGAAAGCAGTATATCCACTGTCTGCAATTTAATCTAAACATTTTGCTTATCTAACTTAAAATATGTTCTATAATGCATGCACTAAAATAGGCGAATTCCTGCAGTTTGTATTGAAGAAAATCTAACAACGATTGTTAAATTTTCCATTTGATTAAAAAGGAGAAAAAAAACTACTGAAATTTTACTTTTTCCTACAAGTAGTGATGCATATATATTTTAAATGAAATTAATTTAAAGGAAAATAAGGCATAATATAATAATTAATTTTCTAACAAACAAAAAAAACAAAAAAAAAAGAAATCCTGAGGTATGCACATGTGCTAGACCAGTGATTCTCAACCAATGCGCCGCGGCACTTTTGTGCGCCGCCAAATTCTTAAAATGTGCCGCAAATTATTAGAAATGCTACTTACAATAAAAATTATAATGTTTTTTTTTTATTATGAGTAAAGTCTAAATATATATATATATATATATATATATATATATATAGATAGATAGATAGATAGATAGATAGATAGATAGATAGATAGATAGATAGATATACTTTTTATATTTTTTCCACGCTTTAACCGCGTGAATATCTTTGTCGGCGATTGTCTTGTCTCTGACAATCTTAAAATAAGTTAAAATAAGATGGAAGTGTTTAAATTGTCTTTGACACACAATTTTTAAAAAATGTTGAAATAAGTAGGAAATTTAATGACTATTAAAATTATTAATTAACAAGGGTAAGCGAGCTAAATATTAACTTTCAAACGGAAATAAAAGCTAATTATTAAAGTAAGCTATGCAATTAATAAACAAATTAACAAAGGATATCTAAAAAAACAAATATATAAAAAACAAATTAAAAAAAAGGATAACTAACAAAAATAGAAGCTGACAATTAATAATTAGCAAAAAAAGTCAGTTAACAAGAAATCACAAAAAATAACAGTTAATGTAAAAAAAACTAACAGTTAATAACTATGGAAATTAAGATAACAATTAATAACTAGCAAAAAAAAAATAACTGTTACTAACTAGTAAAAAATTAGTCGAAGGAAATAATTAATCCCTTAATAAACCTTCTTTTGTAGTACATATAATTTTATTTCACATTCAAAATTATTATCACAAACTATTTCCCACAGTGTTTAATAGGTGAGTAAACAAACTTTCAAACTATTTTTTTTCATTGTGTGCCGTTAAATTTCGAAATCGTTAAAAGAGTGCCGCAACAAAAGAAAGGTTGAGAATCACTGTGCTAGACTAATAACCTGGATCACAAATACAAATCTTTCTATTTTTTATGTCCTATCTTATATATAAAAATGTTTAACATGCTACTATAACCACGTAAAACATTTATAGAAATCATGAAGTAGGGCATTATGCTGCTTTTTGTTTTGGGCAATGTTACTTTTTAAAGGTTGCTTTTTTTTTTCTATTTTTGTTGCTAAAATTGTTTTTATACATTCGCGTGTTTCAGTATTAAATAAATTTATTAATTTAGCCTGCATTTTAAATTTTTCTATTCGCGATCGCAACGCTCGAGTACGCCCTCTAGCGGGAGCCTGAAAATATCAAGCATTAATTTATTAACTTTTCATTTATTTCCATCAACATCATTGACGGAATCAGACGCCATTTTTTATCAGCAAGTAAGAAGCAAAATTTCCCTAAGGAAAAATCCGAAGAACTTGAAAAAACTCTCCAGAATATTGGTAAATCTTTCAGGAACAGAACACGCCAAACATTAGAAGAAAAATTCCTCAATAATTTTTAATTTCTATTATCAACAAACTTGCAACTGATGACTTCCGATTTCGGAATCGCATACTGTTACAGATGTGTGTATTACGGTAAAAGACATTTTTCCTGCCTTCAATTCTTTACAAATCAAAGTGAAGTCAACATTTCTTTCTTCATTCCAATGAATAAATGTGAATTCAGAACTGTAATAGTTATAGAATATTCTTCTTCATTATAGAATACTATATATTTCTGTATCTATATAATTCGAAAAACAACAATAAAAAATCATCCAAATTGCTTGAAATAATTCCATTTGTGCTGATTATTAATAAATTTTTTATCGTTTTCTTGGTTAGTATTTTTTAGTTTTGAAAGAATAATTTCAACTAGAATTCACCTATTCTGTTTTAAAGCTACATATTAAGATTCATATCGAGATCTTACAATTATAAAATTTTGCTGTGTGGTATGTTATCTAAAAGTAATGCAGGGATAATCTTGGGTATATATTATTTGAAAATAAAATTTTCAAACGAAGAACATTTCATTTGAAATTCTCCGGATTTATAAAGAAGTGTTATGGTTTTTATAAGAAAAAATTTGCTTGTAAATAACATTTTTCTTATTTGATGATGGTTCTCTGCAAAATGGTTTTTTACGTCTGATTAAGAACTATAAGGATAAAAAAAATGAAACAATATGACAGTTTTTTTATTTCAATATGAGGAATTTTTAAAATCGTTTTTTTATCCTACGAATTCTTTGTTTTACGTTTCTTAGTTTATGATTTTTAGATAAAAATTTTTGTCAAAATGCTTTTTTTGAAAAATTAAATGGTATAACATTATGTGTTTATGTATACTTCTTTCATATTCTAATGTTTGAAGTAATATGATTCATGGAATAAAAATTCGGTACTTATGTATTAACGCCACCGTAGATACAGATTTGGCGGTTTTTAAGTGCCGCCAATCTACACCTAAAATTTTTGCGACAAATCATAAAATGAAACACTTTATTTAAAATCAATGTAGTCTATTGGATTTCGGTGGGAAATGGGCCGATATAGAGTTTAACATAGATTCAAAACAATGATGGTTTCACATATTAACTTAAACAAATAAGATTCCTAATGAAATAACATTTCCAAAACTTACGTTTACTAAGATAAAGTTTCATGTCATGGAAATCGGTACATTTTCGATTTTTTTTTTTTTTTTTTTTTGGTAAAATATTTCGCTCTAGAAAAAATAAAATTGCATCTTGTTTTGTTTTTGGCAAATTCCAAAGACGAGTTTTCTTAGCACTGAAAGCTGGCGTCAAAAAAGAATTATTATTATTATTATTATTTTTTTTTTGTTTGTTTCGTAAGCATTCTTTATTTTACGTGTTTTAGTTTCTAAATAATGATTTTTATTGAAACTTAAAATTTTTTGATAAAAATTGTTGTCAAAAAACTTTTTTTACAAAATTAAATTTTATAAAATTATGAGGATTATGTATACTTTTTGTTCATTTTAATTTTTGAAGTAATATGATTCTTATAACTATGGAATGTAAAGTTTAAATTGGCCTTTCATGTTATTTCATTAAATATAGTAAAACTATTTCTCGGGCATTAGGTTTAAACTCTTATAAGAATATACATATTTTTTTTCTGTTTGATTTTTCCGATGTGTTTTGGATGTTTTTTCTCTAAAAAGAAGAAATACCATTTCGTTTTCATAAGAAAGAATATCAAACATTTTTCTTTTTTAAATTTAATAAGCCACAATAAAGAAGGAACGTTGCACTGCTACACGCAATATTAAAGACGTGCTACACGCTATATTAAAGACGTCTCTAGAGTAACTGAATAACTGTTCATATAGAAATCGCAGGTATTCGTCTCATACAACAACGCCCCCTATAGTTCGCTGCGATCGCGAATTGACACTCATGCAGAAAATAAACTGTCTGAGAAATACGTTATAAATACAATTTGAACGAGAAAAAATAAACAAGCTACTTTGCTCGTGTATGAAACGCAAAGTTTAATGTATACGCACGTTTTGCACTGTTTCATTATTTATTTTTTTCGATTCATAGCAATTTTATATCTTAATTTTAAAAAATTACTTCTGTCTAATCGTCTTCAAGTTACATTTATTATTTTTGTACGTTATTATAATTCTATCTTTTTGATCCAATCTTGCCGGAATGAAATTCTCTGTTTAGGTAGAAAGCACGCAAATAACATCACTTTGTTAAATTATTAATATTATCAGTTAATATAAGAAAAACGTTTTTTAGATTTAGATAGATTTTATTCATTCTTCATTATAAGAGAAAAAAATTTTGTGTCCTTTTCTCTTTCTCTTTATGCACAATTGACACTAATATTTTTTCTCAGTAATCGATGAAAATAACCTTAAGGATTTAAAAACAGAAACAGTTTGTGCTAAAGAGATACCATAGGAATGGAAAAATTACCAAATGAATGGTTTTTGGTTCTATTAATGAGAACTATGTTTTTTTATGCCATAAAGTTTATTATTATATAGTACTGTAATTTTACCAGAATCTTTCACTACTTATAGGAATTGAATTAAATTGAAATTGGCGCTTAATGCACTTCATATAAGTCGTCAAGCTGCGCCAAACAACTACATATGGATTGGTTGCAATGCATTGGAGCAATTAATATGCAATTATTTTTTAGAATAAAAACAATACATAAACTTTAAAAAAATTAATGCATTTCCTTAAAAATGTTCAATACGTGTTTTTTTAATATATTTTAATGCGTTTATTTAAATTCCATATCAATTTTTAAAGCATTATAATGTTAATTCACTGGAGTCAATTACTCAAGCACTTAACTAAAATACCCTCACGTTTTCTTGTCAGAAACTGTCTTAGTTTCTTCTTAAGCTCCATTTGCGATATTATCCCGGGGCAAAATGAGGAAACCCTCCTTTCGTAATTACTTGGCTCGACGAGCAAATATGTCCTACCCTCTGAAATCCCTGCAAGGTACTTCGGCAATTATGAACCACCCTCTCAATTTAGATTTCCCCCTTTTCTATGGACTCCTTTAGACTCTTAGACTTCTTCCACAACTTGGAGACAGCTGAGATCCTGTGTTTATCGAAAAAAATTGAAACAAAAGAATATATTAAACAATGAGTGGAGTTTCATTGTTCCGTCGAATTCAAGATAGAAAATAAATTAAGTGTGATTGGATACAGATAATGCTTTTTGTATAATGGAGATAAAAACTTACGTAGTTGCTGCTCACAAACAGTAATTATTAAGAAATAAACAATTAAAATAAACTATACGTACCTCAATAAGCTATTTTAAAACAATTGATCCATTGAATTTCTTCACATATTCTAAAAAAAAAATTGAAATCATGTAGTTTAAATTTGTGCAAAATTTGCACACCATATTACACGAAGAGAAAATGTCGAGAGTGAAATTTTATTGCTGGTTAAAAGCTATCTCCGTAATCTGCAGAACCCATTTTTCATATAAATTATTTTTCTTTTGGAAAAAAAAGTACGTTTTTTTTTGGGGGGGGGGAGGAAATTATGCCTGCATATTTAGTTTATAAATTAATAAAGATTTTTTTTTTTAAATTAATTTTTCTGTATGTTATTCTAATTCAAAACTTTAGTTTTATGAACGAAAAAAAAAAAAACATATTTTTTGTAGTTTTAAATAAATTCTATATGTTTACCTATAGTTAAAAGTATCTAAATTTAAGACTCCAAACCTACCAATCGACATCATTTTAAATGTAAGAGGATCGTTCTTTAAAATTTTAATGTTACTTACTCTAATTCAAAAACTAAAGTGATAGGGGCTAAAGTCCATATTTATGCTTTTGAATCTATTTTACACGTAAATATCAACGAATAAGAACACAATTAAACCATAAAGTAATGATTATATAGAATTATTCATTATTAATACTTAATTTTTTGTAACTTTAGTGCCACAATGTTGTAGGCGAAGTTTTGGCGACATTGCTGTTTCTTTCCATACATTGTTGTTATATATATATATATATATATATATATATTCTAATTACGATATCAAAAATTCTACATACCTGAAAAGATATCTATGATTTTTACAAGATGCAGCACTATTGTAAAATCATGTTAGACCGAAATTTAAATATGTTTTTATATATTTCAATATCGAAAAATCAATAAACATTGCTGCAACGAAATAAGCTCAGATATTTTTGAAAACTTTATTAATTTGTAATAAGTTTTATCAAAAGATACATGCTTACCGTTTTTAAAATATTTCAAAAATTGAAAATTTCTGAATTTCGTAAAAATGTTAATAAGAATTCTAAGAAAAAATTAATTTTGCAACTTCTAGACGGAAAATGATTAAATATTTTACATTTCTGCTAATTTTAACGGTACTGAAGCTTTTAGCTTTTCTCCATTGCCTTTTTAAGTACAAAACATGAATCAATAAAAAAAAAGAGGACTCATCTCAACTGTCACAGGACGCCCTTCTTTCTCTACTAAAATCGCCCAACGAGAGGGAGCACGTGACTGTAAAGACTGTGAAGTTAGGAAAGAAGAGATGTGGGAAAAATAACAGCGAGTTTCATCTATTTGTATTACAGATCTATGGTTAGACTTTGTAGCCTTGACATTTAAAACACAGCCCAAAAGACTAGGAAACTCCTGGAACAAGCATTGGGAAAAAATAACTTTGGAGAGTTTCATGGAGAGTAAAACCACGAAAACCTCCCACGGTTAGCACAATAACAAGTGATCTCTAACCTATCACAAAGATCAATCATCACTGAGCATATTTAACTGTGAACGTTGCGAGCCAGGAGAGTAACTCTTATTACCCATCCATCGCTGGGTCACCACTTTAGAAAGTAAGTTCCACTGCCCGTTGTGGGTCAGAATGATCATACAGATTAAGGCTCCACAAATTAGTGACCAATTAATTTAGGTCAACATTGCACACATGCCCCTTTTTCTTCCCCCAAAAAACTTCAAACTATTGATCTGAAGCTAAGACAGATTTTTAGCAATTTTACATTAACTGCATAAAATTATTTCAACAATAAAAAAAAAAAAAATATTTGTCAGGACTTTTTAGAGCGACGCTGAAAAAAAACAAGAAAATAATGGAGCATGCAACGCAGTATCATGAATGTCACTTGAAAATTATATTTTTATTTAGATATTAAAAAATTTAGAACGGAATGAGACTATCGTTGGTTTTGAAGAAAATGTAAGATATTTTTGCATGTAATTAGTGTGGTTTAATAAATTAATATAATTTTTTAATTGGGTACTTGCATTTCAAGAAGAAGAAGACCTCCCATACCCACACATGTGACCTAATACATCAGATACTAACGATAATACTGCCAGCTAAACTTTATGGGCAAAATGTGGCGTATTAAAGTTGAGCTAAGTTTCCCTACATAAGTTAGAATGTTAATTAACGATAATTTAATTAAATACAGAGCCGTATCGCACATCAAATTTGTTGAAATATAATTCTTTCTCGTCTATTTCTACCACTTAACTTAGATTTATAATTTGTTTATGTATTTTATTGTAACCGTGATATATTTTTGTTTTGTGTATCTGGCAAGTTTGTTTACAGTCCACATTGCTGCGTGCCTTTTTTTGTGTTAAGTCTCTGTGTAAATTTATAGAGGAAAAAAATGCAATCTTTGAGAAAGAATCTCTGTGAAAGAATTTAGAATGTGTCACTTAAGATAATTGATACTTGATGAGCTTGGCTTATTCGAAATAGAATGGAGAGTACAGTGGCTAACGAAAGCAAATGTCACGTTTCAACAACCAATCAGGTTTGAGATACCCACACTTCGACACTTGCAGGTTGTCTCTATTTCCAATAAATTATTGGTGACTTTACTAGTCTAGACTCAGACGTATAGGCAATTTTCAGACAGTATTTTTAATGAAAATCTTTCAGCTACTTAAATCTAGATCTGCCTTGTTTCTTCATTTATGCTTTTATTCTTCTAAGTTGCTTTGAAAGTAAGTTTTAGTTCTTAATTCTCTAGTGCACATCCAACAAAATAACTTAATTTTTCTTTAATTCCTAATTGTAAGTTTTGGTCAATCAACTGAATAGACTGCTAATTACGGTTTTTATTTTTCTCAAAAGCGAAAGAACTACAGCGACTGGAGCTTTGCAATTGTTCTTATTTTTTCGTTACTTTCAAATGACTGAATTAACACCATTATTCAAATAAGGGTTTTAAGCGAAGCGCAAAATGAAAAGTAAACAAGTCTTTCGTATTTTTTTTATTTCTCTAGCTAATGACCAATAAAGAATTTTCTGCCTAACAACTCATCAAAAGCACATTCTCTTGAAAGTTCAACATCTAAAAGAGAAGAATTTTTGGATTTTTTTAAAATTTACCCCCACCTTTCAAAGGAGTCTCAATTTTATGGTTGAGAAAAAGTTTTAAATGAGAACGCTTTTGTTTGAATTTTCACCTTCCATTTTTGTCAAAGTTTTCAGCCCCACTTGTCTAATTAAGTTAAATTTATTGTCTATTTTCAATGCAAATTTCATGGTTCGATTAGAAGTTTTGGGTTGAGTAAAGTGTGTTTATTAAAGGAATGAAATTTTCTTGGAATCGTAATTTATGCGTGAATCTAGTTATCGTTAAAATTTTTATATAACAATCATCATTAAATCGTATAATTTGCTTAAAAAGATGTTTGGAAACTGCTTAGACACAAAGCAATATATTTTATTTCATTGCCAAACCTCGTTTCTTGAGGTACAGGTATAATCAAAATTATTATTATTATTATTATATATATATATATATATATATATATATCCCTCTATTTGCGCTTCTGTTTTCATATTTTCTAATCTGGCAATTAAAACTTCTAAACTAAAAAGCTTCTAATACTAAAAAACTTCTAAAACTAAAAAACTTCTATAACAAAAAACTTCGAAAATATCTTCATTCTTGATAGATTCCAAAACGTTTAAGTTTATTTTAATTCGCTACTCGCTTTTTAGATTATGTTTTGCGTTTTCTGTATTGCGTTCTGTATTTTTCTTACTTTTATTTTCTGTTTTTTGCTTGATATGTTTTATTTCATATATTTGTTACTTAACGTGTTCTATTTTCATTTCAATTTTTTTTTTGGATAATCCTCACGTTATTGTATTGATGTATTTTGCTTTGGTTATATTAACACAATATTAGAATGCACTTCCTCTTGCGGATATAATCGTGTGAGCTGATGACGAGATTATATCTTTTCGTTATTTTGCTTTCCGACATTTTAATATTTTTTTTAATAATTTTTTCTAAAATGTTTTTAAAAAGTACTCTATTTAAATAATTTTTCTTCTTCTCTTATGGTTAATCTTTGTTATTTTAGTTTCCTGGTTTTCTCTCTTTTCTTTTATCTTTTTTTGTATTTATTATATATATATATATATAATTGTAAAATATATTGTATAACATATAATATATATGATATGTATAATATATAATTGTCACCCAAATTAACGTATCGGTATATTGCATTTAGAAAAATTAATTTTTTAAAAAAGTAATTTTAAGAAAATCTCTGAATAGTGGATATTAGAGAAAGATTTACTTATTTTTAATTGTAAAGTTTTGATCTTTGAATGAATATATCTTATGCACACCATTTCATTAAAGAATACAGAAAATTTATGCTAACAGTAGTTAGTTTCTTTTTTTAATTATCTTAAACTTTCAATGCAACTTACGCATATTTTACAAGGATGCAATTTTTTAAAAAGAATGGCTGCAAACACGATAGGAAAATTTTTTTAAAAAATATATACTGATGCCAAAATTATGATGATACTACCGTTCTACAGTTATTTTCTTTTATAAAAAAAAACATCTTTTTATAAGTATATATTTTTTAAAAAAATATATACTGATGCCAAAATTATGATGATACTACCGTTCTACAGTTATTTTCTTTTATAAAAAAAAACATCTTTTTATAAGTATATATTTTTTAAAAAAATATATACTGATGCCAAAATTATGATGATACTACCGTTCTACAGTTATTTTCTTTTATAAAAAAAAACATCTTTTTATAAGTATATATTTTTTAAAAAAATATATACTGATGCCAAAATTATGATGATACTACCGTTCTACAGTTATTTTCTTTTATAAAAAAAAACATCTTTTTATAAGTATATATTTTTTAAAAAAATATATACTGATGCCAAAATTATGATGATACTACCGTTCTACAGTTATTTTCTTTTATAAAAAAAAACATCTTTTTATAAGTATATATTTTTTAAAAAAATATATACTGATGCCAAAATTATGATGATACTACCGTTCTACAGTTATTTTCTTTTATAAAAAAAAAAACATCTTTTTATAAGTATGTATTTTTTTAAAAAAAGTAATTTCTTGTCCTTTTTCTATTTAATACACTTTTTGGTTTTCTAAACAGAATCATAATAATTTTCAGAGCTTAAAAACAAAAATTTTAGAGTAGGTTTTTTTAAAGCTCTTTCTGTTGCATATAATTTTATCTAACTTTTTTTAAACCCACAATTTCTCTTTTGGTTTTTATTTCCCCAAGGTATTTGTTTAGATAAGGCAGAAGCTATAAAGTACCTTTTACACTTCTTACATTTCACTGCCATCTTTAATTTCGCCATTAGTCTTTATTTAAGAAATGAAATCTGACGGGAAAGAAACATTATCAAATGAATTCTATTACGTTATATCCTCCTCTGTTTTTTTTTTCTTTCCTCGTCTAGGGAAAAAGAATTGAACAAAGAATCTGTTGATCAGATTAAAATAAATTTTAGAGGTGTACATTGTTAAGTTTTATATTTAATTTAAAAAAGAAGATTTAAACTTAGAATTAAACTGATGCAGCGTTACCAAATTTTACATAATTTAGAGTGTAGAAAACTATGTATTTAATATGGATACCTTGCCTTTTAGTTAAAAATGAGCTAATGCGAGTAGTTCAGTGAAGCGTAAGTAAGTACTTCATTATTTCTCACTAGAGCTGCACAGGGCCGGGATAGCCTGGTCGGTAGGGCGCCGGGCTCATGTCCGAGAGTTCGTGGGTTCGAAGCCCACCGACCGAAAACTCCCCGTGTAGTAAAGTGACTGATGCACGTTAAATCTGTCGAGTTTCAAAAGTCCTCCATGTTCCCATAACAAAACAATACCTCTGGGGGTACTAGATTGGAGATCGATCGTTCTCTGATTCAGGTTAAAATTACGATCTGTGGATGAATGAATGGCTCTGCCCTATTAATGGGTGAGACGTATGTGTGACGTGTGTGTGGCTGAAGTCGGATTCCTGGCCATAGGATTTCGCCACTGAAATAACAAGAAATGCACTCTCTGCCTTAAATTCGCTCGGTTTCACCAAGTAGGCTTGCCCGTGTGGCAAGTGGCATAAGAATCAACCAACCAGAGCTGCACAGAGTTCTATTGTCGACGGTCTGCGAAACATCCCTGAGGATGATCCGAAGACATGCCATCGGAATTTTAATCCGCGGCTGAGGTGATGGTTTCCCTGCTTTGGTAGCCCGACAACCAGGGCATGAAGTCGAGCACTTTACGGTAGAACAGTTTAACGAGGACCGATACCGTTCACCCTCAGTCCCTACGCCCACTGATCAAAGTGGTCACCCAACCCGCAAACTGACGGTAGCCAGTGATACTTGACTTCGGTGTTCTACTGGGAACCGTGTCTTCACGATCAGTCCACTGCGGGACTACTTCAGTGAACGAAAAGAACCGGTTTCATCACATTATACATCCTATAAATCAAGGGCTGATAAGGTACGTTTAATACCTCATAGTAATATGAGGTAGGGCTTTTAACTAAGCTCATGTGAGTAGTTTTGAGTGCGAGTAGTAACGCTGAGTCGTAGTAGTTTTAATTAACAGTTTCCCTTGTTAATATACATTAATTCTTGCAATATTGTAAGTTTTGCTCTTCTACAAATCCTACAAAATTATTTCTGAAATGTTTTCGGTGGATTCGAAACATTTTTTTTTTTTTAAATATTGCAAAAGTGATTTTTGCAAATAACATCCAAGAGCCGCGGTAACTCAGGGGTTAGAGCGTTCGCTTCCCAGTGAGGTGGCCCAGGTTTAAATCCCTGCGGTAACTGGTTGATGCGAATTCTGCTCCCAGCTCGCACCAACCACAGTGTGGCTGTAAAATATCCTCAGTGAGAGATGGCCTAGAATCCTCTGGCCACCGTATAAACTGTGAGAGAGTTTTGTAGTTTTCTTCCCTTTCAACCGAAAATGCAGTTTAGTTCCATTAAATAGTCATTTATTAAGGCAAATTTCTCCCAACGCTTAATCAAGGAGTCCCTTGTCTTCTGGATTGCATTCAAAATTACAAGGTTACGAAGAGTTGTAATTGGTAGTCTGAAAATCAGAATTGGGTCGGCTGTTCAACGACGGTAATAAAAACAATAATTACACCAAAAAATAACATCCCAAAAGTAGTTTAAAAACAACATCCCTAGAGTATATCAGTGTTAATCAAAATGGAAGAATACAAAACGATACTTCAAAATCATGTTTGGGATGGTATTTTTGATGAAATTTAAATTCAAAAGAAACATACTTGCCACATTTTAGAAACATACATTAATTTATTGTCTAAATTAAGTAGAACCATATCTTTCTGATAGTTCAATATTGCTAAAACTAAATGTTTGCTAAGTTGATCAATTCGAGCATCTTAATAATATAAAAGAAATACGGTGCATACTCACTAAACTAAAGTTAAATATGACATTTTTTAAGATTTGTCAAAACAGGGTGATGTATCCAAACATTTTGAAATTTCGATACTTTTAATCACCGCGATAACACCTCGATTTATCCGCGAATACCATGTTTTGTGAAAAATACCTGAATTATAATCTTCAGCGACAACAATAGTTATTGAATACGATAATTTCACGATCAACATCAGCAACAATACATACTGAATACGATAACATCGTGTGTTGGATGCAATCAAAATATCATACTCTAGTTTGATTATGAAAAAAAGCAAATACGATCTTACGTAAGTTTTGAAAATTTTTATTTAACAAAAATTTTGAACCATGTAAATTAGTTATATTTTGAGAATATCACAATATATAGTGAAATATAACTACTATTTTTGTCGATATATAGTGCTCAGCTATAGCATGGATTAGGTTTTAACTTGCTTAAAAGCTTCATTCGCTTCCAAAATATAAAAATCACAAGTTACGGTCGATCGGTTTCAAAAATAGGCAACTATTTTCAAGACTAGCCAGACGTGAATGAGAAGAAACAAAAGTGATTTAAAATATAAAACGTAAAGTTGCCAGCGAAAAATGGAAAAATAAAGGTGAGAAACAAAACAGGAAAAACCACAGTAGCCGAGAGAGAACAAAAAGAGCGTCGACTGCTATATACGATTTGTATGCTTTTGAAGCGAATGAAGTTTTTATACAATATATTTTTGCTTAAGTGTTTTGGGATTATTAATTAATGTGTAGGGTTTATTAAATGTTTCCTTAATTAATATTTTTTTCCATAGAAATGCAATTAGATTAAAATATATTATTTAGAAACGACACGTTTGGATTTATAGAAAACGTTCAATTTCTTCATATAATAAAAATATAGCTTTTTCCATTTTATTTAGTGCTGGTACTTAATTCTAAAGGAATACAATTTGATTAAAATATATTATTTAAAAACGACACGTTTGGATTTATAGAATACATTTGACTTGTTTATACAATAAAAATATACCTTTTTCAAAATTTATTCAAAAGGTTCAAAAGAAATACAATTTCATTTAAATATATTATTTATAAGCATAACGTTTGAATTTATAGAATATGTCCAATTTGTTTATATAATAAACATATAACTTTTCACAATATTTAGTGCTGACACTTTATTTCATAGGAATACAATTTGATTAAAAAATATTATTTAGAAACAACACGTTTGGATTTATAGAATGCATTCGATTTGTTTATACAATAAAAATATACCTTTTTCAAACTTTATTTAAAAGGTTCAAAAGGAATACAATTTGATTAAAATATATTATTTAAAAGCATAACGTTTGAATTTATAGAATATGTTCGATTTGTTTATATAATAAAAATATAACTTTTCACAATATTTAGTGCTGGCACTTATTTCATAGGAATACAATTTGATTAAAAAATATTTTTTAAAAACGACACATTTGGATTTATAGAATATGTCCGATATTTTTTATATAATAAAAATATAATTTTTTACAATATTTAGTGCTGGCACTTTATTTCATAGGGATACAATTTGATTAAAAAATATTTTTTAAAAACGACACGTTTGGATTTATAGAATATGTCCGATATTTTTTATATAATAAAAATATAACTTTTCACAATATTTAGTGCTGGCACTTTATTTCACAGGAATACAATTTGATTAAAAAATATTTTTTAAAAACGACACATTTGGATTTATAGAATATGTCCGATATTTTTTATATAATAAAAATATAACTTTTCACAATATTTAGTGCTGGCACTTTATTTCATAGGAATACAATTTGATTAAAAAATATTTTTTAAAAACGACACGTTTGAATTTATAGAATATGTCCAATATATTTTATATAATAAAAATATAACTTTTCACAATATTTAGTGCTGGCACTTTATTTCATAGGAATACAATTTGATTAAAAAATACTTTTTAAAAACGACACGTTTGGATTTATAGAATACATTCGATTTGTTTATACAATAAAAATATACCTTTTACAAAAGGTTCAAAAGAAATACAATTTGATTTAAATATATTATTTAGAAGCATAACGTTTGAATTTATAGAATATGTCCGATATTTTTTACATAATAAAAATATATTTTTTCACAATAATATATAGTGCTGGCACTTTATTTCATAGGAATACAATTTGATTAAAATATATTATTTAGAAACGACACGTTTGGATTTATAGAATACATTCGATTTGTTAATACAATAAATATATACCTTTTCCAGACATTTAGTGCTGACGGTTTTTCGGCAAACCGTTTAAAAAGAAACACCGTAGCGGCGCGCGGTCTTAGGGTCACGTTCTTGAAACGTGCATTGAATCGATTGTCAAAGATTACGAAAAATCTCGAAAACGAAATTCGGTGACAGAGGAATATCTCAATGTAAATGCATCTCAAATTGAGAAGATTTGTTTACGCACAGCCAACGCATTTGGGAATCCCAAAATAAACGGGACGAAAGATTTTTACCCATTTTCTTCCCGAATACATTTCCATATACATATATTATGTATCGTTATGTCCAACATTTTCTTCAGATTGTGTGCACCTTTTTGCTTTTATGTTTTGGGCAACAAAATAAACAAATCCGGCGGTACTTTGTTTTTTTATCTTTGAAAGTAAAATTACAATAGGATACGAGGAACTAAATATTTCCATATGCAAGGCATTCTCAAATTTGTTTCAATATTTGCCTTTAAAACACTTCTTGTGAAAAGTAAGATTTGTCTTTTAGTTTATACAAATACTATGAAATTTTCTGAATGCAAAATATTTTGTCATACTCTGAAGAGTCTGTATTTGGTAAATCAAAATAAATACCAATTTAAAAGCATTTAAAAAAAATAAATATCGTCAGATAAAATCTTAAATTGGATTTAGAATTTTATATTACTATATTTAAAATCCAGAAATTCATATTTAAGATATATTCGTACTAGGAGGCTTCGCCCCCTACTCGCTGGCGCTCGCCAACCCCCGGAACTGCTTTCGCAGTTCATTTCGGATTGCTTCGCAATCCAATGCTCGCTTTGCTTGCTGATTGGATACGTTCTTAACGTCCAGCTTTTGTATACTTTTTTGAATACTGAAGTTCCGAAAACTTTTCACTGCAGAAAATTCTATACCTGTACATTTCAATATTAATTTGAAATTGCAATTTTTAATTTGGGCATTTGGCTTATTTAAACTTATAGAATTGACTTATAGAATTGAAGGATTTGTTACGTCAAGCACTCAGGTATCTTAATTTTGATCTAGTTGCGCTTCTATGTCATTTTGATTTATGTTGCTAAGTTAACTTTCAAAAAATTCTATGGCTGGCAACAGCATTTTTATTTTTTAAGTTGTTTATTTTTATTTTTGCCGCAGCTGATTTGAACAACCTGATAATGCTCACTCTGGTTATTGTCTCCGTTTTTAAAAGCGCTATATGTTGAGCCACCGCAGCTAGATTTTGCATGTGACATTTTTAGATGCAATCATTGGTCGATTTTCTAACGTTGCCATTCGGGGAGTATTAATGAGGCTTTTTTTTTTTGGTGCCGTGTAAAAGAAATATATATAGATAGTTTAGAGTCTAGAAGTTCACGTTCACAATTGTGTTACTTTTATTTTAAATTTTAATTCACAAATCTGTTGTTGCTTATAGCTCTAAAAGCAAAAATGTATTTGAAAAAGGGATCAAGTTGAGTTGAGTTGAATGTAGAATTTAATGGCACAAAAAACCAAAGGAGGATATGATGTGCCAAACAGTACGTTAATGTAGTTCAAAAGGTAAAATGCATACTTCAATTTTATATTTATACAATACGTGAAAGTAATAAAACGGATAATAGCGAGACAAGTCTCTTTTAAATTCTTATAAAAGGCGTAATTACATAAAATTCACGAAATAGATGAAACGGTACATGGAAAATAAATAATAGTTAGCGAAATAAGAAAAAATAAAAAATTTAAAATACCAATAGCTCGCAGAAATGAGAAATGTTATGTTAATTAAAATGATGAATAGAGTGCAACTTCAATTCAATCATTCATCATTCATTTCAATCAATTATCACACTATACATTCAACTGAAAATACATTCAACTCAAAATACATTCAGTATTCAATAAAATTTTAACTCATAAATGTACTAAAAATTCTGCAGCATTCTAGGGAGTAAACCCTATGATTCCAAAAATCAAACTCACTAATACTTTACGAAACATAATTTCAGTAACAATCCATATAAACTACATCCACCCTGCATTAAAGTTAAAACAAAGCAGATGTTATTCTTTCGAAAGACAGATACAAATGAGCGTATTGCGTGTTTCATAAATTTTCATTTAAAAGTCAAGATATGAGGATTTAAGACCCTTAATGGAAAAAAAGTAAAAAATCGATCAAGATTAATTCAGGCAAATTTGATGAATGGGCATTATAAATTTAATATATCTCTTTATTATGTATTTTACTTTTCACCTTTTTCATTGGGATTGATTTTTAATATGTTCAGAAGTTTTTGAATGATTTTTTTTCTTTTTTTTTGACAATAGAAAGTTCATTAAAAGAAAACAATTCAATTTAAAAGTTTTTTAAACTCCAATATACTTATTTATGATATGAGATATGCAAATCTTTAAAAATACAGTTTTAATAATCTTTCTAAATTTTCAACTATGGGGAAATCATTAGGTATTACAGATTTTAAACAAATAGAATATAATTTTTAATTTGTTTTTTATTCCTGCTTCTAGTATTTTTATTAGGCAAAATAAAAAAGAATATGTGTTGCATGGAGCATTTAGGTTTCCCTAGAATTTTTAACATTAAATACCTAAATATACATATGTATCAATGAATTTCAAACTAGATACATTTTAAAACTCTTAATTAGTATAGAAGCCGGGATAGCCTGGTTAGTAGGGCGCTGGGCTCACGTTTGCGAGAACGGGAGTTCATATCCAGCTGACCGAAGACTCCCCTCTCCGTGTAGTAAATGGTGACTGGTGCACGTTAAATCTGTCGGGTCACAAAGTCCTCCAATGTTCTTATAACAAATAAATACTTCTGAGGTTACAGAATAGGAAATTAACTGTTTTCTGGTTCAGGTCAAAATTACGATCTCAGGATGAATGAATGGGTCCGCCCTACAAACGGGAGGGACGTTTGGGTTTGGCAGAAGTCAAATTCTGGGCCATAAATGGTGCAACTGGAAAACAAGGAAAATCGGACCCTCTCTGCCTTAATGGCCGACGACAACAACAGCAATTAGTATAGAAAAATATTTATAAGAAAAAATAAAGATTTAAATTTTTTCCTGAATAGTCACAAATTTATCTTCATTCGGATAATTTTTTAATATTCTAAAAAAATTTTAGGTGTTCTTAACATTATGACAAGTGAATAAAAAGTAATATTTTCTTTTAAAAAATAGAAATTAGAAATTAATAAAATTTTTGAGAAATATAAAATAAAACATAAAAATCAAAAAGGTATAAGAAATAAGAATAAAAAAAGAAATGTCAAAATGTTGAGAGTTTGCTAGTTTTTGAAAAGTGCCTTGTCAATAAAAAGCTCCAGCCGTCCAAAAGCACTCAGAAAAAAAATAAGATAGCTGTCTTTGATTTAAAATAGAAAAACATATTTAGATCAAAAATTTTGTCTCGTGAAGAAAAAAAAAACATTGAGGCTTTAAATTAATAAGTAGTGCTTGCAATTTACGCAGTTATAATTCCTATTTTTCACTTATTCGAATTTGCTGCAGTATATTTGCTGAGTTCAGTTGGGTGCAAAGTTTAAGGATTCAAGAATCTACAATTTGAGCGAAACCAATCATTTTAACATCAAGACACAAAATTGATTTTTAGTAATGACATTAACTACTCTAACTGCTCTAAAAGCATCTAAAATTTATCAAAATCGCAAACTTTATAAAAAAATTGCGTCTACTTTAAAAGAGAAACTCGCGTAAAAAAAATATAAGTTTAGCCTGAAGGTATGACTTCGCAGACAAAAATAAATATATACCCAATTTATATATTCATCAAAAAAATCTAGATATGATAAAATGAACATTAAAATTATATTTTAATTACTCACAGGGTGTCCTGCAATAACATCTCTTAATATGTGTTTTTTTTAATTCTTCTCGAAAAGAAAAAATGAAAAAGTATTAACATTATGAGGAAGAAATATAATTCAAGCTGGGAGAAGAAAAAAAACGCTTTAGAAATCTAATGAGTTTTAATGATAAAGGCAATACTCAAAACATACTGGATGAAACAGACAGTATTTGAAACGCCATTATGAGGAACGCATCCAAGTTTCTTTTGGAAACCAAATGATTCTGATATTTTTAATCTTTCCTTCCTCAGAAGTGATTCCACACATTTGGATATCTGAGTCATGGTGGGTCAGGAGATAGACTGCTTGCTTCCCAACGAGGTGACCCGGGCTCGAATCTCGGCGGTGACTGGTTGATACGAATTTCAGTGCTGACTTAAACTATCATGAGTTTTAGATGGCTAATGGCTTAAAGTCAGGCTAACACTAATAAGTTTACTTTTCCTCTCCATGAAAAGCAAATGTGGGTTAGTTCTATCAAAAAGTCCACCAAGGTAAATTTCTCTTCCAATAATTGACCGATTAGAGCCACGATGGCTCAGGGGTAGAGCGTTCGCCTTCCAGTGAGGCAAATCGGGTTCGAGTCCCAGTCTATACGAATTCCGCATCCGGCTTGCACCGACCACAGTGCTGACGTGAAATATCCTCAGTGGTAGACGGATCATGGGCTAGTGTACCCTTGCCTCCAGGATAACCATGGGAGGTTCTCGTGGTCTTCCTCTCCATGTAACGCAATTGCGGGTTAGCTCCATCAAAAAGTCCTCCAGGAAGACAAATTTTCCCCAATAGATCCAGGAGTTCCCTTGTCTTCTGGATTGGGTTCAAAATTACAAGGCTATAGAGTTGAACATTAGTAGTCGTAAACCCATAAAATTGAGTCAGATGTTCAACGATGGTTATAAAATAAAACACTCATATATATATGAGGACTCGAATACGTTTATATTTTTAAGGAATCTAAAAATAAAAAATGGTTACAGAACATTATGTATTATGTCCAACTTTTCAAAGAGGCAAGACATTAAATTAATTTTCTTAAACTGAAAACATGGATTAGCTTAGAGAAGGAACTTTACGACATACTACCCGATCATATTTTCGAAAGTATGATTCTCGGGTTCAGGTCTGATCCCATATTCTCAACAAATGACAGGGACCCTCTGATGAATTTATATGTCACGATTAGAAAGAAAAAGGTAGCGGGGACATTTAATTAAAATCTCTGTGTCTAGCTGCTATCCACTTTGAGAGCAATCTATCTAGCTATGTCATTCTCAAGTGCTCTTTTGGGAAAATATCAATAAGGGGACACAAATGAGAGACTACTGTCTCAATGATCTAGCATGATTCCATTTTTAATATGGTATGTTTATTTAGCGATGTTTGGTTTCTAATTTAGGTTCTATTTAAGCATTCTTTGGGATACAGTAAATATATTTCAAACAAATCGATTTTTAGCTCGCGTTTTTCTTTTGAAGTTGTTTTTACGCTTGCTAATAAATTACATTTACTTCCCTTAAAAATCCTATCAGTTTCATTAAATCGCTGCGGCGTTTACCACATACCTTTCCGATACAATCTTGTCACAACAGGGAAAGTAAACGCGTTTTAAAATTTATATTAAAAGTCCTCAATAGATATGCCCGTCATCAAATCTATCGCCACACATTTATTGCTGATAAACTATCTATAGCCCATAAATCATCGATTGCCGCACAGTGTTAGAATCAAATGTGTGAAATTAATTTGTATAAAATTAAAAATTCTATCGATAGTTATCACAAAGGGTCATCTTAATGTTCAGGAATTTTTTTTTCTTCATAAATATGAATCCTGACTCCCTGATTAACATCAAGTGCTTGTCCCCCCGATAGAGAGAGCTTGGAAATGCATTCTGCTTTGATACGCGATTTGCCTCTTTTGAATATCACCGGTTTCCTAATTTTTTCACACTTTTTTTTAATTATTTTCTCGTTCGAATCTGTTTTTTTAACTCATTCACGTCTGGTGTGTCTTGAGATAGGGTGCCGCTTTTTGAGTGCTCGTAGCGTGTAACTTTATTACACCCTTTTAACTATTAAGGCAAATTAAGTTTCATTATAAAACTTCACTTATAAGATTATTTATTTCTATATTAATCTTCTATTTTATTTTCTTAATGAAAGTAGACTTTTAAAGAATAGAAATCAAAATTGGGTAAGTAATTATAATTTGAAATAGCAGGGTGAATTAAAAAATATAATATAGCTAAAAGGAGGAATTTAGAAATTTCAAATTAATTGAATATCTACTTATTCGCACATGAAAGTTTTAAACATTATGTAAACAGTTCACATTATGTAAAAAAGATTGTTCTTGCCCTCTTGAAACTTTTTCTTGAAACTTTTAGAATTTAGACAAAGCATCGGTGACTTCTGTTTTCTTCTTCTTGTAATGTAAATGCCGAATAGTTTAAATAATTCCTTTTCCCATGAATGTGAGATAGCTGTAATACTTGACCATCGTCTTACTTTTATAGTCTTTTGGTAAGAAAGATTAAAATATCTATTCCAATTGCAGAAAATTCCCTATTTAAGAACAATATTCCTTAATGGTAATATTAAGAAAAAAGAAGTGTATTTTGTGGAAAATATTCCCCCAATATTTTCAGAACAATTTGGTAATACTCTTTTTTATTTTTTTTTAAAAAAATTCATTAATTGAAATCATTTTTCATCGACTATTATTGCACTGAAGAAAGAAGTATGGTCAAAACTACTAGAATATGGTAAAATTTATCGTGCTTCTGGCTCTATGGGAACATCAGTAAGCTCACTAATTTTTATCGAAGAGCTTTGGTAATAATTTTGATAAAATAAACTATAAAATATCGCTTTACAATATGTGATAAAATTTCATAACTGTCGCGATATTTGGAATTTTATCATGATACCTTAGAGAATGAGATAAAAACCATTTATTCGATCAAACCAATTTTGTATTTTTTACTAAATGTGTGGTAATAGAAACTATAATTTTGAAAATCAGACATTCCGGTACGCTGTTGCCATACGAACGAAAAAATTACCTAATATTATATAGTTTTGTTTTACTAACCAGAATTACGGTATATTAACCAGAAATACGGTATATTAACCAGAATTAAGGTATATTAACCAGAAATACGGTATATTAATCAGAATTAAGGTATATTAACCAGGATTACGGTATATTAACCAGGATTACGTATATTAACCAGAAATACGGTATATTAACCAGAATTAAGGTATATTAACCAGAAATACGGTATATTAACCAGAATTAAGGTATATTAACCAGAATTACGGTATATTAACCAGAATTAAGGTATATTAACCAGAAATACGGTATATTAACCAGAATTAAGGTATATTAACCAGAAATACGGTATATTGACTAGAATTAAGGTATATTAACCAGAAATACGGTATATTAACCAGAATTAAGGTATATTAACCAGAAATACGGTATATTAACCAGAATTAAGGTATATTAACCAGAAATACGGTATATTAACCAGGATTACGGTATATTAACCAGAAATACGGTATATTAACCAGAATTAAGGTATATTAACTAGAATTACGGTATATTAACCAGAATTACGGTATATTAACCAGAAATACGGTTATTTTTATACCAGAAATGTATTTACTATATAGAACAGCAATTTTACCAGAAATAATTTTTCTCTTTGAGTTGAATAAAATATCGTTTATCGATAAATATTCTACCGAAAACTATTCCTCAAAAAGTATTGTTAATTAAAAATAAATTAATCAAT
Source organism: Parasteatoda lunata (assembly GCA_949128135.1). Taxonomy (NCBI): domain Eukaryota; kingdom Metazoa; phylum Arthropoda; class Arachnida; order Araneae; family Theridiidae; genus Parasteatoda; species Parasteatoda lunata. Next base: position 36,538,507 of record OX421971.1, read on the forward strand.
TTATTGTTCCTCATTAATTAATATATTTCTAGCTTGCTGAAACCTACATTTCACTTGCTTGTTTAATCAGTTAAATGACCCTGCTCTTTAATATTTCATTGATGATTATAAATATTCTTTAAAAGATTCCAATCTTCAAAGTAAAGTTATTCTAATCTTTTTGTCTTTCGTCTAAGCTACTTAAAATTTCGAAAATATTTTTCACATTAGGAAATTCCAATTTTATGCAGCTTTTTTTTTTTTCATTTTAATATTCTCCAAATCTCATATTCTTTCATTCCTTAAGTCTTGTTTTTGTTTTTTTTAATCTCTCGCCAGAAAAGTACCATTGAACTCTTTTTAATTCCATAAGGAGAAGAGAAGCTCATTATTTGCGTTGACAAAAGAGTAAAAAAAAATCAGATAAGAACTGAAAAATATATAATACCGAAACATCTTTCATTTTATAAATACGATTGTTTCTCATTTGCATAAAAGGACTTTCCATTTCTTGTTTTTCTGTTTTATTTTATGAAGAAATAAATCTATATTCGATATTGTTTTGGGTTTTGTAATTTGTGCCACTAGAATGTTTAAAGTTTATAATAATTTTTGTATCATTTTCTAAAGTTTTATATATAGTTTATAAAAATTATAAAAAATTAATCTTATTCTCGCAGCATTTTATATTTATAAAAACTCTTCTTTAAAATTGCGATTTATATTTGGAAGATATATTTAATAGTTTTTATTTTATTTCAATTTTATTTTAAATGAATTAAAGATATATAAATTACTGATATGCAGTATTTGTTCGTGTTGTTCTGAGCACAGAATTTTCCAATGTTTACATATTTTATTAAAATAAATTTAAATAATTAGTTTAATTAGTTTTAAATACGTAATTTAATAAAATTTGAAATCGCATTCCATATCATTCAATCTTTTTCGTACATCAGTAAATTGTTTAAGAGGTCACAGTACCCTTGCAACAGTTTTTTTTAAATAGAGGTATAATCATTTATTTTGTGGATGCTTTACATGCTCATTTAACTTATAATCAATAATTTGTTTTCAAAAAATAATTAAACTGTTTTATTTTTTTAAATTTCAAAAATTATTGAAAAAAGGCTTTTATTTTAACGTATTTTCAAAATAAATTTTTTTTCTTAGTGCTAAAATATTTATCTTAACAATTTTGTGCATTCATTTGTTGATATATCAGCTACAAAGTTTTTTATAGATTATATTTTAAAAAAATCGAAAAAAAAGGCTAAAAATTCCTGTTAGGTTTATATATCAGACTGTGAAAATTATAATACCTCATAAAATGCTTATTCCATGCACAGTTTAAATAAGTATATTATACTTAAGATAAAAAAGTTTACTTCAAAGCTTTATCTAAAATAGAAAAAATTCCTTAGGGATTTAATTAAGATTAAAATACAAAATTATCATCTATGAGAAAAAGCACTTTAAACTCTGTCTGCTGAGCAAGTTTCTGTATTAAGGCAATTTAAAATCATTCTTAATTTTTTTAAAAATGCAGATGGAGACATGATTTTTTTTCAGTGCATTTGAAATAGTTCGAAGTTTTATTATAAGCAATAAATTTATTTTCGATATTTTGATCATTTTTTTGGGAACTGTGACCCCTTAATGAATTAATTTTATGATTTCATACCGACAGTTATAATTAAATTTAGTTTTTAACAAATTTTATAGATATTGTTTGTGTACAATGATTAAACGTTCTTATAATCTAGTAATTTGACTTTGATATACAATAAAATATATACAGTGTGCAAAATAAAAATGGGTCCACCCTGAATAACTTTTGATCTAATTATCGAATCTTCACGTTCTAGGACTCAATCTTAATGGTATGTGGAGGTGACCTCAAATATGCTAATTAATTATCACAGACAATATTTCAGATTACGAAATCAGACTCAAAAATGCACTTTCTCTGAAACTTTCTTAATACCTTTTTTTCACCAGATTCGGATTTTTCGTTCCTGAAATATTGGGGTTAGCCACAGCCTCGGAAAAATGGTCCCCATAGTTTTGTGAGACAATTCCATTAGAAAAGTAAATTTTAGTTAATATTTATTATTTTTTATAATTTTATTTAATAATAGTTTAAAAAATTTTAAAATGTAAGTTATAAATTTTTTACATTATTTTCAAGTAAGTAATTTTACATGGTGAAATACAAAATACGAAATCGGGTCAATAGTTTCTGAGAAATCGAATTTTTAATCTACGAGTTTTTTTTCCTCCTCACCATTACTTCACCTCCTGAAACCATTAAGATTGAGTCCTAGAAGGTGAAGATCTGTTCCTTGTATCAAAAGTTCTTCAGGGTGGTCCATTTTTTACTTTGCTCACTGCACATTTAAAATAATCAGAAGATGGTCGAACCAACTACTGTTGGAATTTTATTTTTAAAATTCATTTTAATCATGATATTGCCTGTTAAAAGTTTGCCGGAAAATTCTCATTTTTGAGCAAATTGGCCGCTACCCAACAGAATTAAACTTGTATCAAAACATCAGTGTGGGGGAATACTAACATGAATTAAAACTAATATGAGCCATCGAATAACGAAATAAAACTAAATTGCAAAAATAAACTATTTATTAAAAACTTTAAAATAAAAACTTAATAAGAACATACTTCAAACTTCCAAAGTATTTGAAAAAAAGGCTCTGCGCTCTGAAATTCTTAAAGCCAGAGTAAAACATGCTGTCGTGAAATCGCTAATTCAACTAACTGGTGAGCAGGCAAAAATATTCTAGTTAGCAAGAGTTTCAGAGCGCATGCGTAACAAATAACAACTAAAAAAAGTTCTCTCCTCATAAGTGATTGTTCGATTATTCAACTACGGCTGAACAATCAGAAAAACATAGACAAATATCTCATTCAGACGTCCATTTTTTACCATTAATTGGAAAAAGTTGTTAAAGAATGTCTGAGAAGAAAGCAGATGAAAAATTTTAAAAATACCTATTTACAAAATTATCCTAATATGAGGAAAGGTAGGGTGTTAGTGGAAAAACAAGGTATTTCGATTCTGGCTGAATTAGTTCTGTTTTCTAGCCGGGCGGACTCTGAAATATATTCTACTAAATAAAAAAGAGCTGGTATACTGCCAAGTTGTTGATTTTATTACGTCTGTAAGGATAAGATTGTTTCAGTATCAATAATATAATGTTTTGTTTTTAAACTATATTTATTTATTTTAGATAAAAAGTCTTTTCAGTCTAACTTATTATATATTTACTAAGGATTTATACCCTATCAAGCAATAAATATTGAGTCCTGGAATAGCATGGTTCGGTTTCTTTTAGATACCACTGCTCTCTCAGTTAGACCGGTTAAGAAAAGTTTGGAGTATGACCGGGTGCAACCCTCACCGTATGAAGCCGATTTAAAATATCAGGAGAATGAGAAAAAGAAAAAAGAGAACACTGAAGACTGCATGAAAAAAGAAAACAAAACAGGAAAACCTCAAAACGAAATGACCAAAAAGGAAAATCTGCTAAAATCAATTTAAAAAAAAAATATCTAAATCGTTGATTGATGTTTCTTCCGATGAAGACGATAAACACAAATCTTATGTTGATCGTTTAGATTGTAGTGGTGTATTTTTTTTACTGAAAACAAGGAGAATAAAAATAAATGCAGAAAAGAAGAAGATTGATAAAAGAAAAATAATGATAAGAAATGCATTATGAAAATGATTTTTCGGAACCCTTGAAAACTGCAGTTGAGGGAAGAAGAAAATAGCTACTTAAGTGATTTTTGTACATAATATTCTTGAATTGGCATATAAAATAAAAACATCTACTTTTTCACTGAAATTCTAGAATTTTTAAATTTATTATAGAGTTTACATATGTACCCAGTCCTAATTCTTTAGTGGGGTGAAATCGGATGATTTGACTTTTTCTGGAAAAAAAAATGTTTCATAAAAAAGTAGTGCAGCTATGACTTTTTAGGAATGATACATTGAACGTAACTAATCAATGAATATTCTGATTAAATTTAAAACTTTCTGCGCTGAACAGTTTAGCTTCAATAGGTCTAAGAATCTTAGCTACCAGATCTTATCCCACTTTCCCCTAAAAATGACTTGAGTCTCTTTGCTTGGCAACTTAATTTTTTTTCTTTGTTATATAGAAAAAATCGAAAACATTGCTAAGTCATCAAATCTAGTAACCTAAATATAGTCTAAAATAGTCTTGAGACTATCATCAATGCACTTAGGAACAGAGGCATTAACTCAGTTATTACCAGATGGATAGCGAATTTGCTATCCTCTAGGTATGTTTGTTCCTCTCTATTGGGTGCAAGCATGAAAGTGCAAGCAACCTCTGGATGGCCACAGGGAGGGGTTCTGTGCCCTATCCTATGGTGTATGGTAATGGACTCTTTGTTAGTTAGGTTAACTGCTCTCGGCATTCCCTGTATCGGGTACGCTGATGACGGTGTTATTGTTGTCAGAGGTAAACGTGTAAAAACAGTCTCTGATATCATGAATAATGCACTTCTAGAAATAGCAAGATGGTGCTCTGAATCAGGCTTATCTGTCAATCCATTCAAGATAAGCTATGTCGCCTTCACACGAAAAAGGCAACTTGGTCTAGGTAATGTATACTACCTGGACCACAAATTGGAACTCAAAGAGAAAGTCAAATTTCTCGGGGTTTACTTTGACTCCAAATTAAATTGGGGTCATCAACTCGATTACTGTACCAACAGGGCCAGAAAGATTTTCTGGTCCTGTAGAAATGCTATTGGTAGAACCTGGGGATTGTCCCCCAAAATAGTTTACTGGATATACTCAATGATCATTAGTACTATCGTCACTTATGGCGCAGTCGTCTGGTGGTCAAGGACTAGATTGAGTTCCGCAAGATCCAATCTAAACAAACTTCAAAGAATGGTCTGTGTAGCCCTGTCAGGATGTCTCAGGACCACTCCTACAGCTGCTCTTGAGAGCTTACTCGGGCTTCTTCCATTGAACGTACGCATTGAGGTTGAAGCTCAAACAGGCGTAAAGCGTCTTATGAACCTTGGCCTATGGAAAGAGTATTCCAAACACTTGTCTTGGGGACATCTTGTTTCACAAGTGATGGATTTACCCTCTTTTATTATGCCTAGTGACTTTATGTCACTAAGATACGCGTTTCATAAACCCTTCAAGATCCATTTTCCTACTAGAGATGAATGGTTCAATTCTCCTCGGTGGCTTAAAAGCAAATGCCTAATATGGTACACTGATGGTTCAAAGATTGGCACCAAATCAGGAGCAGAAATTTGCTGCTCCAATGACGGTACCAAACTTCACTTTCCCCTGGGAAACTATGCCACTGTTTTTCAGGCTGAGGTCTATGCTATTATCTTGTGCTGCAAGCTATGCTTAGACAAGGGATATCAAAATATGACTATCCGCATCTGCTCTGACAGTCAGGCTGCTCTCCTATCACTGTCAAGGTGTAAATTCACCTCTTTTCTAGTATGGGAATGCTTCTCGGTCCTCTGTGACCTGCCCACTCATAACAAAGGTATCCCTGCATTGGGTACCTGGACATATGGGTATTGGTGGTAATGAGCTAGCTGATGATGCAGCACGGGCTGGCTCTAATGCAATTTTCTGGGGCCCTGAATCTGCGCTGGGAATTTCTCCCTCCTCATTTAGGGCAACCATATTCAAGCTCTACGGCAAGTTTGCCCATGAGCAATGGCGCGGTGCTGACGGTCAGAGACAAGTTAAGGAGCTGAATCGAGACTGTCCTAGCATACGTCAAAAGGAGCTCTTAAAGCTTAATAGAAATAGTTTAAGGAAGATCATTGGTCTTCTTACCGGTCACTGTATCCTCAGGAGACACCTACACATTAGGGGAATTGAATCCAATCCTATTTGTCGGGGATGTCATCTAGAAGAAGAAACATCACGACACATACTTTGTGATTGTGAGGTCTATTCTGCTCAAAGATTTGAGCACTTAGGGCAGCATTGCGTCGATACCTGGGAACTGCAAGATGTTCCTGTAAGGTGTTTGCTGAACTTCATTTCAGCTATAGGGCTTTCTTGCTAATCATGACTAGGGTTTGGGTACAATAGACCTCTGGTCGATGTGCCCTGCTCGTCAGAGCTGCCCAACCTCTAAGTCTATCTATCTATCTAACCTAAATATGATAACCAGGGTTAGGTTGTCGATGATTTAAAATTCGCAAAAAATGCCAAAAAGAATCTAAAAATGCCGTTGAAAATCCAGAAAAAAAAGCATCCTTTGATAACCAAATTAAAGGTCATTAAAATAAAAAATAAAAATAACCTTCACATTTTTTATAAATAAAATTAAAATTTGAGTTAGATAAAATTATTATTAAAAAATAAATGTATAAATCGTGTCCTGCGTGCGCAAACATAAAAAAATAAAGAGTAATTAAAATAAATATGCAATTTATGAACTACATAAAATGTAAATAAATACATGATGAAAATATAATTTTTAGTAAGAATCTCGAAAAACATCAGAAGATATATTACAATACATACATAAAGTGCATACATAAAGTAAGCAAATATGGTTTTTTGCATTATTACACTGTTAAAAAAATTCCGGATCAAAGTATCAGCACCCTAGGTGCATGATTCTTAAAATTTATTTTATCGTAAAAAACATTTTCACAGTCAAATTTTATACCGTATATTTTACAGTAATAATTATTTAAATATTGTGATTTGGTGATTTTACAATAGATATTACTGCAAAAATTGGGGTAAATCATTTTTTTTTTTGTTCCATGAAATTTTACCGTAATTTGATCTGGAATTTTTTACAGTGCGCTCCTTTTCGGTTTCTCTTTTAAATGATTAAACAGAAAGAAACATAGAACAGTTACTTTTCCGCTTTCCTTCCTTTTTTCGAGGTTACAGAAAATTAAAAGAAAAATGGATAAATCTTTTGGAACTTTTTTAATTTTTATATACTTTTTTATTCTGAAATAAGAAAGATGAGACCCAAAATGTTACCACAAACATTATGCAGAAAGATAAAAAAAATTTTTTTCAAGTTCTCTGCAATCGTGCACACCCCTTTTAGGAATCAAGGGGGTATGATTAACTTTAGGATTTGTAAAGACCTACACTGGATTAATTTTCCTAATCTGAAAAACTGAAATAAGCTCTCCACGCCGTGCTTTCTGGGATTTTGCGTCTGGAGATTATGCGTTGGCTGACGCTTGTGTAAATAAATGGGGTGGATAAGGCCTAATCGAGTGTTAATCATCTATCGTCCTGGAACGATGTAAAGTACAATGAAAGCTATAATTGATCATCTTTCAATCCTTTCATAATTTGTCATTAATATGAGGAAAAATATTTATTAAATTACGTTATACATAGCTTTTTTTACGGAGTGATTATGCGGTTATTGGTACAAAAAAATCTACTTAAATGTATCTAAAGTTTACAAAAATTGAAAATTACTTTGTTTACAACAAACTTATTTCCTTTACTACAAGTAAATTATATATAAAAAAAGGTGTATGTGCAATATATATATTCATTTTTGATTTTTTGAATTTTTATCCCCTGAAATTTAAAACTCCATATGTCCATGTAATAAAGTAAATAATATTAAAAATATAAAGTAAACAATATTAACAATATTTTATCACAGAACACAAACCGCGTTTTTTCATAAGTAGCTAAGCTAAGAGTACGAAATACATATCACAAATACATATGGATAGTGGTGACATCTAGTCTAAAAAAACTAGACTATAAAGGACTTTGTGACCCTACAGACTTAACGTACACCAGTTCCCATTTAATTCACGGGAAGTCTTCGACCGGCGGGGAACAAACTCACGTCCTTTTGCACATGGGCCCAACGCCTACCAACAGGTCCGATTAAAATTGTAAATACATTTAAAAAAGAACTATTTAGATTTAAAAAAGACAATAGAGGAGATCCACACAAGGATGTTCCGATGATAGATTTCATAAAAATTACGTATAGATAATAAACTCTGCACCGATATAGAATAGAATTATCAAAATAAGTGAGACAACATTTTTTAAAACAAAGACAAACGTTGATGAATCATTTAAAATGGGCTTTTAATTAAATTAATTTTTAGAGTTTCTTGAAAATATCATTATAACTTAAACACATAACATTAACTTTAATGCATACAAATTTTAATATTTTATTAATGCGATAATAAAAAAATTCCTGACCAACAAAGGTTGTAACGAGAAGAACTTATTTCATACGAGCAAAAAACTTTTGACTCAATCATCTAATTTTCACCTACTCAATCTTAATGGTTTGAAGGCTTCAATCAAATCTCATTGATTTGGTGACTAGTTTTATTTGACGAATAATTCTGAAAAAGATTTTTTTGTATAGATTTCTTTTCATAAGTCAGACTATTTAAAAGTCGTCTGTAAAGTTTCAAATTCCATGACAATAAAATTTTCACATTGAGCAGTCATTAAAACATTCATATTGTTTTATTCCATTTATATTACGAAATATGTAATACCAGATTCTCTTATTAACCTCCAATTTTGATACCGTTGTTTATCTGCGTGTTATTTCTGAAAATACGAATCAAATTATAATAGATTTTTCATAACTGCATAATTGCCTTTTTGAAAATACATTCAAAAAGTAAAATAGTCTGTGTTATTAGAAAAAATTCACTCATTTTTATGTTTTTGACAAATTAATAGTATTTCTTCTGTCAGATTTTTTATGATCGTGTTTGTAAATAGTACAGGTAAGAAGGTAAGGTCAAATTTATCGTACATTAAAATTTACCTATTTCTAGCTCTATGGGAACAACAAAAAGATTGATGGTTTTTACTGAAGAGTAATAATTGGTATTTTGAGAGAAATAATTGGTAATAATTTTGGTAAACTTAACAATAAAATATAGTTTTTATAATGTATAATAAAATTTGGTTAATGTTGCAAAATTAAGTAAATTTATCACGATACCTCAGAGAATGACATTAAAAACTATTTATTCAGTTAAATTTGCTTTTCAGTATTCTGTTTTTCACTAAATGTGTTGTAATAAAAACTATAATTTTGAAGAGTTAATAAAATTTCAGGTAAACTGATACCATATAAACAGAAAAACTACCAAATCAATGGTTTTAATACCGTTAGTTTGTTTCAAGCATAATTAATGTTTTTTTTTTTTTAACCTGGAATGTTATTACCATACAGTATGGTACTAACATTTCAGAATTTTCCCAAAAGAATTATATCTCCGAGTAGAATTTTGAAAACGGCTTGGGGAATAAATTTTTTTTTTAGATTTTAGATAACACTTATTAGTTATAAGATCAAGTTGAATAAGAGAAATTCTTCAATCAATCTATCAATTTATAGTAAATAATAAATATTTTTGTAAAACATCTGCTTTAAAACGTAACAATCTGTAATTAATCAATTCTTCTTATTAATATATCAATGAAGATCAACGAAAAAAGTTATCAAAGCTGAAATAGTTTTAAAGAAATTTTCTATGCGAGATTTAGCATTTGTATTAGAAATATGAATTTTAAAATTTCCTTTTTAATTTTTTGTGATGGTTTCGCACGAAAAAAATACATAAATAAGGAAAAAAAAAAACACAAAAATATGGTAATTTTATAATGCATTTCCGCACTTAATTTGCAGCAATACCATTTCATTTCCTAGCATAACATTTAAAAAAAAATCGGTTTCATAATAAAGTAATTTTGGTGCGGATTTCAAGAGCTAACGTTTTAATAATTGATGCAAAACATCCCTCCCCAAATGTGGCACATTAACTCGCGCAAAAAATACCTTCTTAGAATCTTACGATCCTGCAGTGAATCTAGAAGAAACAAAAAGTTTACTTTATTTATTTATTTTTTGATTAGCTTCTCCTTTTAGATCCCCTCACCACAAAAAAAAAAAAAAAAAAAAAAAAAAAAAAAAAAAAACTGTAGCAAAGGAAGCTGAATAATCTTATATGCATTTTCCAGGTAATCCCGGAGAGGGGAAAAATCCTCCGGCTTTGTGAGTCATTCTTCTTTTTCTACATTATAATAAGAATGCATAAAAAGATGGACTTAAAATATTCCATTCCAAAAGTATAGGTCCATAGTTTCAAATGCTGTTTTTTTTTTTTTTTTTCCTTTGCAAAAAGAAAAAAAAGTCAATTATAGATAGAGTTTTCTGTAGGTTCCATATCAAGAATTTTAATGAATTAAATTGTAAAGATAAATTTCATTTTTATGTACACAGATGAACTTTTTTTATTTATTTGTTTAAAGCTTAAAAAAATGGGAAAATAATGTATACTATATGCTAAAATTAGTTAACGTGTATAAGAATAAGAAATTAGCAAGAAATGATTGGATAACTGAATTATTTGGCGCACTCTATATCAAAATTCCAACAATTAAAAATTTTATTATTAAAATAACTGACACATTTTGTTTTTAAGCGAAACTTTTTTATTTAAAATATATTTCAATTCTTTTTTTTAAATAATGTGTTTTCGTTGTTGAAAAAAATCATTTTTTATAAGGATACAATATAAAATTATTATTTACAAGAAATTCATGATATAAAATAATATTTGACTAAGATATGGAAGAAGCATCTAGTTCTGAGTTATTTTTTTCAATGGAAAAAGAGAATTTTAAGCAAATTCTATTTAAATTGAATCACTATTTTTCTGAACAATTTATGCGATTATTTAACATTAAAAATTTAGCCTTATCCTGCAAAAACAACTACTTGACGTTTCCTAAAAACACTTTTTATTATTGAAAAAATATTTTTAAAAAAAATAAATACTGAATTTATTTTTATAAGTTAAGTCGTCGGGAACGATACTGAAATATATAAATGTAATAAAAGAAGTTTTTTGTTCTTTGGGCTAAAGTTGCGATTAATTAGATTAAAATTTACAAAATTGATCATAAGGTTTATTTACACAAAATCAAATATATAAGGAAAAATATATAATATATAAAATATGTAATCAAAATATATAATCAAAATATTTTATCAAATATATAATATGCTGTGCCACTGAAAAGTATTTAAATCAGATCAGGAGATAATGTCATCAAATTTGCTAATAGGCACTTTAATTAAATGGAACTGGTAAAACTGTTTAAAGTTGAATAGGTAAGCTCGGAAATAAGTAATACTAGATAAAAATTGAAACAATTATTCAACTACATCTCGATTCTGATTGGTTATTGAAACGTGACATTTGTTTACGTTAGCAACTGTTCTTTCCATTCTATTTCTAGAAAGCCAACACCCTCAAGTATCACTTCTCTTGTAATACACACTATATTTTTTCCTCAAATATTTCACTATATATTTCTTACTTAACACAGGCACGAAGCCAAGTAGAACTTAAACTAACTATGCATCGAAGTTGCCAGGTACACATAACAAAAATATATCATGGTTACAATAAAATATATAAATAAATAATAAATATAAGTTAAGTAAGAGATGTAGGAAAAGAATTATATTTAGCCATTTCGATGTGCGATACGGAGCTGTATTTAATTAACTTTACATTAATTAACATTCGAACTTATGTAGAAAAACTTCGCTCAACTTTAACACGCCATTTTGCTGATAATGACCAGTTGGCGTTGACCTCATAGGTCGCATATGTAGGTATCTGTGATCTTCTTCATGAAGTGCAAATACCCAATTGAATAAAACACGTGTTTATAAAAAATGAAAGGAATTTGTGCTTATTAAATTACATTTATTATCAAATTAATTTCAGTTATCAATGAAAGTCGGTTCATTACCTTACGTTTACCCATAATAGAGAATATAGTTTCATATGTAAAAAGAAAAAAAGAGAGAATCCTTATGACTATTTTGCGTGACATAAGAGCCCAGCTGGTAAAAGAAACGTCACTTAAGAAAGTTTTGTCTCCCATAAATTGGCCACTATCACTTTTTTTTCTACATTTTATAGAAAACCATTTTCTTAATGTGCTATAAATCTTTATGAAAGACAATAAAACTGTAAAAAAAAGTTAAAGTGGATAGTTTCCAAAGTTTTTACGGCTTTATTAAAGTATTTACTTATTTTATTACTTTTGAAACTTTGCCCTTTTAACTCAATTTTTTTTATATATATTTCTTTCAATTTATCGATAAAGTATTATTATAAATGTATGTTTTGTAGAATTTAAAGTTAAATTTAAAAGAAAAATACATTATGGCGAAACATAAATCTTTCATTTCAAATTTTTATTAAAAAGCAGCGAAAATTAAATATCCTTTTTTGTTTATTTCCTTTTTATATTGCAGCTTTGAATTTTTTAAAAAAAACCCAAGTAATATTAGCACATAATGTTACACATAAAATGTTTCGTTCATATTAGATGAATTCAATTAATATTAGATAAAACTGAAAAGAGTAAATAGCAGAATTATAGAAAAGTTTTTACCAAAAGATGCCAGACAACATATTTCCTTACAGAACAGAAGAATCAGACATTTATGTTAAAAAAAAAAATAAGAAAAAGGTAAATAATGAAGGTTACACGATTGCAGTGATGTGTCGACGACTGCTTTTAAGAGTTGTCGTCCATACGGTCCTATAACCAAATCTAAGTAAACGAAGTAATATCAAACTGTAACAAAATTTTATCATATTGCAATTGAGTATTCTGAAATCTCGTATTTATGTACAGCCAATGAACCAACGATCATATTAATTATTCTAGGAATGGTTTACGGAAAATGGAGGTGGTCGTGTCAAATAATCTGGAATTGGCCATATTAAATTCCACGTGAACGGCAGTGTGCAGTTTACATAAGCCAATGTATTGTAGAAACTAAGCCTAATACAGAAATAAAAAACTTTACAAAATATTTTTAAAAAGAACTTTAAATCACTGCGAGGATTTTGGATTTACGATTGAGGATGCTGAACTGAAATATTCAAAAACCGAATTGTGTACACAGTACACAATTCGGTAGCAAGAAAAAAAAATTGCATTTCTAACTGTTTTTAATATATTTAGTTTTGATTTCTATTTTGAACATATTGAGATAAATGAGGTGGGAATATAATACGGTAATTTCTCTGCTTCGCACTGCTTGCCCATTGAGTAACATGGGTGAAATCGGTAATTAGATGCAGGAAAGCTTGCAGCTAAAAGTTCGGAGAAAGTCGAGACTAATTTCGTTAAAATAATGTGGAATTGTAGTAATATGGTTAAATTATGTGTAACTGTCATAAAATTGTTAAAATAAGGTGGAATTGTATTAATATGTTAATTGTTAAAACATTGCTGAATTGGAATAACATTGTAGAATTGGGATACAATTGTTAAAAAAAAGTGTGAAATTGAGATAAATGTTCAAAACATAATTGAATATTTATAACGAAAAAAAAAATTTTTGATAATTTTGTAAAAACTTCACTTAAATGTGATAACATTTTAAAATTTTAAGGAATATAGTGATGGAATTGTGGATTTTTAATAGCATTGGAAAATTGTCATAATATTGTAGAATGATTACAGAGAAAATGTTTTGATAAAGCATGCTGTAAATTTCATAACATTATTAAAATGTGATAACAAATATAATACATCGTAAAACTCTGACCGATAATGAAATTTGATAAAAATTTTCACGCTTATATTTGGGATATTTTTCTAAAACTAAAAATGTACCATCTGCTTCAATTTTTTTGTTGATTGTTTTGAAAAAAAAAAATGAAAAATATAATCTATTTCTAGACACTCTAAGAAAACTGCAGAGGAGAAGGTTTTTTTTAACTCGAAATTCTAAATATTCAGAGAAAATATTAGAAGCAGAAAGAAAACTTCACGAAACCAATTTGAATACGCTTATCTTGCATGAGAATATATCCAAAGTAAGCAAGAAACGAGCAATTCTAGAAATAAAAACATCGCTAAATAAAAATGTATATCAACTATTTGATTTGCATATACCCGGCAAAGTGCTACTTCGAAACTTAAGACACGGAAGAAGGTCAGTTATTTTCGTTTTTTCTGTTTATGTAGTTCTGGAGTAATTTCCTCTCCAAACGTAATTTTTTCACCTTTTTTTCAGAGTAAAACAGAAACACTTTTTAAGCATTCGTGTTATAGAGAAAACTGTTGAAAAAAATAATTTGAGCAATTCCGAGAGAAAAAAAAGAATATTAAGAGTAAAACTTTTTTATTATTCATAATGTGTAGGGCATTATAAATTATGTGAAAATATTTTTGAAAATATGCTACAAATATTTATTTATTTATTTTTATTATTTTTATTTATTTATTTATTTTATTTTTTGAAAAATTAAGTAAACAAGTTTTGGATGTCCTATACTGTCAAAAAAGTTGTGTAATCTTTACATCAAAAATGGTGGCAATTTTTTTACTCTAAAAGTGGTGGGAAAATTTTTTTTTTGTTGCATTCATACAAATACTTACTCGCCCAATTTTGGGGTGGAGATTTTAAATCTGAAATCAGTTTTGCTTCGAATGTTGTAAGTTTATTATAGAATGATACTTTAAGTCCCTTTTTTGTCTAAATGTAAAAATTTAAAAAAGTTATATCTTATAGGGTGTCGGGTAAATGTTGCGACACTCTTTACGGGAAGTTAGAGCACTTCATTAGGATAAAAATGGCTTTGCAACCCATACCTGAAAATGCCATTGAACGCTTTCTTTTATGATTTTTAAAGAAGAACACGAAAAAAGCAAGTTCACAATAGCAGCACCTAGCGGCGTATGATGACATTTCCTGGAATGATGTGTTGTGAATGATGTGTTCCTGATGATGTGTTGTAATTTCCCCAGAAGTTTTTTTTTTTTTTTTTTTTTTTTTTTGTATATGTGACAATATTTATGCGACTAACTATCATATATGTGGGGTGTTTTCGAGGAAGGACAGTTTTTCAATGATAGACAAATTTAATGACGGAATGAAATTTACATATGTGATGAAATATTAGATGTTTATGAAGAAAAATATTAAATGTTCAGGAAAATGTGGGCCGTCTGCCCCGTTGTTGGTCACAGGAATATGGGCCTTCAGCCCCGTTTATGGAAACACATTAGTCCCGTCTGGACAAGGAAGTTGAAACACATTAGCCCCGTCTGGGCAATGAAGTTCGCAGTTCAGCAGCAAACGAAAAAGTGAGTATCGATCCGATGGCGGAGAGGGGGGAAGTTTTTGATGACGGTGAGGCGGGGAAGGTGTTACGCTGGAATGATGGCAGCAGCGGAAGGGGTGAGAGATGGAGTTCTCTTCATCCTTCACTCGGGCATCTTGACTTCTTGTGTCCTCACAAGCATGAATGAATTTCTGAAATAAAAAAGAAAAAAGAAAGCAATATCTAATTCTACATGAGCATTTTTTTTTTTTTTGATGATGCTGATTATGAAGTCCAAGGCTTCATGAAATCTACTGCGGTGGATGTGATGCTTGGCCCCTCATGGCCAGGGAGTTTTTGGACGTCATAACGGCCTTTAGGTTTCACAGCCGTCACCTGGTAGGGTCCAAGATATTTTTTCCTCAATTTAAGTCCAGTTCCGAACTGAGTCCGTTTTATAGCGACTAAGTCTCCTTGCTTGTAGATGTTAGGTTTTTTTCTACGCTTGTTAAAGTTCTTTCTGTTTTCCTGTTGCACTTTCAGTATATTCTCTCGCGCTTTTTCTCGTAGTTCGTTTCTTTCACTCATTATAAAATTCTCATATTCGTTGTTCAAGATTTCTTTGATGTGCAAGTCAAGATTGTTTTTTAGTTTTACACCAGTTAGCAATTCAAAAGGCGTAAAGTTTATACTTCTTGACACGGTACTGTTAATTATTTTTTGCACTGATGGGACAAATTTATACCACTTTTCAGGGTCATCTAAGGATAATTTTGACAAAATTGGGATCAGTATTTTATGTATTATTTCTACCTGTCCATTTCCTCTACTTACACCTGTTGTGATTTTATAATGTTCGATGTTTTCATTAGCACAATACGTTTCGAAGTCTTTTGAGGTAAAAGCTGTACCTCGGTCAGTTATGATTCTTCTCGGGTTACCGAAAATAGTTTGTTGTGTTGTCAATTTTGTGATTGCTTCTTGTGCTGTTGTTGATTTGGTGGGGTAAATCCACACGAATTTTGTAAATCCGTCTACTACAGTTAATATGTGCTGATAATTTTTATTAGTGGATGGCAAGGGACCTATATAATCTACATGATATGTATCGAGGGTTTTTTGGGATGGGGTTAAGAAATCCTTCGGCTTTCCCTAACTTTCTATTACATAATATACACTTAACGCAATTAGCAATAATTTTCTCGGTTTTATCTCTAAGTTTTTGAATATAGAACTCCTGCTTAACTATTTCTTCGGTTTTATTAATACCGTAATGACCTTTGTTATGTACTTCACGAATAATTTCATTTTCGAGTGTTTGGGGAATAATTAATAATTCTCGACCTTTTTCTATTCGATATAAAATTCCGTTTTTTATTAAGTATTCGTTATCGTCATTTGTTTCGACGTGTTCTTTTAATGATTTAATTAATTCGTCTTTTTCCTGAGCGGCAGCGATTTTTGCTGTAACTTCATTAAGTGCTCGAGTAACCACTAACACTGTGTTTCTGGAAAGGGCATCCACATGGGACATATGATTTGAACCTTTATGCAAAATTTCATAATCAAATTCTTCTAACTGTAAAGCCCATCGCGCTATTTTGGGTGTTATTTCTTTTTTATTCATTGTTTGAGTAAACGCAGCGCAGTCTGTGTAAATTTTAAATTTTGTACCTAACAAGTACGACCTAAATTTTTTTAATGCTTCTATTATGGCTAAAACCTCTAATTCATAGCTTGAAAGTTTTTCTTGATGAGGTGAAGTTTTACGACTAAAATAATATATGGGATGAAATTTTTCATCATCGCCCTGCTGCATTAAAATTGCTCCAAATCCTTTACTGCTAGCATCAGTATGCAATTCCAATTTTGATCCCTGACGAAAAATGTGTAAAACTGGTTTTTGACTCAGAATATCCTTTAATTTCTGGAATGCTTCCATTTGTTCTTGACCGAAATAGAATTTCGCTTCCTTTCTTAACAAATCACTCAAGGGTTTTGCAATGTTAGAATAGTTGTAAATAAATTTGCGGAAATAAGAAGTAAGTCCTAAAAAACTTTGCACTTGTTTAACCGATTTAGGGGTAGGGAAATTTTGAACAGCAGCGGTTTTAGAAGAAGACGGTTGCATCGTACCGTTTTTAAAAAAATAACCTAAAAACTCAATTTCGTTCATTAAAAATTCACATTTCTTAAAATTAAATTCAACTCCATATTCTGACGCAACTTTAAAGACACGTTTAAGTTTTTCGAGGTTTTCCTCTTGAGTTTCCGACGTTACGATTATATCATCGAAGTATAATTTCAATGTACCATCTTTAATCAAATCCTTAAACACTCTGTTTATATGTCTTTGAAAAACATTAGGTGATGTACTCAATCCAAAAGGGGCTTTAAGAAATTCATATTGCGAATTATCTGTTGAGAATGCTAAATATTTCGTGCATTCTGGTTTTACAGGGACACTAAAGAACGCATCTCGGATATCAAGCTTACTATAACACGAAGCGTTTGACATAGAGTCCGTCACTGTTTCTATAAGAGGTATCGGATGTTTATCTTTAACTAATTTTTTATTAAGTTTGCGAAAATCAATACATAATCGAAAATCACCTGAATTTTTTCTACAAACTACAATAGGAGAATTAAATTCTGAGTACGATTCTTTAATTACACCGTTTTTAAGCCATTGTTGTATTTGTAAATCAACAAAGTCCTGTTCTATTTTAACTAACCTACGCGATTTCAAACTTATGGGTGATTCATCAGTTAGTATTACATTTAATTCAACATCTGTGGTTTTCATTTGAGAAGGGGAATAATTATTTATTAATTCTATCAGTTGAGGCTTTAAACACTGTTTCACATGACTCAACTCAATCTCATTAATACTTATGGCATCTGCTAAGTGTCCTAACGGAGTAGAAAAATGCTTTGCTTCTCTGTTTTTGGAAAAAGGATCATAAATTGCCTGAAATGAACGATCAGTTTTTAAAGTGGAATCTCTTTTTACTCTAATTGGAAGGGAAATGTTGTGGGAACCTTGAAACGAAGAGGGATTGGGATTTTTTATGTTTATATTATTCGGGCGATGAGAAGCGATTTTATGAGTTTCACTTTGGCTCCGCGCATAATTAATGTGTCTAATATTTTCGACATTTACTTCCTGGTTGGAATTTGAGATCTGAATTTCATTATTAAAGAAAGTAAAGTTCAAATTTTTTAATACATTAAAACCCAAAATCATTTCATTTGTCAAATTTTCCAATACATAAAAATCAACAGGTATTAATTTTTTATCTAAGGTAATTTCGCAATGAAAGAAACCTATTGGTTCTATTGGGTGATTTCCGTTAATTCCCGTTATCTTTAAATTATCAAAACTTAAACTGGGACTGTTAATTTTTTCATACAATTGTTTAGAAATAAGACATAGGTCACTCCCTGTATCTATTAAACATTGACATTCTTTACCAAGTATTTGAACTCTTTTAATGGGTTTGTTATTCTCAATTCTATTGGCATACGAAACTTTAGTTTCGGTATTTAAATTAACGTTACAGTTCTTAGCGGTATGTCCAAATTGTGAACAAATTCTGCATTTTACACCCTCTCTTTTGTATTTACACTCAGTACTTTTATGACCGTAGTTTAAACAGTTATAACAC
The DNA here is from genome assembly GCA_949128135.1 of Parasteatoda lunata. Lineage (NCBI taxonomy): Eukaryota > Metazoa > Arthropoda > Arachnida > Araneae > Theridiidae > Parasteatoda > Parasteatoda lunata. The sequence continues at coordinate 36,557,328 of OX421971.1, forward strand.
TTTAAATAATTAGAGTGATTAGCATTACGATTAGAATTACCAACATAAAATTGATCATTTCTTTGAAAGTTTTGATCATGAATGACTGGTGAATTAGGATTATTTCTAGAATCTCTATTGGGGAAATATTGACGTGATGTATTCTTATTATCCCTAACTATATCTGGTTTGTATAGGGAATCTCGCACATATTTACTCATTTCTTTTTTAATATGGGATCTCGCAGTTTCATAGTTATCTAATTTAGACGTCAGTTCTTGAACATCTTTTATCATCGGTAATTCATCTAACATATTGTCTCGAACTTCGTTGGGAATTTTGGTCTTGATTTGGTCAACGATCATTAAATTTTGAAGTTCATCAAAGGATTTAACTTCCATAGTTTTTAAATATTCTTCGAAATAAGTGGTAATTTTAAATCCGAAATCTCTCCACGATGTTGTAGCTTCTTTTTTTGCGTTACAAAATTTATTTTTTAGTTGTTCTGAGGTCAACTTAAATCTGTTTAGTAAAAGTTTCTTTACATAATCAAAATTATTTGAAAATTCATCGGGTTCACGTGCTATTAAATTAGCTATATCAAGAGGAAGTAATCCAACTAAAAAATTAACCCAATCTTCTTTTGGTATTTTAGCTCTACTTATTTGTTTTTCGAACAATGACAAATAAATTGCAATATCTGAGCCGCTTTCGTATTTATTAAGAAATTTTAACATTTCTGTATTCGCTGTTTCTGATTTAGGCAAATTAATTGCAATTTTGCTTTCTAATTCTAGTTTCTTTAAATTATATTCACGTTCTTCTTTTTCTAACTTTTCTGAATTCTCCCTTTCAAAAGTTATTGTTGTTAATAAATTTTTCACTAGTTCCTCATCATAATTTTCCGATTCTGTAATAGTTTTTACTAGTTGCGGTACTTTAGCATTTTCTGGTGCATTTAAATCAAGTTCACAAAGTAAATTGATAAGATCAATTTTTCTGGCTCTACTAAGATATGCCATTTTAAAAATAAAATATTCTACTCACAAGTTTTGTAGAAGTCTCATGAAGTATCCTTCAATCACGAATTCACAGTTCAGGTGCACACACAGCTTGGAAAATTCACAATTGATCACCAAATCAGCAAAGTTCAACGGTTCGGTTAAATTTGTCTAAATTCCGGCTAGAGCTTAATCCCGGTGAGAGCCCCCATGGTTGTGGGGTGTTTTCGAGGAAGGACAGATTTTCAATGATAGACAAATTTAATGACGGAATGAAATTTACATATGTGATGAAATATTAGATGTTTATGAAGAAAAATATTAAATGTTCAGGAAAATGTGGGCCGTCTGCCCCGTTGTTGGTCACAGGAATATGGGCCTTCAGCCCCGTTTATGGAAACACATTAGTCCCGTCTGGACAAGGAAGTTGAAACACATTAGCCCCGTCTGGGCAATGAAGTTCGCAGTTCAGCAGCAAACGAAAAAGTGAGTATCGATCCGATGGCGGAGAGGGGGGAAGTTTTTGATGACGGTGAGGCGGGGAAGGTGTTACGCTGGAATGATGGCAGCAGCGGAAGGGGTGAGAGATGGAGTTCTCCTCATCCTTCATATATAACGTTTTCAAATTTGTACATTTTGACAAAATTAGGCTTAAAATTTGATTTAAAAAAATTATGGCATGGAGAGAGAAACGGATTTCAGATTTAAAACCAATGACGTGTAAATATGCAAGATTAGTTAAAAGGTCACAGGCAACAGAAAAAACATCACGATTTTTTGGTGTAGTAAAAGACTAAGAATGTTCTTTTAGTCTTAATTTTCTTTCTTAATTTATTATTCTTACTTTCTTAATTTCTTAATTTAAATTCTTTTAGTCTGAGCAAAATATTTTTGGCGTAAAGTAGTTGTCTTCATTGCTTGTGTTCTGTAAGACTGAAATTTATAAAAAAAATCAGATGTGATACACAAAGGAGTCAGCAAATTTATGATAGTAAAGTTAGTTACCAGTGCAATTTAAAGTCAGAATAGTTATTTAGGTTGCATACGCACACTAATTCTTATTCCATCAAACCTTAAAGAAAAACCTTAGTTTTTTAAGGCTACATGCAAATTTATTATTAATAATAAAACATTTTTAGATATCTTTAAGGTATCCCACTTCTACAAAAACATGATATTGAGCAAAATATTTAAAATTGAATTCATTATAAATTGAGTTTATTATAAATTTAGAATCCCTGTACTCTTAGCTTTTTAAAAATACAGTGAAACCTGCCAAGTTGACCACCCTTGTAAGTTGGGCACCTGCATAAGTTGACCTCAATCATCAAGAACGGAATTTTTCCTATATAATATAAAGAAGCAAAACCTTTGTAACTTGACCACCTGTCTATCTTGTATGTTGATCACTGAAATAAGTCAATTTTGTCTAGGAGTATTATTAAATTCTATTCTAAAGCCCTCAAAAGTTGATCAAAAAAAAAAAAAAAAAATCAGAAAATGTTCTGTTACTTTGCAATGTACGTTAAAATTTCACTTGTTTTTTGAAATAGTGTAAAAAGCTAATCTAAACCCTTTTGTGAGTTGACCATCTGGAGAAACTGTAGGGGGGAGGGCAGCTTTTGAACATTTCTTTCATTCATTCATTGAAAACAGGTGTGTTAGTTGAAAAGTTGCTTTTCCCGTTGCAATAGTGAGCAGATAGGTATGTAAGTGTAGTAATAACAGAATAAATTTTAAAGTGTTCAAATAATTTTGTTTTGTTAAAGTTTTCAAAATAGATGTCTTAGTGTTCTGATATTTTAAGAAATTATTTTTATTAAACACTTCCCATGCATAACTAACGAAATAACTTTTAAAAAAAGTCAGTTAAATATTAGAATTATGTATATGTAACAAATTGAAGTTCATTTAGGTTTAAACACACCTCGTAAGATATTCATTTGGTTATTTGCTAAATAAATTTTTTAGTCTAGTAAAAAAAAACAAAAAAAATTTAAATATATAGCAACATGATATAGGAAATGAAAAAGTAAACAATGACCCGCCCCCTCTATAAGTTGACCACTTGTCTAAATTGACCACTAAAACAATGCACCACAAGTGGTCAACTTACACAAGTTTTACTGTACTTTACTTTTGTTTGTACTCTAATTATTTACAAAGTTATAAGTAGTTTTTGTGCAGGTATTAACAGTGGATAAATCAGTTATTTTAAGTCTTTAAATGCGTTGATATCAGAATAAGTTTTTTTTTTCACAATTCACACCACCTTATACACGATATCTCATGTTGTTTTAAAAATAACTGTCTGTAAGTTTTTATGAGTGTTCATGATTACAGCACAAATGTTTTGAACTACAAACTGAGAGAAAGAAGTAGAATTTCATTTTTATGCATGTTTTTACGCAAAGACAAGTGCGGAAATTTTGAAAAATTTGCTTTTTTAACTACATTGATCCCTAACTCAGTTGTATATGCTCTTGCTTTTAAGATAATAATTCAGAACTAAGTTGATAACCTTGCCTTATAAATAAAATTCTTAAAGGATTTTGTTTTTGTTTCAAGTGATTGTTTTTTTTTTTAATAGTGTTCAGCATATATGCAAAAACTGTCTTATTTTTAGCTAAAAATGACCGTATTAAAGGAAAATAATAATAGTGGTGATTGTTGCTGCTAGTTCTATAAGTTTTTTTCCACATAATAAAACAAATAAACTAGTTTTTTAAAATTTTTTATTAATATTTAAATAATAAGTTTTCGAAACTAGTCGGATACCTTAATCAAGAAGATATGCAACAGAAATCCCCATTATAATTCGCGTTAGGTTTCTTGCGTATAAAACAGAAGAACGCAATTTTAATTATCCTTAAACATCATCAAAATTTGGATGGATTTACTTAATTAATTGGTTCCGGACAAAGAAACTAATTGAATCAATCTGAATTTTATTTTTTATTTTTTTCAAATTTTAGATGCTTCTTGAATTAAACGTAACATAAGAAAGAGAATTTCTTTGAAATCAATAACTTAGCTCACCTTGAACAAGGTTAATTTCCTTTTGATCCTTTATTCTCTCTGACTACCGCACTTTTAACAATAAGTTGCCTTCAGCGGTGTTTGATAAACGCGAAGAAAGAATGAAAAGTTCAGCAGAACTGTTCGAAATTCTCTTCTCAGCATGCCTGGAAGGTGTGATATACTCCTAGATTTTGTGTTCGATTGCTACACTATTTTCTAGTTTATTGGACAGAAACTTTTAGAACGGCACTTTTATTCCTATCACTGCAACAACTTAAGAACAGAATATTGATTGAGAAGGTAGTGTAAGGATATTTAATCAGTTTCATCCATTTTTATGAAACGAACTAGTGTATCATTATGCTTTTATGATTTAAGAACTGCTGCTGCATTTATAGTGTTCTGTTATTCGAAAAATATTATGTGTATTAAAAATTTAAAACTATTAAGAGAGGAATACAATAAAAACACTTATCGAATTCAAAAGAATCACTACTTTATTTTTTATTTTATAAACGCCGTTTAATGCCAACCCAATTTTTGGGTTTACGACTATTAATGTTCAACTCCGTAGCCTTGTAATTTTGAACCCAATCCAGAAGACAAGGGAACTCCTGGATCAAGTATTGGGAGAAATTTACCTTCATGTAGGGATCTAACCAATACCTCCTAGAAAGAGTAGGCCTCAGCACGGGTTACCATAACTATCCTTTAGTAGTCCAAACGTAGTGACATATTTCGTATTTTCAACTACTGCGCAGATTTTGGAACCCGAACGTAATGACATCTTTCTTATTTTTCATCAACTGCGCAGTTAACTTCGTCATATCGGACTACTAAATTTATCCGTGCTGAGGCCTTCCTTCTTCTAGGAGGTGTTGAACTAACCCACAGTTGCGTTACATGGAAACGAAGATCACGAGAACCTCTCACGGTTAGCCAGGCGGCAAGAGTACTCTAACCATAATCCGTCTACCACTGAGGATATTTCACGTCAGAACTATGGTCGGTGCAAGCCGGAAGCGGAATTCGTATCACCTAGCCATCACCGGGATCGAACCCCCGTTCACCTTATTGAAAGGCGAACGCTCTACCCCCTGCGCTATCGCGGTTAAAAGAATCATCAGAAACATATGAGGAATGAGAAACATAAAAAAAAAACTTGATTGCCTGATTAATTTTAATAATGGTATTTCAGTTGCTTTCTCCGGCATTCGAATATTTTTACATTTTTCTATATGTAACACCTTACCATAAATTAAAAATTGGCTGCTACAAAGCCTTAGTAAGTAATTTTTAACTTTTCAAAGATTTTTATTCGTTAAATCTTATCAAGAACTATTTATATAATATTATTTATATAATATCATTTAATAACTTGCACTAAGCTAGTCAACGTAAAGGAAAAGTTTTATTAATTGTTGAAGAAAATGATTGCTTTGATGATTTAGAGGGCAAAACTTAAAGTTTCAATGACTTAAATTTTTTTTTAACTTATCAAATCTTAAAAGGAAAAATGTTCATCACATTTCTGCAACAATTTTTACCGTATTTACAAAATGACACGGTAAAAGATGGAGATCGTTGTAGAAAGCACAGCAAGCGAAACTCTGTCTCACACGAAGAAATACTTTTTTCGAAGTATTGCAAGCGATATTTTGTCAGATTTAAAGATGCTATACTTATCGACGCAAGACCGAGATCGATGCCTCAGTCATCCACATAAAAGCCACAAGACACACAGCAACTCCATGTTATTTATTCATATCCTTTGTAAAGCGGATCCCTTTCCCCCTCTCATATGCTTTCAAGGTTATTGGCTCACGTCAAAGAGTGCCGAATCTTCGATGATATCGAATGCACTTACCTGATTTCAGGAAGAAAAAAAATGGTTCCCTTCTTCAATCGATGTAATGCACTATCACTTCGTTCTCTTATTCTTAAGATGAATAGACAGTTTAACTCACCCTACTAAATATCTGTGTCTATTTTTTTAAACAACATATTGGTTATTTGTATTATCAGTCTATGGATAGCTTCAGTTTTCGGAACATCTCCAGCAGAAAATATATACATACATGTAATATGTATGTATACATACAATATATGCATACATGCAGAAAAATAAGTACATATTTTAAATACTAAATTTAAACTATCATTTACACTGTCATTTAAACTGTCATTACATCACATTTAAAAACTATCTTCGAATTAACTGAATTATCCGATAGCAGCAAACAGTGTAAGAAGAAGTGTGGCTTAACTACCACTACGATTATTAAATATCAGTTCACTAATATAAAAAAAATCATGCTAACTCAATTCAATAAGGAGGTATACCTTTTGATAGATTAAGGTTTACATAGTCTAAAGCGCTTTCCCCACATTTGATGAGCTTTGGACGTGATCACGTCTACTTCGATAGATGGTCCACATTGAACAGGTAACTTGCTATTTCTGGCTGCGTTATTATCCTTCTAGCGCTGTTGCTTCTCAGTCTCATTTACACACAACGGTTTCCTGCACAATCGACTGCTAATAGCAACACAGGAGTAACCACACACACAACCGCTCTTAATACCGCTCTCAAGGATATTTCACGTCTGCACTGTGGTCGGTGCAAGCCGGATGCAGATTCGTATCGACCAGCCATTGCTGGGATTCGAACCCAGTTCACCTCATTTGTAGGCGAACGTTCTATCCCCTGAGCCATCGTAGCTCTAGACATGGTTCTTACGTAACACTTATAAATTTGGAGAGAGTGATGCCCTCAAACTAGAAAATTTGAAAATTTTTAGTATAGAATATGAAAATTCATACCGCCCATATACATTTTGTGCAATTTTTGGAACATCAATCGATGTAAAAATGTTGACATCAAAGTTTCATTTTTTTTTTTTTTTTAAATTTTGAAAAATAAAATGTTGAGCATACATTTTTTTTTTCCTCTAAAGTTTCTTGATATTTTTTATTAATTTATATACTTTTCAAATGGTAATTTATAAAAGACACAAAAACTCAAACGAAATTTTAGTCCGATTTCATCTTAGTAAAAGTATTACTGAATAGTAGCTTATATTACCCTTTAAATAAACAAATATAAAACTAATGAATATTTTTACCAATAATACCAAACTTTATTACAAAAATAATAAAATAATTTGTGATATTAGGAATAATAAATTTAAGCTGGTCCTCTAGTTTATCTGCATTTGTAAAGAAATAACCCTTCGACGTGAATTAGGATAAACCAGGCAAATTCATTAGATAGAAATCACAAAGACATATGACGAATTGAGTATCGATATTGGTTCTCCTAGTATGATCTCAACAGAGTATGTTTTGAAATCCTTTCATGCATTACCGTCACCGCACACGATTTATTAATGTGAAAACCACGTCTGATTCATTAAATTGTACTCGATTCATTGAACTATATATTTCTGGTCAATGAAATACTATGATTGGACATGACATACGATGAAGCTATTCATTAGCGTAAAAGCAATCAAGTGTCGTTAACATTACTGCTGGTATATCACATAGGAAGAGCCTGAAATTATAAGGTAGCTGACAATAATATCGAATGAAATGTTAGAATGGTAGGTTTCAAATTTTAACAGCTATTTTTCAGTTTAATTTAAAAAAATATTTAATTGGAAATTAATTTTACTTAAAAGATAATAATAATAAATAAGTAAAAGTTTTTTTTCTTAGGTACGGTTAGTTATTTTGAGACATTCTAGTTACAATTATGCATTTTTAATGAGGTGTTTCATTTCATGTAAACTATTTAAAATCTACAAAGTTTCAAATTTATCTCACAAGCTTAACTTCTTTTAAATCTTATAGGTTGTACTTGTGAATTTATCTCAATCAAAAAATATTCAAACAATATGTGGTGTTTAAACCTTTCGTTTAGTAACTTTACCGTGGGGATGGTTTATTGGAAGTTCGGGTTTTAAAATTACAGTTCTTATTACCACGTATTTAGTAAAAAATACAAAACTGAAAAGTAAATGTAACAAAATAAACGGTTTTTTATGCCATGCTCAAGCGTATCATGATAAAATTACCACATTTTCAAAAAATCGTAATTTATCTTTAATTTTACCAAAGCCATTACTAAAGCACTTCTGTAAAATTTAACGATCTTTTTGGTGTTCCCGTTAAGTTAAAAAATACGGTAAATTTTGTCATATTCTGATAGTCTTGATCATACTTTATTTATTAGTGTATATTTCTTTTTTCGAAATGTAACAGATTAAGTTTTTAATACATTTTTAAGATAAAATTGCTTTTATGCTTTAATCAGCCTCACTTGATTTTTTTATTAAAGTTGTTTTTATTTTTTTCACAACGCTCTTAGTCAGCGAAAAATCGCATTTGAAAAACACATACACAGATTTCTTTTTCTAAACTCTGTATCTCCACATCAATCTTTCCTCAAAAGAAAGAAAATGACAGTTTTGTGATATTTTGGACGGGTTTGTGATAGATGAAGCCGATGAAAAATGGAAAGAAAAAAAAAAAAAACGTCGATTCAGCTCTTTATTTTTTTCATCTTCCGTTTCAACAGTCATCTTAAAAAGACACGCATATTAGTTGTTAACAAATTCATGGCAAGTCTCATATGTACTTTGAGTCAACCCAGCAGACGAGCACAATATCTCGGCAGTTTATTTAAAAAACCTAGAGCACTAATTAAAAAAGAGAAGAGTTGATATACTTATGTTGAATGGATTTTAAATCTTATTCAGTCTCAGTCAAACAGTCTGTTTCGAATAGTGTGGGATTTTTGACTCGAAAGCTATATCACGGCTACAACTAGGTTAAAGGTTAAAGCTAGATTGATGTTTAGAAACCAACGTATTTGAGGTATGAAAAAATGTTTTCTGATCTGAATGAAGAGTAGTACTTGATAGGGTAAATTCTGAGAGTATATTTTGCGCCATTGAAGTGCATTGAAGCGCATAAAAAACAATGCACACTACAAATGTACATTCATAAAATACGCGAAAATAATAAAACGGGCATAAGCAAAATCGATACACTAAAAAATAAGTAAATTAAATTTAAAATTGTCATAAAAATGCAACCGAATTCAATGTTATTTCAAAAAACAAAAAGATGTAAACAAATCTAAAATATCCAGAAATGGTACACTAATATCTTATAATAACAGTATAGTATCAGAACAAATTGAAAACATAAACTACTATTCATACAATCTTGAACCATCGTAATTTAAAAACTATTTCATGGAAGAAAAAAAAAAGAATAGGGGAGTGTCGGGTACCCTCGCCCACTGTCAATTTCATATGTATAGAATATTTTTTCAAGTCAATGGGCCATCGGACATTAATTATTATATTAAAAAAAGATTATTTTCAAAGTTTCAAGTATTTATGCAGCTGGTAACATGGTAAACAATAGTTTTGAAAATATGTTGAATACAGTAGTCAAATTTTTTAAATTTCTATTTTTTTTTAAGTTAAACTATTCATTTTTTGGTTTATTCTTTTTGCATTGTTTAATTAGATGATAAAACAATAGAAACATACAAAAATATTGATTATTACTCAATATTATACAGAAATATAAGCAATACTCCTTAAGTGGGCGGGGCTACCCGACTCTCCCCTATATAAAATTTTAACAAAATATTCAACAGTTGACTAAAAATTACTTAAGAACTCAACTAAGAACATTTTCCCTCCCATGCTGGCTCTACATCATATTCTACTTTGTTATTGTCATCTTCACAGATACTAGACATGCATTTTAGATTGTTTTCGGTTGAATCCACTACCTGGTTTTGCTACATTAGGGGTGATCATGTATTAAAATTAGAACGTTGGGCTAAACGGGAGAAGTTTTCATGGATTCCCACTCCATGTAACACAAATGCGGGTCAGTCCTCCTCGATGATAAATTTTCCTCAAAGCTTAATCCAGGAGTTCATTTGTTTTCAGGTTCAAATCTACTAGGTTACTGAATTGAATATTAATAGCCAGCTGCTAAACCCCGGTTATAAAATAAAATTATGATGTCTACTGGAAAAATATTGCTTATTTTACATATTTATTAAAATTAAATATGCTCTCAGCTTTTGAATAATATCCGTTTATGCTGATGTTGATCTAAAAATAAATAAATCTAAGGTGCTTATTTATTTTGTGGAAAAGGGTTTATGTGAAGATTTTTTTTTGTCATTTAAAAAAAAAGCATAATCTCAATAAATCTTTATATTAAGTTCATTTTGCATAATTTTATTTTATGACTTTTAATTCTTAAGGAAGTCTTCGAGAAACTAATAAGACAGACTAAAACATAAAAAAAAATAAAATGACAAAAGGAACTGAAAACGAATAATCCATATATTTACTAAAGAACTTTCACTTAAATCACCGAGAGGTTAATTAATTTACATTCATTCCGAATTGTTGAAATTCTCAGAATTCTTTGCCTGATTTTTTTTTATCACCATTCTTGAAAGATCATTAAAAGTAAATTTCTTAAGATTTTGACGAAATAAATAAAAGAGAATTTGAGTTCTTTTTGCACCTGCGTGATGACTGTAGATGTAAATAAAATTTCTTTATAGAATGATATTTCTGTAAATAATATTTTTTTATTGTTTTCTTTCTCTTTCTTAATTAAAATTTAAGAATATCGCAGAGAGGAGAATAGGAATTGATTTAGATTTAAATTGCTTTTCAGAAAAATGATCGATATTAATGAGAAATTAAAAAAAAACAAATTCTTCCGTTAATAATTTTCCCTTTAAATTTTTTATTCAATTTTTTTTTATCGTCTAACTAGTTATTTTGATCATTCTCTGTCTCAGTATAAGATATATATCAGTATCAAAACAATTGTTATAAATAACTTATTAGTGGTTCTTACATTGCTTTCTAGGTGTTCCGTAAAGACTACTCTTAAGTTATTCTTATGAAAAAAACGCAGCAGAACACATTAGAGGTCACACATTAAAATTCAAACAAGGAAAAAACAATACTACAATAAAAAACGAAAAAAACACTACTGAGAAAGACGGGACAGGAAACACCAAAATATTTTTTATTGCCTGATGTTGTTGTTTTTAATAATTACAGTTGAGATTATTCTTAATTTTTGGTGGTGTAAGGATTATAACTTTTTTTATGCTGCACTTATTTTCTTCAAATAGGTTTTCGATGTTTCCCTACGCTGATAAGAATTTCGGATAAAATTATGATATAAAGTACCGGCACTTTGGGTGCATCATCCGTAAAATCCATTTTAGCCGTAAAATTTAATTTTACAGTAAAATATTAAGCCTTAAATTTTACAGTAGCATTTATTTAGTTAGTGGGATTAAGTCTTTTTACGGTAATTATTATTGTAAAAATTGTGATATATCAGACTTTTTGTTCCGTAACATATTCCGATAAAAACGGATTTGACGGTAAAAAGTACCGAGACTCTGAATGCTGGTAATTTTTAATGTGATGTGTACCGGAATTTTTTACAGTTTAAGAATTCATTGGAATCCGGTGTAAGTTTTTTTGGCACGTTTTACATATATACTGCGCCAAAAATATTTTAAAATTGTTTATGTGCTAAATTGAATAATACAATTTTATCTTCATAAAATATAGTTGATAAAATTGGTACAAAGAAGTACTTACAAGATAAACTTCGATCTTGTTCTATAAAACTAACTAAGTTCGATAAAAAGTGATTAAACCCGAACTTTTGCAAAAGAAATTATCATCAAACATTAAGGTAAATAGAAAATAAAATAAAAGAGTAAATGATACCACATTTTAAAAATTATTTAATCAACTGTTCGTTGCCAACCCAATTAAATTGCATTAGATTTCAATGTCGGATATTATTTGAACATAATAATAATAAATACATCTTACCCATATTTAATAAAAACCCGTTTCACGAGACAGCATAAAGAAATGCTGAAAATAAGAAGACGCTAGATAATAATAGAATAAAAATTCAAAATTATATATTTTTTTAAATATTATAACAAAAAAATTGCGTACAATTATTGAAGTAAATATCGTATAAAAATTAGCAAAGCATTTTAATAAAAAATGTTCAAGTAATAGGACAATTGTGATTAAGAAATATTATTGCCCCCCCAAAAAAGAAAGAAATAATAAAGCTCGTATTCTTCAATTTCGATGCAACATCACAACATATATTTTTCAAAATTCGGACACATAACGGATCTTTTTCTTCTCTTATCTCGAAAGGAAAGAGAAAACAAGCCTTTTAAGGCATGCATAATGTAAATATATTTATATGAAGAATGATACAATTCTTTGACTTTCATGTCATATTTCAAGTTTTCTAAAGAGAAAAGAGTTTGTGAACTATATATATATTTTTTTATATTAAAGGAGTTGCTACAAATCTGCATTATCTGAGCTTATAGAAATGAGCAAAAATTGAGAATTACTCTTAGGGTACAAAGTTTTTGTTGTATTTATGCAAACATGTGATCTTGCCAAATACGAAAGGGAGAATTTCAAATCTGAAATTAGATTTGAAACTAATATTAGAGATTTCTTCTAAAATGACATTTTTAGTTAATTTTTATGACATTTTAGATTATTTTTGTGACATTTTAGATTTTTTTTTTTTTTTTGCATGAGATTTTTTAAGTGAACTTATATACTTTCGTATCAGCAAATTTAAATCTGAAATCAGTTTCTCTGTCCAAACTGTAGTTTTTTTTTAATATAAAATTTTTAGTCATTTTTCGTGTAAATGTAGAAGTTAAAAAACTTCATACATAGCAGACGGTTGAGTAAATGTTGCGACTAACGTTAAGGGCACATCATCAGGGCTAAAATTGTATAGGAACCCAAGCTTGGAAATGTCACCGAACGCGACTATGAGCGCTTTCCTATTGGGGCCTATTCAGTAGCATACGAAAAAGGAAGAATAATAGGAAATAACAATAGGGAATATCCCCATGTGACATATGACGGCGTTAATGAGCATGGGTTCCTAAGCAGTTTTAATCCTGATGATGTGTCTTAACCCCCTAAAAGTTTGTCGCAACATTTATGTAAACCCCTGGCATACAAAATGTTTTTAAACTGGTACATTTCAACAAAAAACTAACTAAAAATGTCATATTAAAAAAAAACTTTGCGAGAGAAATCGATTGCAGATTTCACTTAAGCAATACGTAAGTATCTAAAATCTGTTAAAAATCTCATGCAACATTCATAAATTTTGATGAAGAGAAAAATTTCTTACAATTGGCGATTCCGTAAAATGTTTCTTAACTTTTAATATATTTGTATATTCTGAATCGTAGTAAATACTTATACCTTAATAGCATTAGTTTGGTTTAGTTTGTTTGGAGTTTTTGGCAAAAAACCAGTTGTGGCTATACCGAGCCTACAAATAGGAGAATTTTAGGTTGTGGGTAAAAAACTAGATTGATGCATGGATACCAATGCCCTTGAGGTGAGAGAAATATTACAATGAGGGTTATCTCGAGTTAATGAAGTCATTGATGAATGTCAGCTACCGAAATGGCCTCTGAATTTTTGAAATTGTTGCCCTTGGTCAAAACATGTCTAATAGTAAGCAGTTTCTTGCAATAGAAATATTAAGGTGCACGCTTGTTTAACAAAGATGCTTATGAGTTAGCAATACGCAAACGATTTAGAAGTACTTCAAGTTTCGATGGATGTTTAAGTTTTTATAAGGTTCTACTGTAGGTTTGATAATGTGTAATGAATTAATTTATTATGTGTTTCATTTCCCCAGTTATATCTTGCCAGTGTAAATACAAATTTTGGATAATAATATTTTTAATATCAAAGTATGTGAGAGGAATCTGTGATATATTGGGAGTTCATGAACCCAACATATTAATATTTCATGGCCTTCATTAAATAAATTATCGTCCTAATAACACATTAAATGATTAAAATGCTGATAGTATATCTATATAGATAAAAATGAATGTCTGTGTGTATGTCCTTTATAGACTCCTAAACCAACCGACCAAAAGCTATGAAACTTGGCATACAGATAGTTCAAAGCACGAGGAAGGTCACTGTCGACATTAGAACATTCTACGAGAAACCATTCCAGCGGGATGAGCGAAAAATGAAATGGAATTTTCTGATTGGTTAAGCGTTAGCCATTGTTTTAAATTTAGCGATTCAACTATCACATATTTTAAAGATAACATCAGTGATAATTGCTAGCTTATAGCTCTAATTGAACAAAAAATAATTTATTGCACGTATTTAAATATTTAATTATTTTATATTCGCTAAGTCAGATAAATTTAATGAACATTATGTGGTAACACGCATAGTTTGCATCATCAAATTTATACGTTGTCTGATGCTACGCGATTTTATTTTATATATATTAATTCTTTTAAACGTGTTTCTAAAAAGTTACTTATTTAAAATGAATTGTAATGAAATAGAAAAAAAATATTTATGTATTCAAAAGCGAAAATTAATGGCAGAGTGGTGCCAATTCGTTTAGGTGAAACATAAAAAATCGACGCCAGTAAAGCTTAATTACGCCAATGATGTTTAATTAATTAAGGTAATATTTGCATATTAAAATAAAATAAATAAGCTATGTAGAAGAAGAAATGGAGTTGTTGGTAATTTGTTAATTGACATAAGAAACTGATCAAAATTATAGCAAAAATATTGGAGAAAAGATACTTATTCTTTTTAAATCGACATATTATTACTGACACTAATGCTTTATTAATATTAATTATATGCATTAATTGTAATAAAAATATAAGCAAAGTTAAAGGAGTAAAAGTTAATAAAAGAATTTGCTTAGGAAAACCTTAGAAAATCACCATTCACAGATGACACATAATTCATATGTATCCCATACGGTAATATGTATTACTGGTATTATACTTATTATGACTCGAGATTCTTTTTGTTCCAAAATATTTTATTTTACCATACAACACTCAGAATAGGGCTATTTACAAAATAAATTATTTACAGGTTTGTCGGAAGCATAATCGTACATCATAAAGATGAAAAATCGTATAAAATTCCCTTAAAACGTAACGTATCGTAGGTTCTCTTACTTAATATTATAAACATAAAAAGAACATAATATATAATTGCCAGATTCCCAAACTCAAAAGAAAATGTAATGCAAAATTAACTAAAAGAAACCATGACGGAAATGATAAACTTAATCTGAGTGGCAACAATACTAATAGGTGCAGTTTTGATAAGAATTCTACAACGGGTTTTCCGTAGTTTCCGAAAATATTTTTCCAGTGTTAGCAATGATAGTTTATTAATATTTTAATGAGTGAGAACAAAAGAACTTTGTTCTTCCACTACTAATTATTTTAATAGTAAATTAAAGGTTAGATAGAGAAATCACCAAAATCCTTATCAAGTTCTAATAAGAATTCTCTTTAGTTGGCTGTCACTGACAAATATATTTTACACAAAACTTAATGTTGAATGGTTATGTAATAAGTACCATGGTTGGCATGGTTAGTTTAAACCATGGTTAAAACCAAATGTTTTTTTTTTCCTAAAAAAAACCATTTGGTTTTTTCCCTAAGAATAATTTAAAATTGCATTTTTATTTATTTATTTATAATTACATATTTCAAATTGTTTGATGTTGTAAATAACTTCAACTTTCAACCAAACAGCTCAACTCATTTCAGCAGCATACCTACTTTTGTTTTGTGTAGATGTAGAATTGATTAATGTTAATATTTAAGAACAAAAATGTCCAACTTTGGTGGTAGAAGAAAAGATTTAATCTGGTTATATTTTGATGACCAGTTTAAATAAAAAAAATGAAATCATTTTAGCTATATTAATTGAAAAAACTTAGTGGAAGAAGCATGTAAGTGTAATTTTCAGAATGAAAAAAAAAGTTGTATCCAAACTATTTTATTACCAATTTAGTAGAAGACGGGACTAATAATTCTTCGCTTTATTGTTCCTAATTTTAAATAAAACTTAACAACCTGAAAAATAAAACCAGACTACCTAAATAACTACCTAAATCTTACTGCCTAATTTGAAATAAAAAATCAAAGTAGCATGCTAAAATTTATGTTATTAGTTTGTGTTAAGATTTAAAGAAAGGCAAAACCAGTGATTCATTAATTCCCCTAAAATATCCCTTAAATGGTTCTTCCATTAAGCTCTTTAATTGTGTCGGTATATGCTTTTTAGATATGATTTCGTAGTGTTTCTTTACTCTGATTTATTGATTCTTTACTTGTAATACAAAAAGTATAATACTTTTGTATTAATAAAAGAATTAAATCTCTTTCGTTTTAATAAAATGTCTTTGTTAAAGAATAAGCGTAGAGAGGTTCTATTTTGGGAATTCAAGGCTGATAAACATACGATTGAGTTATTTTTAGAATCTCTCCCCCTTTCACTTCCATATAAGGAAGCATGAAATGATTTTCCTTAATGCGTAAGGATACAAGTATGTCAACGACTGCGCCTGTTTACTCAAATCTGTGTTAGTATAAAAGCGAGAGCAATGCTTTTCGCATGGCTTTTTCATCATGTTCTGAGCCTAATAAGTTGTTCCGGAATTGTCCAAAGTCTTGTCCACCCTCTCCCTTGGGAAGAGCGGATGTGGACTGTTATCGATACCAGCCTACTACCATTAATAAAGACGTTTTGAGTGTAAATGGCTTACGACTGCATTATTTAAGCTATCTATATAACAAATAAAAGGGATTTTTAACCCTTTTATTACAAGTTTAACTCTTTTATTACACACACACATATATATATATATATATATATATATATATATATATATATATATATATATATATATACTATAAGGCGTCTCACTTTCCTTTCAATCCTTCCTCTCAATCTCTCAAAAAAGACTAATATAAGGAACCAAACTGGAGGTGGGATTAAATTGAATGTCAATGTTCTCCAGCAGGTTAGATTCCCCTTGAACTTCAACAATCTGCTACTTTGGAATGCTGTTGAGTATGACTCACTAACATCAGCTGTTAAGCTTCTACGATTCCTAAAATTTCTCTTTTGGGTATCACGCATGTTGGTTCCTGATAAGAAAAATTCGCTAGAACTACCTACTCAAATCACCTCTCCGATTGATGTAGGGATATGAGGGGGAAAAATTCCTATACTGTTGTTTCACCCTCCATATCAAATGACTCGAGTGAAGGAAGAGAAATGACGACATTATCCAGATATTGGTCTTTTTTTTTTCTTTCAATTTTGGTATTTTTTTTATAAATTTATTAGAGATTTATTTAATTATATTTGACCAAAATAATCAACTAACCATTAATAAATGGTATTCAAACCGTTTACTAAGAGAAAAATAGTCTCTTGACTGTTTTCACCAGAATTTATTTGCTCCAGCTAGGCCTACTTTATGAAGCCAGTTAGTTCCTCAACGCTGGGATTGTACTACAGCCGAAAGTCAATATCATGATCAGCATTAAAACCACAATCTCTCTTTTATTCCTTCCACATATGTATATTTAATTACTTTATATGTATATTTCATTCGTTCAACATTTCTTTCATTCCTTCAACACATAACTCAGCGTCCTGCACCCCTTAATTGGGAAGCTTGAAGAATTAGAACATGAAACTCTCGTATAAAATATAATGTTACCCATCTCTCATATTAGAAGTTACGAGTATATACACTAATTCATATTACGAAACACTACTCAACCACAGTCTAAATCTAATGTCCGTTTCCTAACAAAAAAATCCAGTTAAATTACATTTTTACGGTCTTAAAACCATGTTGAAAACGGTTGCAAAAACATTATTATATATCCACGGTTCTTTAACCATTCCAGTTGTCACAAAACCGTGAAGGTAAAGAAATGTTTCTAATCTTAAACTTCATGTTTAATCGGAGGCACTGACTGCTGCTAGTTATTTTACTGTAATTTTAGAATTAAAGTTCTAATAGTGCACAGTCGCTGCATTTAAACATTACCATAACCTGCATAAAACACCTGTTTGCGTCGAGGTCCAAGGTATTTGCTAAATAACTTGTTTTTATTGATAAATATAGCGACTTTTTAAAATTAAAAACTATTCATGTTGAAAAAACTTAATAAGAATTAAAAGCTATTAGTAAATAACTATCAAATATTAATTAATAGTCACCCCTTACATTTATTCTGATTAACGTAAAGTTGCTTTTTAAAAAAAGAATTTTAAGGTTAATGAACAATATATGTAAAAATAGATAAAGGAATGGGGCAATAATTACTGTACGAATCATTAACAAAATAATATACGCGTAGTTTGTGATTCAATAGTAATAATCTGAATCTAATCTTAATTCTAAGAGGTAAAATTAAAATGGCTGAAAAAACATTTTAATAAAGTTTAAAGGAAAAAAAAATACCCCCCTGAGAGCATATCAAATACCGTACCAACTTATATAATGCATAACATTTTAATACTACTTTATTATTTGTGAAAGAAAAAAGTTTGAATATTAAAATTTGTAGAAATATTTATCGAATACGTATGAACAAAACCTTGTGAAGTTTTCAGCTGTTTAAAAATAAATTAACACTCTTCGCTGTATCTTTAATGGATAGAAGGTAGAAATATTGACAGGACAACTAAAGAAAGTAGAAATATAAACGAAGATTACAACAGAAATATACCTACAAAAATTGTCAGAAATGATACATCTCAAAACGTGAGCCTAACTGGTTCTTCATTTTTATCATTTAGGAGATTTAAAGTTATTTCAAATAATAAATTTAAGTGATTTAATCATTCTATCTGATTAAATTCTTCAATAATTACTACTTTCTTTGTTGATGGAATATGCATTTTTTATTACCTCCAATTCTTTTTATCTCGAATATAAATGATGCTAATACAAACTATTCTCTTACATCGGAACTCTGAATAGAATGCTATACAACTATGCTTAACGGCTAGGCTTATCACACGCATTGTAATGGCGATTCCTAATGATTATTCCACTTCTGAGATCATTAATTATTTTTATAAATATGATTGAAATTCTTTTTTCGTATTTGTATTTCGTACCTAGAATTTTCAAATATAAATAAATGGTTATTTTTTTTTAAAACTAATATTTACTGGTACTTTGACATTTAACATTGCCTTAAATTTATATTGGAATTATTCATATAACTTCCTTTCATCGAGCATTTAGTTTCGAATGTTATTGACTTAGCTCTTGAGCTTAGCTCTTAGCTCAATGAGCTCTTCCAATTAAAATATAGAAAAAAATGCAAAAATTTAGGATACAAATTGCATAGTTACTTTGAAAACAACTTGAAGTTTACAAAAATACAGAAATATTCGCTTCTCTAACTTCAAAATATAGAACGAATACTAAAATAACAATCCTGTTTTTTTTTTTAATAAAAAAATTATTCCCACAATCAAAAGAATTAAAATTATGAAATAAAGTGATGAATCTAATGTTTTCAGTTAGGTACGTTATCTATCAAAGCAATTGAAATCCTTCTAGAAATCAAAACAAGAGAAACAAAGCTATTCATCTGCAATCACTAATCAAAAGCAGAATCCTGTGAATGACTCAGCTGGTAAAGGAACACAATTTACCGGATCTCAATAATCAGCGAAACGTTGACGTGAATCCATGAATGGCACTGAGTTCTTGTAGATTTGACATAACGTAATTTGGAAGGACTGGAATGAGTGAAAGCTAAAATGCCAAAATTGAGTTTTGGTTCTGTGAATCATAGACATATATTCTGCTCTGGATTAGAGATTTCAATCTCTCGTTCCAAGACTTTATCAGTGTTTTCCTAAATTTCATTGAATGTAATTTTCGGAAAGAAGAACTTATAAAAAATAAAAGAATAAATTAAAATAAAAATTACGAGGAGGATAACTAGTAAAATTAAAAATTTTACATGGGTCCATGACGTAAAAATAAATATTAAAAGTCATAATGTTTTTTATTATCAATGAAATAATTGATTCAATGACTTTCTTTCAAATCTTAAAAAAAATCTAAAGTCCTTTCAATATAAAATAAGAATAATTAGTTCTGTTTTGTTTTTCTAATTTGTTTGTTTGTTTAAACAAGACAAATATTATGAGATAAAATTAATCGGGTTTATTATTAAGATGGGGCACCGTTTAACTTTTTACCGTTTAAAGATGGGGCACCGATGAACCTTTTAATTTTTTTTCTGACACTCTATTTACAAGCAAAAATATATTTTGGTATTTTTAAAGAATAATATTTGTACCAATTTTTTTTCTGACACTCTATTTACAAGCAAAAATATATTTTGGTATTTTTAAAGAATAATATTTGTACCAATTTTTTTTCTGACACTCTATTTACAAGCAAAAATATATTTTGGTATTTTTAAAGAATAATATTTGCGTCAATTTTTTTTCTGACACTCTATTTACAAGCAAAAATATATTTTGATATTTTTAAAGAATAATATTTGTATCAGAATAATATTTGTACCAAAATATAAAATGCAAAAAAGGAGTTTGGAAAAATATTTTTTCCATTCGTATTTAAAAATTTATCAATAATTGATTGTGTAAATTGAAGAAATTTCAATGATGAATAAATTGTTCTCTTAAATCTAAATAACGGCAAATTTGAAAATTTATTGTTTGGAAGTGTTCAGAAGAACACGATTAGAACAGCAATTCCAAGACTGTATGGCAGTTTTACCTAAATTCTATAGAATGTTATTATCGGAAAGAAGAACCAATAAAAAATTTTTAAAAAAGTAATAATAAATAGTTAAAAGAAAAATCTCTAGCAAAACTAAATATTTTATTTATATGTGTCCACGACATCAAAATAAATATTAAAAGTCATAAGCTTTTTTGTATTAATAAGTGCTTCAATGACTTCCTTACAAAAGCTTAAAAGAATCCTTACGGGATAAAAAAATAATAAGTTCTGTTTTGTTTTTCACACTTCCTTGTTTGTTTAAACAAGACAAATATTATGAGAAATACAACTTTGAAAATTAATAGCATTATTTATTCATGGTTAAAAAATAGGATGCGTAATAAAACAAAACGATCGAACTAACCTTTTGACGTAGATGGTACACCGGTTTTCCTTCTATATTTTTTCTGGCTCTCTAAGTACAAGCAAATATACATTTTGCTACATTTTTAATCATAAAAAAACAGTCCAATAGCTACTAAAAAAACATGTTAGATTATCGGAATTATATTTGTACAAAAATATAAAATCCGAAGGAAATAGTCTGAAATTTTTTCTCTTCATTCATATTCAAAAAATTATCAATAATTGAAATTTTAGTGAATTAAAGAAATTTCAATGAATAATTGTTTCTCTTAGATTTAAATAAGATTTTATTGTTTTAAGATTTGAGTTTAGATGATTTTATCTCTTACCCTGAAGAAAAAACACCGCTTTTTCATGCTGCACTTCATAAGCATAAATTCTTAAAATGCTAAATATAACATTTTTCACTGATTTTGACCTAAACTGGTACAAAATACTAATTAATAAAAATTCGGCATCAAAGTAATGTAAATAATGCTATGATAAAAAGTTTTGAATAAAAACATTTGCTATATGGTATGAACGTACAGCCAAAAACATAAATAATCTTAAAATGAATATAGCTTGGAAATGTACTCTAAAAACATAGCAATAATTTAACAGAACAAAATTCCTCTCTTAATTTAAACGCGCGGAAGAATAAAGAATAGACCTCAAAATTATAAAAATAGTCAAATAACTATATTATTTAGTTTAATGAATATAATTTTTATAATTGAAAGCTGGTAACTCTATCAAAAAGATAACAAAAAATAGAGGCATTGTTTATGTTTTAAAATTAATCATTATTCAGCAAGAATCAGTTTTACAAATACAAATTCCCGAAGAGATAATTAAGATCAAAAATTCTTCCAAAACTTTAGAATTACTTTTTAAAACAGAAGCAAATGATAAGAGCGCTCCCTAATGAGACGGTAATTACTATTTTGCGAAAAATTATTTATAAGAATTTCACTTTTGATAATCTTTTAATGGAAATTTAGTATTATACATTCCAACCTCAAGTTATTCTGTTTATTATATATTGAAAACGATGAGAGAAAAAGTATAAAAAATTATTCTGAAGCAGAATAATTGTTTTATTCTTTGTTTCCTTCATTTAAGAATTTTAAAAAGATAATCTTTTATTTATATATTTGGGAAACTAAAACTGGCGAAACTTTTTCTACCATTTAAATGCACTTAACGATTTAAAAATTAGAGATTCAAAGACCTAAGAGAGTCTGAATAAATAATAAGGAGAACTAAAATTTTGGAGAGCTGTTAAATTTTAGGTCGGATTCTGAAATTTACATTTACGACGCAGTTAAACAATTACCATTTACCAGCATATGTTTATTAGTCCTAGTTTTGATTAGTTTTATTCCAAGAAAAAACAATTAATCATTCGTATACTGAGAAAAAAAGTATAGTCAAAACTACCAGAATATGGGGAAACTTACTGTGTTTTTGGCTCTATGAGAGCACTAAAAACTCGGTAATTTTTACCGAAGTGCTTTGGTAATGATTTTAGTAAAAACAGTACTATATAATTTTATAATATGTATTAAAATTTGGTAATTTTATCATATCTTGGAGCATTGTATGAAAAACTATTTATTCCGTACAATTTATTTTCCAGTTTGGCATGTTTACTAACTTTGTGTACTATAATTTGGAAAAGAGAATTTCCTGTAAACCAACACATATATGGATTGAAAAATTACCAAATAAATGGATGAATTACTATATATTTTGGTTTCAAAACCAGAATGTTTTTTTTGTTGTTAATTAGAAATGTCAATAGCATACCGTACGCTAATTTCACCAGAAATTTTTTTTCCGCGTACAGCAACTGATAAAGATGGGTTTTACTATGTTTACTAAATGCACAAAAGTAATTTTTGCCTATGTAAATTTAACATAAACTTATTTTTATGTGATTATACGTATTATTATTTTTTGTGTTGAATTTCTTCAATAGCAGCAGGTATGAAATATTTGGTTGTTGATGTTGTCTTTCTTATTTTTTTAAAGAATGAATCTATATATTTTATAAACTCACGACAACAACTTTCTCTCACATAAATTTGATATCAAATTGCTAATCGTATAACGATTTTTTTGTTTTATAATATACTATATATATTGTAACTATTCTTTTGTTTTATAATATACTATATATATTTATAACTATTCTTTTTGTTTATTCAATGGTATGACTCATTATTTGATAATGTGAGCGTTTTTATTTTCAACACACATAATAATTTTAATTTAATTTTTCGGGAATTCTGAAGTATATTTCAAGTGGAGGCATACTGGAGACATAAAATTTTGCCGCAAGGGTACCCGGTACCCTTATTAAATTGAATCGTGTACCCGGTGGTTTCCGGATATCCCGCAAAAGTTTTATTTGTTACCCGGCCAGTTCCGGATACTCAATAAAATTTGGATTTATCCCATAACCAGTTCCGTGTAGCCGGTAAAATTTGAATTTATCACCTAACCCGTTCCGTGAAGCCGGTAAAATTTGAATTTATCACCTAACCCGTTCCGTGAAGCCGGTAAAATTTGAATTTATCCCCTAACCCGTTCCGTGAAGCCGGTAAAATTTGAATTTATCCCCTAACCAGTTCCGTGTAGCCGGTAAAATTTGAATTTATCACCTAACCAGTTCCGTGAAGCCGGTAAAATTTGAATTTATCACCTAACCAGTTCCGTGAAGCCGGTAAAATTTGAATTTATCCCCTAACCCGTTCCGTGAAGCCGGTAAAATTTGAATTTATCCCCTAACCCGTTCCGTGAAGCCGGTAAAATTTGAATTTATCCCCTAACCCGTTCCGTGAAGCCGGTAAAATTTGAATTTATCCCCTAACCAGTTCCGTGAAGCCGGTAAAATTTGAATTTATCCCCTAACCAGTTCCGTGAAGCCGGTAAAATTTGAATTTATCCCCTAACCCGTTCCGTGAAGCCGGTAAAATTTGAATTTATCACCTAACCAGTTCCGTGTAGCCGGTAAAATTTGAATTTATCCCCTAACCAGTTTCGTGTCGCCGGTAAAATTTGAATTTATCACTCTACCGGTTCCAAGTACCCGCTAAAATTTCGATTTGTCACCCAAACGGTTCCATGTCCCGGGAGCATTATTAAACAAACAATATAAAAACCAAACAATGCGAAAATCTTATAATTTTTTTATATACCAAATATTTTACAAGATATAGTTAAAAGGAAATTTATTACTTGCTACGATAGATAAAAAAAATTTTGTTTCTAGATTTTTTTTGTTTTTCGATTTTTTTTTAAACGAAATTTCCAAAAAAAAGTCTCAGTTCAGATTGCGAAAATATACATATCATAAAATTAGAAGGAAGCAAAATCCACTGCTGGCGAAGAAAACAAAAACTTTTCTGATACATTTTCTCACAACATAGTGAAAGATATAAAGTTTTTTTTTTCTAAGTTCAATGTCACGTAGTATTTTCCGTTGTGTTACTCTAAGAATTCTAGTTCAACTGTTTCCTTACGAAAAAAAAAATCTAAAGTCGTTCAAAAAATAGAGTTTCCGAACGAAATGGATGTTTGCATCATAAAAGATTCAACGTAATCGGTAACGTTGCCGATAAAACCTAAACGAAAAAATGTTGTTCAATGATTGCATTTCTACTTACCTCTCTTTTTTACAAATCGTTAAACTTTTTTGTGACTGTGCTCGTCCTTTTTTAAGAGTAGAAAAAATTATTATTCTGTTTTACCTTATTATCATGTACGTTAATATAATTAGATCAATTTATAATATTCATTTTGATTTGGAATGAAAGGCATTAGCTAGCTATCTTTAATAGATTAAACACAAGCAATTATAATTATGAACGAGACAAATTATTTTATATCAAAAATATATAACTCTAAGCAGTTGAAGGCATCTAGGCTATAAAATGATAAGCCACGTATTCAAATTGTTCTGAATTGAATGTAACGGCACAAGATCCAATTTTAACGGCACAAGATCCAATGAGCACATGCTAAGCCAAGTTTATACATGTCAGAAAATAAAGTGCATATTTACTAAATTTTCATAAATATGCTAAACATTGATAAAATGGTATAGAAACGATCAGAAGTAATAATGAAATAAAATCAGTTCAAAGTGAAAATATAGTACAATTTTATAAATCAAGTAAAATGGTATAAAGGTAAGAATATACTTCAAAAAGGGAGTAAAATCATGAATAGAATATAAATTCTTGCATACAATTTAAAATGCCAATAGCACGTAAAAACGCAAAAATAATAGGATGATGTTGATCTGGGAATCCCACTGCTGTTGCCATTATGATCTTATAAAACGTCGAATATGTGATTTTATGTCTGAGAAAGGTACAGACAGACAGAATTAAGGGTGTGGTGCCAGATCGTGCGGCTGTGTCGGTTGCCCGGGACTTCCACATGGCTTGAAACTCAGCAGAACAAGCACCATTGTTCAGTTAAAACGATTGGCTTTGGAGAGGTATAAATATCAAAATGATTTTTTACGAATTGTATTAAGTGCTTATTTTGTTCTTAGAAAAAGAAATGCGCCTTCTTTATTTTCCTGCATATTTTGTTCATTCAAAAAAATTAATTCTGAACATTATGAGAAGTATGAATAATTTTAATCCGACGACAAATAATTAATGAGCAATTAGCAGTAGCTAAATCTTACTTAGTTAAATCTGATACTCAACTAATATCATTATAACTGTAAATTGATAAAAATAAACTTACTGGATAAAATTATTTAAAGATTCTCTTCTAACTCTCTTTTAAACTTGACTCATATATACATGGATAAATTTTTAATAAATTTTAACTCTCGAAATTTAATCCCGCTTATTCTAAACAGTTTCCCTTAACGCAGTGAAACCATTGTGTCGACAATTCTACGCCAGCATGCAATCACCATTTCCCGAATAGGGCTTACCTAAGCTGTTTTCAATAGGCATGCCTGATAATTAGGAAACGTAAGTCCAATTAAGAGATCACAAATTGGACAGAGACAATTTATTATGCATCGTATTCTAGAATGAATGCTCTATATAGCTGTTCGGTAAATAAAAATGCTTTATATATTTCTAAAGAAAAAGAATGATTGAAAATTAGATTAAATCTATATCCTATTAATCTACGTATAATAAATCTAAACAGAGAAGTAATAAAGATCAAAATCATTTGACGAATCATCAATAATGGGATAAAGCATCAATTATAGAATAAATATTATCAATAATAGCGTCAAAATCATTTGGCGAATTATCAATAATGGGATAAAGCATCAATTATAGGATAAAACTTATCAATAATAGCATCAAAATCATCTGGCGAATCATTAATAATGGGATAAAGCATCAATTATAGGATAAAAATTATCAATAATAGCATCAAAATTATTTGATATGTGCTTAAAGTTCTGATTTCATATCAAAAATTATTAATATTATCAAAATTTAATCCTTATCAAAATTCATTATCTAGATCATTATCAAAATTTAATTTTGATGAATGATAAGCGTTATGTGAATAATTCTTTTGAGCAGTATTTTATTCATGTTTATTTATTAAAATTTTTTCAGTCATATGAATTGTTTTTTGTTGTTGTTGTTGTTGTTATTATATCCGTCGTTGAACAGCCGACCTTATTTTGGGTTTACGACTACTGATGTTCAACTCCATAGCCTTGTAATTTTGAACCATCCAGAAGGCAAGGAAAATCCTGTATCAGTACCCTTAGAGGTATTGATTTGTTATGGCAGCATGGAGGACTTTACGACTCGACAGATTTAACGTGTATCAGTCGCCATTTACTACATGGGGAGTCTTTGGTCGGCCTGGGATCGAACCCACGAACTCATGGAAATGAGCCCAGTGTTCTACCAACCAGGCTATTCCGGCCCCAGTCCTATAAGTTTGATAAGAAAGCTGGAAATATTACAGACTTTTCTCAGTAAAGTCCCTATATTCATAACAATTAAAATTAACTTTAAAAAAAACTGCTATCTATATCTTTCAAAATTATTAAATTAATGTTTTTTACGAGCTTGATAGTAAATAATAATATTAGTATCCCTTTATTTACTTCCACATTCTAATAAACATTGCTTTGATTCAACCTTTTTTTGTTTCTTAAAAATAGTTCACGATAGAAGGCAGAGTTTAATCATACGAAAACATAAAGCGATTTTTCTACGCCAAGCACAAGCATTATTACGTACTCAATGTAATAAAATCAATTGGTACTGTAAAAATAAAACAACACAAAACTTAAATGTAACAAAATAATACGGATTAAGATCGTTTAGTTGTTGTATTATCAGTTTTTATTTTCAGCAGGTAAGATAATAAGATAAGAGATATGAGATTCTTAGATTCTTTCAATAAGAGATTCTTGGGGGAAAAAAAAAGAAAATTCCTTAAAGATTTTGAAATTTCCACATATTATAATCGCGGCAAAAGCATTTTATCATTTATTGTGTATAAATATAACTTCTTGTCTAGTTTTTAGAAATAGTTATTTGAATGATATATAAAAGAAATTTTAAAATTAGCAATTGTAACAGACTGAAACATTGATAATAAAATGACAGAAAAGCAATCATTCTGTTGTTAACTGAAAATAGAATTTGTCAACGAGGAAATAAAAAGTTATCATGACCCGACATTAAAATATTGCATCATCTAATGAATAAATGATAGTTCATGAACTGAATTAATGTTTTTTTTAAATTGATACTCGGTAATTGATAGAAATGGCTAAAATAAATATATATTGTATTAATAAATGCACTTTGCTTCTATAAATAATCTTATAATAATTATTATATTCTATAAAAGAAAATGAAAACAATCATGCTTTTAAGTCATATCAGGTCATTTAAAATATAAACACGAATTACAATGAGTTTAACTTCTATTTTATTATGAAAATTTAAAATATATTCAATTCTATCATTATATCCAAATGAAGAAAAGAATAAATAGTCAGCAGAAATTTAATTAGAGAAACCAGAATAAAATGCAAACAATTTCGATGCAAAAAAGTCTGGTATTAACTACGTAAAATCTATATGTTTAACAAATATAAAACATTTTGGAATTACCAGTATAAAGCTTTTATAACAAACCGCCATAAAAACTAAATAATTACGAAATTTTATATACTACATTGAAAAAAAGTGTGATCAGAACTACCAGAATACGATAAAATTTATCATGTTACCATTTACAACGATAAAATTTACCATGTTACCATTTACTACGATAAAATTAACCAATAACGGTAATTTCTGCCGAAGCGCTTTGGTAATGGTTTTAGTAAAATTAACAATAAAATGTGCTCTTATAATATGTGATAAAATTTGGTAATTTTATCACGTTAACTTATATCTTGGCAAAAAAAAACTTATTCGGTTAAATTTACTTTTCACTTTCGAATTTTTTACTAAGAGTATAGTAATGAGAACTATAATTTTGAAAACCAGAATTTTCAATAAACTGTTATGATTTGAACGCAAAAAATACCAAATGAAAGATTTAATTACCGGATATTGAGGCTTCATTAGCGAGAATTATGGTTAATACCCAATGACTAATAAATACCAAATGAATGGTTTAATTGCCTGATATTGGGGTTTCATTAGCCAGAATTATGGTTAATACCCAATGACTAATAAATACCAAATGAATGGTTTAGTTACCTGATATTGAGGTTACATTAGCCAGAATTATGGTTTATACCCAATGACTAATAAATACCAAATGAATGATAATGATACGTTTAAAATGTCACTGATAGATAATTTATTTACAGGGATTCCATACGCATTGAATTTGTTATGAAATTGAAAAATCGAAAGGAAAATGTATTTTTAAAATAAAAAATAAAAATACAAATATGCATGTTATATTTTGCATTAATAGAAATATATCGTTGTAATTATATCTTGTATTATAGAATACGAAATTTAACTCAAACCATGGTAAAATACAATGTATAATATACAAAGAATACAATTATTGATACAATGTATTCTATACAATGTAGTATAAGGTAATTAAACATTGAAGCCAACCAAAATCATGGAAAATTTCACATTTGTCCCAACAAAGAAAATAGTATTCAATTATAAAGTAGTGTCCAAATCCCTATTTCGGCGGCCATCTTCTACACAATGCGTAGAGACGGTATTTTAATTCATAAAATGCAGAGAATAGTAGGAGTGAATGGCAACGGCAAATGGGACTGCATATTTTAAATACTATTCTGTGATAGAACATTTCAACTTGCTTTACCCTTTATTTTAACCTCTTATTGAAAAGAGGGAACATTCTATCAGAAAAGGATTTAAGTTAACGAAGTTTGAAAACCTTTTGTTTCCCTTTGTTCGTTAAAATTGTTGTTGTGACAACAAATACCTTTTTAGAATATCTTAACAGCTCGAAATATGTTTTAAACATATTGGACGGCAGTTAATTTCAATTGAAGAATTGAATCGAAATATGCTATATTAATTTTAATAAATGCTATTTTCTGTCCTTTTATATGAATACATTGTATTACTTTTTCTTTCAGTATTTCTATAAGATTGTGCATCTTAAATAAATTGTACATGCGAATACATTGCATTAATATTTTATTTCAGTATTTTTATAAGATTAAGAATCTTAAATTATGCAATTTGTGCTTTTGCAAACTTTATATTCATCGAAATTCTATGAATTTTATGAAATTCTATATAGAAATTCTATGAATTGAAATAACTGAGAAATGTAAAATTGTCCATTAGATTTGATGGTCAATTCCATTAAAATTTATACACTTTTTTCCACCAAGTAAAGAAGCACAAATTTCATATTGCATTTACTGCTTTTACTGAAACTTATTTGGCAACATTATTTTGGTAATTTAAAAGGGTATCAAGATTTCCTTTTCTCTGGAAAGTTCAGTTAAATTAAACTGAAATAATGCCAGGTTTAAAAGCACAAGGTCTAAAAAATGCCTCACAAGCGTGAGTTGTAGTGTGTAAAAATTTTACACGCATATAAATAGCACGGATTGCTAAAATTAATTAAGAGTTATGCATATAAAATTTCTAATAATTCTTATATTAATTAAGAGGTAGGATAATTATTCTTATTATTAATAATTAATAATTCTTAAAAATTCATAAAATTAATTAAGAGTTATGCATATAAAATTTCTAATAATTCTTATATTAATTAAGAGGTAGGATAATAATTCTTATTATTAATTATGCATAATTCTTAAATTCATAAAATTAATTAAGAGTTATGCATATAAAATTTCTAATAATTCTTATATTAATTAAGAGGTAGGATAATAATTCTTTTTATTAATTATTAATAATTCTTAAAAATTCATAAAATTAATTAAGAGTTATGCATATAAAATTTCTAATAATTCTTATATTAATTAAGAGGTAGGATAATAATTATTATTATTAATAATTCTTAAAAATTCATAAAATTAATTAAGAGTTATGCATATAAAATTTCTAATAATTCTTATATTAATTAAGAGGTAGGATAATAATTATTATTATTAATAATTCTTAAAAATTCATAAAATTAATTAAGAGTTATGCATATAAAATTTCTAATAATTCTTATATTAATTAAGAGGTAGGATAATAATTCTTATTATTAATTATTAATAATTCTTAAAAATTAATAAAATTAATTAAGAGTTATGCATATAAAATTTCTAATAATTCTTATATTAATTGAGAGTTAGGATAATAATTCTTATTATTAATTATTTATAATTCTTAAAAATTCATAAAATTAATTAAGAGTTATGCATATAAAATTTCTAATAATTCTTATTTTAATTAAGAGGTATGATAATAATTCTTATTATTAATAATTCTTAAAATTTCATAAAATTAATTAAGAGTTATGTCACATAAAACTGAAAAAAAAGAAAATGCTTTTCCTAAAAAGAAATAAAGCTTTAGATAAACTGTATGTTTTTTTTTAGGATTTCTTTCTCTTTAGTAAAAAAAAAATTTTGCAAAAAAAATAAATAATAATAAATAACATTGGGAATATTTAATTTCTGGATTATGTCGATAGCCATACGAAAATATAGGTATTGTTTCGAGTAGCTTTGAGTTTACACCCTTTCAGTTTGTCAATCATCAACGCATGGGTGTGTCAAAACTAGAACATTAAAAATTATGCAATGGTATTTTTTTTCTACATATAAAGGTATTTCTACATCCACAAAGAAACTCTTTTAGAATCCAGCTTATAGTGATTTATACACATACGGAATTTTTCTTGCATATTTCAACAAATTCTAATTACCTTGTAACAAAACTCTTTATAAATGAAAAAATAGGCACTTTCACTTCAAGAAGAAAAATACCTCCCATACCCACACACGTGACCTATGACGTCAGTACCAGCTAATCTTTATCAGTTAAATGGCGTATTAAGGTTGAGCTAAGTTTCTCTACATGAGTTAGAATGTTAATTAACGATAAATTAATTAAATGCAGAGCCATATCGCACATCGAATTAGTTGAAATATGATTCTTTCTGGTCTACGTCTTTTACTTAACTTGCATTTATTATTTGTTTATGTATTTTATTTTAACCGTGATATATTTTTCTTTTGTGTGTCTGGCAACTTCGATGAATAATTAGCTTGCTTATGTTGCACATGGCCTCGTGCCTATGTCTGTGTTAAGTCTACGCATAGATATATAACAAAAGAATTTAAATCTTTGAGAAAGAATCTTCGTGAAAGAATTTAGAATGTGTCACTTAAGAAAATCGATACTTGACGAGCTTGGTTTACTCGAAATAGAATGGAAAGAACAGTTGCTAACGTAAACAAATGCCAATTTGTTTACGTTTCAACGTTACGTTACAAACGTTTCAACAACCAATCAGGATCGAGATACCCATACTACGTCACTTGCAGGTATCCCATTGTATAGATATAGTTTATTCGGAAATAATTCGGAGAGCTGAGAAAAATGTGTTCGATATCTACTTTATTGCTTGACGAGCTGGATATTTTCTCTAAGTCAGTCCTAAGTTTAAAGTTATGTTGAAACTAAAGGGAAATTTTAAAAATTCTTTCATTCACAAAAAAAAAACCCTTTAGTAACCAGATAATAATTATATTTACCTACATAGACTATCCTCTAGAATTTTTAAAAACAACTATTTCTGTTCAAATGAAGAAGAACAATGAAGAAGAAAAGCAATCTCGAGTAAATCTAATGTCTGACATAATGTCGATTAATATGAAAAAGTTTAGGTACCATTTTAGAATCACTTTATGACTTTTCTGCTAGTCAGTCGTCAGAGTGAATGCAGGTCACAACCAAAAAGCATTTACAAATCTGTAAAAGATATTTTTTATCCTCTACATCCGCGAAGAAATTCTTTTAGCAACTAGCTTAAAGGTATATATCCACCTATAAGGATTTCTTAGATACTCTTATCACCTCTATTCTTCTTTTAACAAAACTCTCAACAAAAAAAAAGTAGAAAGATAAGGTAACTAAAATATAAAAAAAACGGAACAAGGGTAAAGTTGGGAAGCTTATTTGAGTTTGCTTGAGGCTCTAATAAAACACTTAGTAGGATAAAGCATTCTTTTCTTTGCCTTAAGGTGATGAAAAAAAAGGGGGAAAAAATGAAAGATGAAAAGCGAAAAAGGAAGGAAAAAGAACTTGGTATCACTATTTCGAATGAAGGTTCCTGAAAGAAGTTCCGGATAAAGTTGGATAGATTTCCTCCATCTTTACCCCCTCAACTTTTCACTTCTCCTTTAAACAATAAATATTTTAAAATTTCTAGAGTTTTTATAGATGGAAATAAAAGACTGTTTATTTAAGCAGTTGAGTCATCGGTGTTACGGTAAAATCTGGTAGATCCGAAGTTTTACCATAAAAGCTTCTTGGTAAATGTCGGAAGTATGCCTATGTAATATGATTCCATATTGGCTTTTTCCCAAAAGCCTTTGCAGTAAGACCGGAATCTCACTGCAAAAGTAACTCCTAGATTTTATCGCTAATGCTAGGTAAAAGGCCGAAATGAAACCGTATTAAAGCTCATTTCGGACTTTTACAAAGCATTTCCTGTAATTTCAAAGGTTTACACAGCAAATCCTAGGATTTACCATACTTCGGACTTTTACAGTATGCATATTCTATTATTAAAGCAAACTAGTTATGAGTAACCTTGCTAAAGAATCTTCTTGTGTATTTTACATTAGTATATTTTATTTATCTAGTGCATTTTATTTAGCACAGAATAAACTGTCTCCCAGATGTTGAAGAGATCTTCAGTATGGATGGTGTTTCAAATATAAATATAAATAGTAACAATCTCGAGCTCTTGACCTACTCTACTTCCGGTTAGAAAGTATACAGCTTCTTACTACAGCTTATTATGCGAGGCGATATTTTCAAACAGATAATTTTGTGTTTAATAAAGAACTAAATTATATAATTTTTGAGCTCAAATCTGCTGTATTTCACAAGATATTAATGTTATTAAGTAATTTTAGTGTGTTTGAAGTGAAAATTTGCTTTCGTTATTTAGAAATGTATTGTTAAAAAAGGTGACATGGTTGCTAGATTTAGAAAGAAATCGCTTTTTTTGACAGTTCTGATTTGGCTTTCTTTTTACTTGTTTATTACTGTCTATTCTTAGTGTAAGCCGTGCAACATCATACGTTAGTGTTAGCATACTGTTCTAGCAGTGAGCAGTTCATTTTTCAAATTATCATTTAGGTTTAAATTTCGAAGTTGGTACATGATTAACAAGATAAGAAGTGTTTTATACGATTATTTTTCCAAATGGCAATTCTTACGTTTTAAAATGGCAGGTCTTCAAATACGGATTCTTCTTTTAAACACTAATAGATCAGGTAACAAATACACGTATACAAGAAATACTACTCAATGGAGTCTCAAAACACAATAATCACGTTGTGAAGCAAATGGCTTCGAAACACACCAAAAACAGTAACACGGATGTATAGACAGTCAAGAGCTTGCCGTGCCCCCTAGTATAGAAAACACCATCCTTAATGCATATTAAAGATAACAATTAACTATAATAATATTATTTTTAATATAAGTTATATATTTGTTTTAAATAAATCTAGTTAATTGCGATCTTACAAGAGAGTCTTATAGTGTATTTTGCAAAGGATTTGGTTAACTCCTTAACAATCGGTTAATTTTCAAGAAAACGGTCATAAAAGTGCTTTTTGGCTTTTGTATTTGGATTACATATTTGATTAGTGCTAACATCTAATTTAAAATAAACTAACTATCTTCAATTACCTTAAAAATGTCCTGGAACTGCCATCTGGTGTGTAAAATGAGAAATAAAATTGTTTCGGGGCAAAATAAATGAATTAGTTTTATTCTTATTGGAGCGTTACTACTGAACACTCCAGCCCGTCAATATCACGGGAGCGAGAAATAGAGGGCGAAACCTCACCCCGTCATTTTCACCGGAGCGAGAAGGAAGGGGTTAACACGGAACAAACTGTCACCCAGATGTTGAAGATAATTTGTTTTTACTAAAATGTTAATTGTATGCAATGGTTTTATTTTCAGAAAGTGTCAAATAACTGTTTGTGTGCGTTATAGTCTTATTTTATTATATTAAACTTTTTAACGAGAATCGTATAAGGTGATTTCACGATTTCGTCCTATGTTAAGATGCATGATTAATTAATCTGATTTATACTATTATTTATAATACAAAATAATTCATATATGTGTCAACAGTATTTTATGAATATGTATCTATGCCTGAAATATCGAATAATAAATGTGAAAATATGAAAACAATTTTTGTTTTTAATATCTAATATCCATCCTTTTCCCGAAGGGGAATCACCCTATAATTAAACAGTAAGGATTAAAACATATTGTTAAAACATATTGTAGCTGGTTGTGTAAATGTTAAATGTTGCGACTAACTTTAAGGGAAGACCAGGATTCATTAGGATTAAAACTGTTTAGAAACCCATACCCGGATATGCTGTCGTACACGGCTTGGGTCTCTTTCCTATTAGGACCCGTTCCGAAGCATACGGAGAAGCAGTAGCTCCACTAGTGGCGTATGTCGACATCAACGAGTATAGGAAATATGTATTTTTAATCCTGGTGATGTACTCCCCCAGAAATTTGTAGCCACATTTATACTATATATATATATATATATATATATATATATATATAACGTTTTTAAACTTGTACATTTCTTCAAAAATAGATTTTAAAAAATATCATTTAAAAATACGGTAGCTTGGAGAAAGAAACTGATTGTAGATTTCAATTGAAATCAGAGATACAAAAATATCTAAGATCTGTATTAGAATTTCCGACAACAGAAAACAAAAAAAAAAAAGTATTCCCACAGTATTATCAGTTTAAATTCTTAAATTTAAACACATTGTATTTAAATGAAACTTTGGTTTCAATCTTCTGATTAGAATACTGCTTTATAAATTTCTCGTTCGTTAAATGAGGATTCATATTCATCCAAATTACCCGGTTGGATAAACAAACATTTCTGGCCAAAATAGCTAGTTTAAGCGCAACATGTATGAGCCCAACTTCCCTTTTTAGAACAAAGCAATCTCTACCCTATCCCCGAACAGGAATATCCGTCTAATACCTAATTAATGACAGCAGGTGTTGTGGATAACAAAAGAGGTGAAACGAGGTAACTTTGAGACTTTTAATGAAAAGCTTTTGTTACCCACAGAATTTGAATACCATATTTCAATAAAGAGAGTTTTGCATTATCAGTAGAATTGGATATTGGGGCTTCGTTAAGATTGGAAATGGAACACTGAAACTTAATTTAAAAGCATATTTTTCAAGTGTTTGAGAATAAATTGATCGCCAATATTAAAATAATATTTTGAATTATGTGCTTGTATTTTGTATCGTAATTAATTAAATTAAATAAAGAACATGTTAAAAATGTTTCAAAAGCATCTCATTTTCCATGTTACTTTGTTGCGCTTTATATAAAGCTTAGAAATTATTTGAGAGGATAAAGAATATTAGAATATCGAGACGTGAGGTTAAAGAATACTCATTTTTTCAGCTAAAATTTAGAAAATAGGATTTTTATAATGGGAAAATAATTTTTTAATAACCTCATGGTGAGTATATTAATTCACACTTCCAATTAGCATGTTCTTCAATTCAACAATTGTTTTTTTTTTTTATTCAACACGCTTTCAAAAACGTTATTTTGAAAGAAAAAAAAACCTCATCGAGGCAAATGAATTGATTGTTAATTTAGATCAGTATTTAAATCATAGACTAGGAAAGAATGAAGCTACAACTTATTGCACACTGTAAACTACGATAAAATTTATAAATTGCGCTTGATCAAATTATAAATTACGACCATGGTAAATTTTGATTGATTAAATTATGGTATAAATTAGCGGCACTTCATCCGTAAAACCTCTTTTACCATAAAATTCATTTTTGACGAAAAATATTATACCAAAATTTTTACAGTAATATTTATTTAACTAGAGTGAATAAGTGATTTTACGATATTATTAAAGTCAAAATTAGGGTATATCAGATTTTTTGTTCCCTGTTAAGTTCCGGTAAAAATGAATTTTACGATAAAAAAAATTTACGTCTCTTAGTGCCAGTACTTTTTACCGACATTTTTTACCGTGTAATTGAAGATTTATTTTTAAAATTTGAGTTCCCTTCTGTATTAAAAGGACAGTAAAAAAAGGATATTCTGTGCTTTCCCTGAAAACTTATTTTATTTAATATCATAAAAAGATATTTATTGTCTTACCGTTTCTTGCACTTAAATTTAATAGAAAAGTTGATACGGTATGATAGTAAAAAGAAATCTGTATCTCTCACTAGCATAAAATTGAAGGAAGTTATAGCAATATTTACCAGCAATATCCTTTATTTATCAATATATACGGTGCAGTTATTTATTTTCCTTTTTAAATATTATTCTCTATAATAATTATATTTTTGATTTCGATTATTATTTAAAATTTTGAAGTTTAGAACTGAAAATGTCCATTTATTAAATTATATGGCAATTTTATTATCTTATATTGATAAGCCTATTTAAATTAGTATCAAAACTTAGTAACCGCGTTAAAACATTTTTAAACAGCATATAAGTTAGATTAACTTTTTTAAGCCTTGTATAAACAGTGTCAATCAAAATAGAGAACACAAAATTGTTCAATATGATTAGGCATTAATTATTCGCAATATTACTAAATAATTTCTCGTATGAGGGAAATTTAATGAGTTTTTACAGTAAACAAAAGCTAAATAATTTGAAAAACGAATTTATGGATTCTGTTGCTATAGTAACTAAGCAGAATTTTAACTTTACATTTTACCTCAAAGGAATCGATGAATAATTTTGTGCCGCACTGTTACAAATTTCAAGCCACGTTACATCAAAAATTAGTACTCATTTGCTGGCTACATAAAATGGAGATCAATTTTACCATATTTTGGTACTTTCACTAGCTCCGAATATCAGTAGAATGTTACACCAAAAGCAGTGTTTTGAAGAAACAAAACTCCTGTTTTTATTCTTTCTTTCTTTTTCTTTTATAAAAGCAGATGAAGGTTGCACCATTTTTAGGTAATTTTAAAAGGCTCAAAGGCAAGCCAAGGTTGTTGTTATTTACCGCAACAAGACTATTTACCATAAGTAGGTTATTTTATGACATGACTCCAATTTATGCCGCCAAGCAAATTTAAAAAGGTAGCTTAAAAAATGAACTTTAATTAACGCAAATAAAACATTTACCTATCTAAATAAGCTTACATTTTAAACAGCATGCATTAGTCGTCCCGATACACCGAGACCGAGTTGAAAATAAAACACCGTGGCGAAAAAAAATGTTTACAGTCACCGTCAAAATTTTGAATCTTTTACTAAAATTTGGAGCTATCAGTTGCACCATGGAAGTATTCCTCGATCATACTTCACAATTTATGGTGTAACTAAAATAAAATGATCTTTCATTTAACTAAACTTTGGGATAATGAGAAATTTTGCACCAAATACTGGTTAAAGATTCACCGAGATTTTTTTTTTTTTCTACAGTGTACCAAACCCGGTTTGAGACAATAAAAACTTTTGTGACCTTTTATTTGAATAATATTTCATATTTATGTAAAAATATGCTTTTTGACAAGACTTAAAAATTAGCAACCATGAAGGTGGGTGAGCATTAGGAGGTCTAGTCTTTAGTTGTATACATTTTTAAACGAGTTATAAAATTTCTTTTGCTAATATCTTTTAGCTAACACAACCTTAAGTTTTAACATCATTTAAATATGTATGATTTTACTTGATATGTACTGTATGTGTGTCATGGACTCCCACATCATTCAGGGCATCTATATTTAAGATATATGGCATGTTTGTCCATTAGCAATGGCGCAACTCGGATGGTCAGAGACAGGCTATAGAGATGAATTATGGCTATCCTAGTGTATGTCAAAAAGAGTTACTTAAGCTAAACAGGAGCAGTTTGAGGAAGATCATTGGTCTTCTCCCTGGACACTGCACCCTCAGGAGACACCTATACATAATGGGTAGTGAATCTGATTCTCTTTGTCGACGTTGTCATCTTGAGGACATATACTTTGTGATTCTGAGGTCTATTCTGATCAAACAGTTGAGCATTGCAGACAACAGTGCATTAAGGCCTGGGAATTTCAAGATATTCCTGTCAGGTGTTTGCTGAGTTTTGTTTCAGCTATAAAGCTTTTTTGTTAATCAGGATTTAGTGTTTGGGTAAAATAGACCTTTGGTTGATGCGCCCCGCTCGTTGGACCTGTCATTCCTGTAAGTCTACGGGTGTCATGGATATTGTTTCATTTTTCTCAGTACTATCTGTACTTTAGTACTCAGTACTATATCAGTACTCAGTACTATCTAACACATCTGCCCTTCTTATACTCGAATGACGAATATCAATTTATGGATGGACATTGCAAAAGAAAGAAAAAAAAATCTTCAAAGTTCCCAAACCTCCCATATAGCAAGCAACCTTACGACAAACGTTGTATTTGCGGTTCTTTTTGATTGGCACAATAAGATTGACTGGTTAATCATTATTTCTACAAAACAGAAATATTACAATGCCAAACATTATTTCTTTAAGGAATGGATAAAGACATACTTAAACCTTTACAAAAAAATATAATTCCTTAGCTTTTATTGCAAATCTTGTTTTTTAAATTGTATGTTAAGATTCTCAAACGCAAATTTTTTTTAATGATGATGTGTAGTGACTTTATATTCAATCTCGAAATAAAAGGACTGTTTTTGTAAGCTTAATGCAAACCTCGATGCGCGGAAACTAGCACAATTAAATTTAACATTGTTTCAAGCCTGTATGGTTTATTTGTAGTGGTAGATACATTACAGTTCACCAATGTGGGGATTGAGTTCTTATCGACAATGTCAACCTTCATCTATGAAAAGACACCCCACCATAGAATCGAGTTAACATGTCTTATATACTAGTGGATTGGAATTGCATTTAATGGTAGATACACTACATATTTGCTAATAATTTTTAAACCTTGTTTTGGCTTTATGATAAAAGTGTCTGCTACATTAAAATCAACCTTACAATGCTGTCTGGGCAGCAATCAAATTTTAATTATAACCAATAATTTGAAATGTTTATTTCAAGCATTGTTTCATTACAAATGTAAGTAACAATAAAATACAAGTATTTTATGAATACATTTGAAATTAAATTAACTTTTAAAAGATATTAACTCTTTTTTTATGATTTATTATTCGATATCCTTTGTATGGTTATCCAAATTTTATTTTATAACAACCGGTACAAAATAAAAACTTTAATAAAATCACTATTCAATAACCTAAAAAAATCATATTAAAAGATATTGGCCAGAGTTAACCTCGAAGACAATTATGAATGAAGCATTCAATCAAAATTTCATTTAGAAAATACAGCCGCCTAGTACATTAAAACGCGATTCCAGTTCAATATTGTGGATTCCATTAAATAGAAGTCTCACAGCTACATACCCAATAACTCATTTCGTGGGAGCATTTAATTAAATACAATATACCATGAACTGGTAGATATATCTGTAATGTATCATCTAGAAAACTAAATGAAAGCTCTCCGATGCAATATCACTTTCTATTTTAAACGAAATTGGAATTATAAGGAGCATTATTAGATTACTAATATCTTGATGTTCAGATATGACTTAATTCTTTATTGTGCTGGATACCGTTATTTCCCCTTGCTTATAGAGGTAAGATTAAATTATTTACGGTAGTCAGTTTTATTAAATTAAAAAAAGGTGAATTGCAATTTCTAATATTATTTAAGTTTCAAATTGTATTAAAAAGAAAAAATATATATTTTATAGTAGTTACTATATATATATATATATATATATATATATATATATATATATATATATATATATATATATATATATATATATATATATATATATATATATATATATATATATATATATATATATATATATATATATATATATATATTAGAGAAAAACAAATATTTTAGATAATAGCGAGAAGTTAACTCTCTAGAGTCATTCTCTCACGTCAGAAATTTTATCTCATTTTATGCATTAGTGAGGAATGACAATTTTTTTAAAATTTAAAAATAGTAGTTATTCGTTATTGATTTTTAAAATCAATCATATAAAAATATAACTATACAAGGAAACAATTTACAAGAATTGATTTTTCTAGCATTAATTGAATATAAGTTGATTTTTTTTTACACCTATAATTCAATTTTCAAAATTATTGGAATTTAAAAGATTTTTTTTTTCTTATTTTATTACACCAGTGTTTGTTCAAATGACGGAACATCATACCGGTATATTTTAGTTGCTTAAAATAAATGAAGCGTAATCTAATTTGTATTATTTTGTTAAAACTCATTTCAAAAGACACTTTCCATTCAAGCATGAGACACTTTTCATGAAGAAAATTTTTTTGTAAAAATCTTTAAATAAAAATTGAAGACATAAAAGTGCCTATTTTTAGGAGAAGAATCTTTAAAATGACTTACTCTATTCAAGTTATGAAATTCACTATAATTATTTCAAAACTTTCAGAAAGTTTGAAAAATAATAAAGTGCAGGTTTTAAAAGTTTACTGACTTGATCAACTGCATAAAAGTCGTGTATTAATTAATAATTCATCACATACCAACACTATTACCGAAAAATTTATAGCCTTTTCACAATATATTTTATTCATCAAAAAGTTTCGAAATAAAAGAAATAAGATCAAATTTGTCTAAGGAGCATGTGTCAAGTGATGTTTGAAAATGGAAGAGTTCATTGAAATTTATTCTAAGGGAATACATTTTGTAGACTACTGCAAGTGTTGATTTTCTCAAAGGAAAATCTCTTTCAGTTGTTAGTTGATTATACATTATTGCTTTAAAATAACATCACACATGTCGAATTTTAAGAAATGCATTCTATACAGAACTAAAAGAGAGAATTTATTTTCAATTCGTCTGATGGTAGTCGTAAATGGGGCAAAAGAATCGGTTCAATGCTGAACTGCAATATCAGAACTCTATGCAAATTTTCTGCAACCTTAATAAGATATTAAGTTGAACTATGCAGCCGTTAAAGCTGCAATCAGTGAGCATTATGCATGTCTTTTCAAACTACGGTGAACGATATGCAGTATCCATTATACTGTACTATCAATTAATATGACTACAAAAAAAGCATACATAAAGTCATAGTATTCGCTAAATCATCCATAATACTATAGTATTCATTATTAACGCATAATATAAAAGAAAGCATCCCTAATACAATAGTATTCATTAATATGGTATACTTAAAAAGAAAGCATCCATAATACAATAGTATTCATTAATATGGCATAATACAAAAGAAAAAATCCATAATACAATAGTATTAATTAATATGGTATACTTAAAACGAAAGCATCCGTAATACAATCGTATTCATTAATATGGCATAATTGAAAAGAAAGCATCCATACTACCATGGTATCATCTTATATGATGAAAT
The DNA here is from genome assembly GCA_949128135.1 of Parasteatoda lunata. Lineage (NCBI taxonomy): Eukaryota > Metazoa > Arthropoda > Arachnida > Araneae > Theridiidae > Parasteatoda > Parasteatoda lunata. Next base: position 36,599,587 of record OX421971.1, read on the forward strand.
AAGAAAGAGTATCCATTAACGTTAAACAAAACAACAGGGGTATATAATTAAATCAAATTTAACTGAATATGATGTTTAGGCCAAATAAGACAGGCTGCGCTAATTCATACGATTAAATGCAGGTAACAAGTTAAAAACCTATATAAACAGGGTCTTACAAAAAAATTTGCAATGATGCGTAACATAATTTTCTCGCATATACTCATAATTTTTATTTATAAGCAGACTGTCTTCATTTACTAAGTATAATTGGCTTAAGGTTTTTTCCCCGGCAATTTCGTGTACTTTTTCTTAATTCTAAGAATCTTTTTAGCAACTTATTCCTCACTATACTCCTTTTCTACCTAACTAAGTTACGTCAGTCAACATTAAACTTCATTTATGCTGCTTGAGTTTTTGATGTAGAACAAATGGCCAGCTTAAATATTAAGATTCAAAAATATTCAAGGGAATTAGCAATTTATCTGTAAAATTAGAATATGCTGCTTATAAAGGAAATGTTGAAGAAAATTATTGCAAACTGGAGTTAATCAGATTCTGAAATTCAGAGTTAGTTTCAAAAAGATTTCCAGAACATACAATAAAAGCAAGACAAACACTCCTTGTGCTTTGGAATTCATTTGAATGTAAAAGAATTTTTTATGGCCAAATTTGTACGAAAGAAATACATAAGTTTGTTGGCATGTTAAGTTTCTGGACTCACTTCACTTAAGTTTAATAAATTTTTATAGTTTCTATGTTGTTAAATGTGGACTTAAAGTTAGTTAAAATCTTTTCGGTAACAATTGGGAACTTGTACTACAAGAAGAAGCCCACATTTACCCATATATGTGACCTATGACGTCAGCTGATCATTTGCATGTAAAATGGTCTATTAAAGTTGAGCTAAGCTTCTCCACATAAGTTAAAAATGTTAATAAAAGTGAAGTTAATTAAATATAGGACCGTATCGCACATTGAACTTGTGGAAATATAATTCTTTCTCGTCTACGACTTTTACTTAACTTAAATTTATTATTTGTTTGCGTATTTTATTGTAACTGTGACATATTTTTATTTTGTGTACCTGGCAACTTCAAAGCATAATTAGTTTGTTTATGTTTTATATGACTTCGTGCCTGTCTTTGTGTTGAGTTAGAAATATAAAGTGAAAGAACTGAAATCTTTGTGTAAAAATATAGTGTGTGTCACTTAAGAGAAGTGATACTTAATTCTATATTTTCATCACTTCATGATTGCCTATCGCTGCCTTTCCATTTGTTTGTCACTGTCAAACGGTCAAATTGTGTTGGAGGGGGGGTCCATAAAGTTTGCCAAAATGGCATCCCGATTTACCTCGTGTAAACAGAAACTCTCAATTCTACGGAAAATAAGGCAGTTAGATTTGTGGAAAAACATTTTCTTGACAAAACTTAATCGAAAGCCCTAAATATTCGATAGCCATAGGTGAGCTGGCGTGTGAAATTTTCGGGCGCCGACGTATATAGTTACCCGTTTACTGTTCAACATTCATCTGAAAATAAAAGTAAGATAGTTTTGAAGTTCAATTAAATTGATATCTTTGAATTCTATATTTTAAGAAATGTAAGAAATTTATTGGGCAGACGGAAATCAGGTGTGGTTGGAAGATGTAAGATATAATTGACTAATTGAAGATTGTGATGAAAACAAGATAATGAAATTGAAACAAAGAAAGATTGAAGATGAAAACTGGATCATAATTAATAAAACTTTTATTTGGCAGTATTTGTAGAGCACGAGATACAAAATTATATTTTATTATTGTATAAATTTTGCATAAAAAATATTAATACGCACAAGCCATGAGAGACAAATCCCCATGACTTGCCTATTGAAAAGCTAAATTAAAAAGTAATTTAATTGTTCTCATCAGACATTAGAATCATGAGAAAAGATCCATGGTTGGTGATTTTATATTTTATTTTATAACCGTCGTTGAACAGCCGACCCAATTTCATGAGTTTACGACTACTAATGTTCAACTCCGTAGCCTTGTAATTTTGAACCAATCCAGAAGACAAGGAAACTCCTGGATCAGTACCCCCAGAGGTATTGATTTGTTATGGGAACATGGAGGACTTTGAGACTCGACAGATTTAACGTGCATCAGTCACCATTTACTACACGGGGAGTCTTCGGCCGGCAAGGATCGAACCCATGACCCATTTATCGAAAAGTAAAATATCCAAAAATAAAGCCAACCCCCGTTATTAATGTTAAGTTTCTAAATACTTTGGCGATCGCGAATAGTAGTTACTATAACCATGCAACTAGTGTAACCATGCAACTGAAACATATTTGTGGTAAGAAGTTTAAGAATAAAGAGTTATAAATAGATTTTTGTCCTCGATTAGGTGCGTCAGTGAATTAATGAGTCTACATTAGTATTGAAATAAAAAGTTAACCATTACCTTGATCGACAGGAAAATAATAAAATATTTTTTGTTCGCTTTAAATAAAAATTAACTAATTGATTAAATTTTAATATATTTCGATTAATAATGATTAGAAAAATAATTGTAAGCAATTAAAGATATTTCAAAAGTTTGGAAATATGTAATGCCAATTGGGGCATCACATTTATAAATATGATTTCTTTCTGAAAGTAATAATTATATTACAAAATCAATCAGTTTCCAGAAGGAATACTCTCTTTTGTCACAAAAAAAAATCTTATAAATAAAGATCTAGATAATCTTATGTTCATTTACAACAGATCTACAATTAGTGCATAGAAATCAAATTATCTATTGCAAATCAAACTTCACACGTTTGCCATAAAAAGTGCTTTGCAAACTGGTACCAAATATTTACACATCCCGAAATCTGCAAAGATCTTTCTTAAAAGCTACTATTCTCGAGAGCCTAGACCACCCTCCTTCCAGGCAAAATTCCATTAAAGTCTAATGTTACCCAGTCTCCCTCCTTCCAAATCCCTTTTGTTGATACAGGCATTCTAAGATGAAAACAACTTGATGCGATCACATTCTCGGACAAAGCCTATATTTGAGTTTGCTGTTTCTATGCTCTAATGCACAGAAATATAGAGAAAGAAAACGTACATACATTGGAAGCACACATCCCTTGTAGAGAAGACAAAAGCACACAAACGAAGGAGGGAATCGGCTACAGATAAGAAGCAACATGGCATGATGGGGGAAAATGTCGTGATTTTATACTCATCCACTGTAGTAGTACATAATCCTAATAGTTTATGATGTAAATTATTGAATCATCAGTCTTAAAGTGTAATTTGCCTCTAAAGTTATTCCATCTAAAAATTTAGTGTTTTTTTTATTGAAATAAGACTGTTAAGTACAAATATAAATTTTCAAATTCAGTATACGTATTCAAATACAGATTTTATTAACAACAGCAGAAATTGTTGTTGCCAACAGCATTACCTATTTTATATAAGTAAGCTAATCAAATAAGTACAGACTATATCTGATGCATGAGAAGTAGCAAAGATCTCTAACATACACAAGGGTTCGTGGACTCCATGTTTACTTAAAAGGAAAAGTTACTCCTTGTCGAAATAGCAGTTTAAAGTTAAAAAGATAATGATATTTCTGAAAAATAAACTATATCCACCAATTAAGGGAATTTTGGTATTACTCTATCTATGTTGTATTTTTCTCCCATACAATTAAAAAAAAAACTTCGCTCAAAAATAGACCAGAAAAGTTACGGTTTAGAATTTTTTTTTTACTATCAAAACAAATTAAGACTTTGGTTTTTAAACTTTTAAAAGTTAAAATAAGAAAAAGTAGTTCAAAACGCGAATGAAACACAAAATAGTAATAATCATAATATTTTCTCGACCAAATTTTAATAATTGTTTCATTTTAGATAAATAGACCATGAGAGACGATTACATGGCTTTGTTCCATCTTATCACCCCGCTGATTTATTTAAATAGTTTATTTGCCAAAAATATTTTGTAAATAGGTATCTGTGAATGAAATATTTTAATATCAACTGTGAAGGGAATTGATTGTTTTTCATATTCAGAAAAAATCCCGAGTTCAATTACAATTTCCGATATGGAATCTCTGATATGGAATCACCATATGGAATCACCAGTTTCTCTGATATGAAATCCCCATAGATTCTTTATAACCTCCCAAAACTATCTATAAAATACCTAAAAATTGCATTATTTAAAAATATGACGTATAAAAGCTCTAAAGTCTTACACCACCCTTTTGTAGAATAAAAATAAAATATTTAACAGTAATTTTCTCTTAATTAAGAACTAGTCTTATTATTATCATTTAAATTAATATGCTAAATGTTTTAACTGAACCGATTCTTTATAGTTTTAACATTATTCATAATTAAATTATGAACAGTAAATTCTTTAAAAAAAATTTAAGCTTTAGGAGTTCTTTCAAAACACCGACTTGAAATTCTATCTTAAACTAACCATGTAAAAATAGAATGAAAAGAAGAAAAAAAAACGAGTAAATTAGTTGTAAAAGAAACTACAACTTTAATTTGCTGTTTCAAATTTTAATTAACTAACTAGAATACACAAAAACATATATATTCCCAATGCAAGAATATTCATATTTATTAAAGAAGTTCAACAACTCCAATTTTCTTAAATTACAAATTATCCGTTGTGTCGTGAAAAAAAAATTAACATGATTTGCTTAAACCGAGACATTTTTGTCGCTTTTACTTCTAAAATTCTGAGCCACCTGACATCTTGGAATGCAAGTGTAAATTTAATTATTTCAACTTCGTTAACAAGTCACAGAGGAAATATTTTTCGAGAAAGTTGTGCAAAGATGATTTTTCACAGGCGCGTCAACTTCGTTAAGAAAGATTCGTACGTCTATTTTGATTATTATTGGGAGCAAAAAAATGTTCTGTTTTGCTAATTAGATTTTTTTTTTTAAAATACGTAACATAATTATATTTTTTTGGAGGATTTGACAGTTGGAATAAATTTAAAATGTAGGGTTGTATAATGATGCTTGCAGTTTTTAAGTAACTGCATGTTTATATTTAATGGAGCAATTTTGCTTCTTTATATTCTTATTAGGATTGACAACTTATAAAAAAGCGACTTAAAAGCTCTACGGCAGTTTCGTGATAACGGAATTAAAGGTTTGTCATAAAGCATAATTATTTTATTCCTGTTCATAAAAAATATGATTTAAATGAGCGTAAAAACTGCTGGCCTATAGCTATTTTAGTCCAATATCCCTAAATATTTTAAAGTAATATTAAGATTTAAAAGAGATTTTCTGTTAAAACTGCCAGAATATGATAACAGTTAAAATGTTTCTGGCTGAATGGGAACACCAAAAGGCTCAATAATTTTTACCGAAGTGTTTTGGTTAAAAAAAAAAATTAATTAACAATACAATACAATATGGTTTTATAATATTTGATTTAATTTGGTAACTTTTACCATGATACCTAAGATTCGGTTAAATTTACTTTCCAGTTTTGTATTTTTTTTTACTAAATGTTTGGTAAAGAAGTTTCAATAAGTTGTTACCCATATGAGCGAAAAAATTACCAATATAAACCACGGTTTAAATACCGTACCAAGGGTTTAAATATCGTATAATTTGATTTCATTTACCACAGTTATGTTTCTTGAACAAGAAATATCTATATCATAAAGTGAGGTAATTTTAATCATGCGCAACATCATTTTATAAATGAAAGAACCATGGTAACAAATTTTCTTTTTTTAAATTAGAAAACCATATCTGCTTTTAAAAATAAATCCAGGCTTGATGTGGGTTATATTTTTCTAAATCTTCTGACTCAACTAAGCTTGGTATATACTTAAATATATTGGTTGAATCTGGTTTTCATGAAAACACTTTGGAATGTCATCTTATTTACGTAATAGATTTTCATCTGAAATATTAGGAATGCTATTTGTCGCAAGTTTTATTTTCCGGATTTCCTTAGAGCTAAATCTTGGTCCTTTTCTCTTCATTTTATTTATTATAAACTATCTGAATACCTGTTCCTCGTGCGGGATGGAAAAAAAAAGAATCATAAAATCTGTGCTAAACAACACTACAAAATCATGAGAAAAACTGTAAGACAAATTCCGACAAAAATAATAAAAGTAAAGTAATTTCGGCGCATTTTTTATGAATTCATTATCATTTGTTGCCTTCCCGATGGCTTTACGTTAGATTAAGGAAGACACGTATTTGGAAGTTCATCTCATAAAAATAAGGTTTAACTCTATTCGGTAACATCTGGCTGTTGCTCAAGGCAGCTAATGATTTTTAAAATTTACCACAATCAAACTACTTTCTAAAGAAATTATATCTTCGAGGGACCGTAAAAAACCTATTCCCTCAGTAGTATCATAAAAATGTACATTATTGTTGCAGCTGTATTAGATTAAAGCATTTACTAGCAAAATGCTTATGATATTCGACCTTCTCAAGCTCGCCTACTTATAGCTCGTATGCGTTCACTCATTCAAACATTTTCTATCTTAGATACACCATCACAATCAGTAGATCACCTACTTATTTCACCCTGGACTGTTTTACTATATCACTTTTATTCTTCATTTGATGTATATAATGAATTTCTTATATCATCAATCGTATTTCAAAAATTTTTCATTTCTCATCTTCATCAGTTTTCCCATTATGTCCCGGATCATACAGGTGTCTCAAATCTCCTGAATATGTTGGCTGTGGAGTCATCATCGTTGATGCCACGTACAACTACAAAATTTCTGATACTTGTTTCATTTTCACTGCTGAAGCCGCAGCTATTCTTTTAGCATTACGACTTACACGGCATACGCAAATTTTTAAATTTATTCGAACCGTATGAGCATCTAGTGGCAACTGGGAAAATTTAAATCTTAAATTCATCCTACTTTATGTTTAATTCATCATCAGTTATTTCTCTTCAATAAAAGCTAAATTCCAAGTCACGTAGGAATCCCAGGCAATGGTTTAGCCGACACAGCAGCACGATCCACTAATACTCCTCTAACTTAGCCCATTCTTTTCTCAAATGTTAAAGTACATATTCGTTAGCTTATAAAATCTTTGTGGCAACAACAAAGTTTTTAATAAATTTTAAGCTAGTACATCTAGTTTGGATCCTTTACCCATATTGCACTTGCGTAGTGTTGACGTTAGGCTTAACTAGACTTAGTATTGACCATACCCTATTGATTCACTTTCATTAGCTGTTAGGGGAACCTTTTCCCCAGTGCAGCACATTCAATGTTCAACTAACAATTCATAACATCTTAATCATTTGTCCATATTTTAGTCAACATAGTTTTACCTATTTTGATTTTATGTATAAAAGATTTCTTAGATAAAGGACAATGCCCTAACAATTTTGAATTTTTACGCACGATTGATATTTTATATTGTATATAACAGCTTTTACTTTACTTTAACCACTTTGAATTTTATTACCTACGTAGAATTATAACCTGTCTTACGTAATTTTAACAAATTTCCACTTTTATCTGATTTTATCCACTTTTGAATGCATTTCTTCATTGCGTACTGTTTTTTAACGATTGCCAATATTTAACGAAATTTTTACTATATATTTTGGCTTTTGATTCGATTTTAAAAACAGCTTATTTGACGCAGCATGTCTTTTTCTTGACCTTGCGCCATTAAACTCCACATTCCACGTTAAAAAACAGCAATAATCAACTTAATATATTCAATAGTTTCATGTAGCGATGTCTAAGTAAAGCGGCATACTTTAAATCAAATGCAGATATTTTTACTGATTTCTTATTTTTAAACAACACTTACTTTTTCACAAAAAAAAAAAAGTATGCATATCCAAACCATGGCTAAGTTTCTTTTTTCATTATCTGATTAGACACAGTCAACGAAAATAAAAATTTCCCAGACAATCAAATATAAATTTAAAAAAGAAACAAAGAATTTTAAAAAATAAAGATAAATAGTTTGAAGGATAAAAAGAAGAAGCGCGTTCATCTGAAAAAAAACAACAAAAATAAAAATACTAAACATTTAATGTGGCATACCTGTCAACGAGTAAAGCAAAAGAGTTTAGTACGACTTTTGTTTAATTCAACAGAAAACAAAACAAAAAAAAGTGTAAGAGCACTAACTTAATTCAGTTTTTTGCTTTTTTAAGATTCACTCATGAAAAAATTTGTTTAAAAGAAGCTGTTCATTTTCCTTTTTTTCCCTGATACAAAGAATTTGAAATTGTATTTCTCTTCTTTGACACCGATAGTTACTAAATTGTTTTGAAATGCAGTAACATTTGCTTTGGGGCAAAAACAAATTATTTTAAGCTAATTTAGCTTTCACATATATTGAATTTGTTTTTTTATTACAGTGTAACAATTACACGAATGAAAAAATTTTTTTTTAAGGATTTAATTAGATGTTCAATTTTTGAAACTTTAATTAATGTTTACTTTTCATTATTTTTCTCAGTTAAAAATACTGAATTTGTTAGGAAGAATTTTTATAACGTTTGTCCCCATGAGTTGTGTAAAGATAAATAACACTAAGTCTAAAAGAGACAACAACTGCAAAAAAACTGTGAAGTTTAAGGGGAAAAAAGCGTCAGCTGGTGTACCGGTATAAAACCGTTTGTTTCATAGAAACATATTGTTATTTAAAAAATGATACCTGGTTTTTAAGCAGAAGTGCTGTATTATAATAAATTAGCAGAAGTGTAATCATAAGTGCTTACAGAAGTGCAAGCATAAGTGCTGTTATTATGCTTAAGCAGAAGTGTAAGCATAAGTGCTGATATTTGAACAAACAAACTCTGTTACTAACAAGCAATTCCATAAAATACTTATGTCAGCATTGTTGTCAGTGCGGGCCGAGAAAAAGTCCATTTAAGATTAAGACCATATAGAGGGTAGTCGCTAGCCGTTAACTAATTGAACGGCTAGCATTCTGTCCCCTGAGCTACTGCAGCTCAAGCATCTCTGTAAGAAGAAAAATCTAAACCGGGGTAGCCTGGTTGGTAGGGCATTGGACCCATGTCCAAAAGTTCGTGGGTTCGATCCCCCCCCCCCGCGGCCGAAGGCTCCCCGTGTAGTAAATGATGACTGATGCACGTTTAAATCTGTCGAGTCGCAAAAGTCCTCCATTTTCCCATAAAAAATCAATACATCTGGGGGTATTGATCCAGGAGTTTCCTTGTCTTCTGGATTGGTTCAAAATTACAAGGCTTCGCTGTTGAACATTAGTAGTCATAAACCCAAAATTGGATCGGCTGTTTAAAGAATCGGCTCAAAAAATCTTAAACTATTTTTTATCTTAAAAGTTTTACTTATTGAAATAATATTTAAGTGTAAAAACGTTTAAAGCTAATATGGCCCACCCTTATAAAAATGTCTGGCAACTTAATTTACCAAGAAATTATATATAAATAAATATAATATTCAGGCAGAGTATCAATTTGACTATGAAATCAATTCGCAGTTTGTTTACATGTTACTTAAAAATATAAAATAATTGCTGAAGAATAAGCTCATATATAGAAAGTTATCGTAACATGATTTACAAAAAAAGTTTAAATTATCGTAGGGGAAACAAAACTGCGAGGCAAAATCTGGAGTTTGAACTAACGGTTTTAGTCCATTTTCAACCGTTGTCAACAAAAGCTTTAAACCGCCAAGGCAATATATAGCACAATGATACAGCAAAATAAATAATACTTAATTTTAGAAAATTTTTGGAATAAAAACGTAGATAATAAAAATTTAAATCAATAATACATTTATTATATTGAACATGTTTCTGAACTGAAATTAATTAGAACTACGTTTACATTCCTTGCTAATATGAGCGAAATCCAGAGAAATGTTACGTGTTAAGACACGTTGCGCCGAGCCACATCTTGATTTATAAGCCAAACGATGGAGCAAAATAAATAATACTTATCTTAACAATATTTTTGGAACAAAAATTTTAAAGTTGAAAAAAAAAGAATTAATAATGGGTGTTTAAATAAACAATACATATATATAATAATAAATTAAATACAATACATTAAATAAATAATACATTAAGTACAATACATTAAATAAATAATACATATACATAAAGTATTTCGGAAGATTATAAAGAAAAACGTTTAAATTTTTTGCATAGATTTGTAGAATTAAGTTGAATGTTTCATGTTAAGACACGTTGCGGGAAATCACGCGATGCTTCACAAATCAAATGATACAAAAAAATAAAATAGAAAAAAATACTTATTTATATAGAACATGTTTCGTAATGAATATAGTAAAACTACTAAAAAGATTTTCAAATCCTGTGTTGTTGACACATTGTAATAAATTCCATGTTGTGTTACATACCAAAATATCAAAAATATAAAATAATACTATCAAATTTAATTTTGTATCTTATTGTACTTCTGTAAGAAAATTATTCGCTTACTAAAAATTATTTCTGCGGATATCTATGAATATTTTCATAGATCATCAATATTTCAAGACTCAACTGATAAAAACTTTCGAATAACGCTTTTCTCTAGAGTATTTATTCTATTTAAGAAAAAATATTTATTCTATTTAAGCTAAAATATTTCTAGAAATCATATAATGTGTATGTGTCTGGTAGTGTTCGATTCTTTGTCAAATTTGCTTTATTTTTGTTATCTTTATGATATCATTACTATGCATAAAAAGTAAACACGTTTCTTTATACAAGCAAAATATTGAATGACAAATATTTTCCGAAGAAATAATTTATTATCTGAAATTTAAATGTCGAGGGTTTGTAAGCAGAGAAAGAAAAACAATTGTTAATATACTTTTCATAATTTATTTACGTATTTACAGCTATTTGCAGAGACTTTTTATAATTGAATCATAAAAAGATTGACAAACAACAGAATGTTAGTTTATTATCATAAACAGATTTTTTTTCAACTTTGTTATCAAATTAAAAAAAATTTTCAAGGAAAAGCAATTTTAAATTTACATTTATTATAAAAATGTCGGAACTTTTTTACGATGTTTCTGTCTTTACAAGAGAATATTGAAATTTTTAAAAATTCTTTGACATTTTCAGATCATGGATGATATTTTTTTTTAATTCAAACAAAATGTCAACTGTGCACACAAAAGTGAACTTTACTTAAAAAGCACGTTAACGAACCTGGACACAGCACACACAATATTATTTTTTAATCTTAGAAATGAACCCTAATTGTTAACTCTTACTTTCCACTTAACAATGGCGAGTACTTAATTAACCTGAAAATTCGCATATTTTCTTTTTATTAACATTACAAATAACCCTTGTTTGTTAATAACATCCATTTTTAAAATAAAATAATTATAGTATAGTCATTTAAGAAATATAATCGAAATCTATGTCCAATTTTGAAAAAACTTTCTCCATTTTTAACTATGTTTATGTTTTCAAACACACATTTTAAACTATACCCCTTTTCTTAAAGCATATATATATATATTCGATTGTGAATAATTTTTCTGTTCATATCATATAAACCAAAATAAAAATGCCTACAAGTATAGTTAAAAAAAGTAACGTTCGTATCAGGAAGCAATTTTAAGACAGGAATAAAACTTCAAGTATAAGTTGGAGCCAACTAATGCACATACTAATAACTTTTTCCTTCAAAAATACAAACTTTTTAATAGTTACTGATCTTAGCGAGCAACTTTAAAATCCTTGTCAAAAATAGAGTAAAAAATAACACTTTATCAGAGGTTAAAGCAAAAAATATTGGACCGAAAACATAGTTTAGCAATCACAAGTTAGAGAGGAAGGTAGAAAAGCACCAAAACCGGTTTGATTGCCTAGCAACACTTTAAGATGTTTCTAATTATCACATTTCCTCTTCTTTTTATTTCTCTCAGTAATGAAACAGGTATAGATTATTTAAGCATCGTTCTTAGTAGTGGTTTGTACGATTTTGGTAGAATCTCTTCCTTGCATAAGTAATAATGTGTCATTGATTTTATTGTTGGCATGGATTCCAATAGTAATATTAAATGTGGTTACTACAGTATACATGGAACATAAAATAAAATCCCAGATACAGAGATGAGTTGTTTCTTCTGTAACCATCCCTATTGATGCATGGTAAAAGCATAATGTACGTTTCTTTTCTTTTTTTTTTTATTTAGTTCAGTTGCTAAAAAATTTTTTTGTCAATTTTTTGAATGGAAAATTGGATTGTTGTATTCTCTACTCACGCAACAATCTCGATTTTTATACTGATAAATATAAATGTTTTAAATTTTAATGTATTTAGATTTATATTACGTTATATGAGCATTTTTAACATTTGTTCAAGAAAACTAACAGTGATTGGAACAGATTTCCTTTAAATTGAATTGAATGTAGGATTTAATGGCACAAGGTCCACAAAAGGACATAATGAGCAAAACAATGTGGTGATTTCTTTTAAAACAAACCTATTGAGGGAATATGCGATTAAGTTAACCATAAAGTTAATATTTTCAATCTCAAAAAAATAGGTGGACCTTGAAAATAAAAGGTTAAATAGAAAGTTTAAAATCGTTTTAAGAATTTTTTTTTTTTTTTGGTACTTTCAAGATTCTTAGATTTTTTGGTCTTATCAGATTTCAAGAAGTCTAAATAATACTTTTCGTTTACAGAGAATGTGGAGTGTTTCCCGACGTGCTGAATCTTATCCATGTTGTCCCCTTCGGTATTTTACAAAAGGATTTTCCGGAAGATGAGGTAAAATGTTCGAAACTGGCGACGGTAAGTAAGAGGATCACATTCCACTTGCTTATGTAAATAGAAATTCCTCCTCCTCGTGACGAAGTAAATCCTAAACCCGTGCAATACATGCCGTTGCATTTTATTTCACTTAAAGATGTCCTTAAATTCAGAGTTCTGTACAATAACTATAAAAATAATAAATTATGTTAATATATTTTTTAATAAATTTTTCGAGATCACCCAATAATATTAATGTTTTGTTAATAAATTCATTTCCATTACAAGATAAAACGGAAAATATGTTTTTACTAATTGGTCTTGGTTGTGAGAATACCTACCATTCACGTCATCGCATTTAAATTGTATTTAATTATTAGCAATAATAATACGAGTTGAGTCATAGTAATATGAGTACGAGTTGAGATAAGCTGTAATACGCCAAATATAAACTACGTTACGTAACCTAGGTAAACGTATCAAACTATATTACGTAACTAGGTATAATCATATAATAGATCAAAAGCTTCAATAAATTTTAATAACTGTCATATAAATGCATAAAAGTTAAAAAGTATACATAAATACATGGAAATTAAATCATACATTAACATCCTTTTTTTAGCCTTAGAATACTCATTTTTTTAAGATAGGTAAAAGAAGCAGGTATTTATAGATTTCTCTTCATCCCTGTATGAGTTTAGATATGCTGTATTGAAGCAAATGCAAACGGCATTGCGTATTCTATATAAAATGCTCAAATGAAGCATTTCTTTAAACTATTTTCAACGAAAAAAGAAAGTAAAACAGGACTAGGATAAAAAAAAAGGAGAGATTACTGAAAACTGGGTTGTGCTTACGTGAGACCAGGGGGGAGACCAGTGCTTACGTGAAAAAGGCAACTATATTAAACTTCTAAATAGGTCTATATTAAACTGTATGGAATCTTCACTCAATAATGCAGTATTAAGTAACAAACAAACAGCAAAACAGCTGCATATTTTATTTTTCAGAGAAATAACCTTAATTGAATAAACAAGGTTCAATTTTAAATATGCATTTTAATATTATATAGTTTTAAATTGTAAAAATATACGCGTTTTGACAAGGATTTTGACAAGATCATTTGGAAAATCTTTAAATACTCCGTGGTTTATTTGAAAATTTATAAAATATTCATTATATCAAAATTTCTTAAATACATAAATTATATGCGATATATAAAAATGTTATCAACACCTTTCAGGGAAGACAAATAATGTGAGCAACATTCTAAACAACTCGACAGTGACAGAGAGAATACTTCAATCCCTTATGTTATCGTAATAATCTATCACAATTCAAAAGGACACCATGTCACTTATGTGTTGCTTTTCTTTACAGTTTGATCAGTTCGCGATTGAGAGTGGAAAGCGCAAGCAGCTCCAGCTTTAGAAGATAGATTGATGAATATGTTGCTAGGTTTGTCTTTCGCTCATGGCAAACTATTTCATCTTTATCTCTAGAGGTATTTGTTTTAAGAAAATAATAATGGATTTAGATTTTGTTTAAAATGCATTAACGATTAACCACAACCATAAATCAAACAATACACCTTTGAAGTTGATTGTATTGTATATTAAGCTCTGGAAATATTGTTTCGTGCATGGTAAGTTTGTTACATCCCTTGAAAATATTTTTACTAATTGTGTAGCTCTCGTTTTAAAGTAATATGTTAAAAGTTTTAGCAACGAAACAATATTAGGTTTGATGTAATTGCCCAAGAAGCGAAATCGATTTAATTTACTTTAATCAGGAATGGCCGAACGCACGCTTATCAATCAATAACATAAAAAATAAATATGAAAGGAATAAAATCGGAAAAAAATCATCGGGATTTAGTGGAACTCGTGTTTACGAAAAGAGGGGAAATCTAAGGGGATGAGAACACTATTTGTATTTGACAAAAAAGAGACTCCTGCCAAGAGATTATTTGAAATTCAAAAAATATTTCTATCATCAGATGCGTTTTTAAAAAGTCTTAGCGACAAGACAATATTAGGTTGAGTCTAATTCCCTTAGAAGAGAAATCTGCTTTTTTGATCAAGAACGATTGTAAGTACGCTACCTTGATTTATAAGATGTGAACTAATTTATTTATTTGAAACAAAAAGAAGGAAAAATCATCGAGGTTGTTAAACTCGTGTTTACGAAATGGGAAATCCTCTAAAAGTGTGAGAAATCCCTCTGTATGCAAAAAAAGATGTTCATTCGATGTTAAGATAATATGAGATTCGAAAAATATTTCTATTGTAGGATACTTAAGAAGCCAAATATAAAAATATTCAAGATATCAAAGATATATTTAAAATACCACAGGAGTATTAAATTTTAAAAGGTACGCAATGCTTCAAATAAGTCTTAGATATGTTTGGTGCAAAACATACTTTTTAGGATAAAAGTAGCTATCTAGGACTGAGACCCTATCTTCTATACTTTCTAGGATCTAAAGTAGATTCTAGGATACTCAAACTACCGATTCTGATACATGCAAGTTTTATTGGATGTGGTATTTAATGGTATAGAGTTCAAAAAAGAACATTCGAATATATGCGATTTTGATTCAGAGATAATTCAGATATTTCAAATATATTTTAGAATCTAAGATACTTAAAGCCCCAAATACAATATTTAAAGTAATGTCATCTATAGTATTTGCAATCTAAAATGTTTAAAGTAAATCAAAATAAAAATCCTGCATAAAACTCGGATATCCTAGCACTATAAAAGCTCTAAAAGCTTATTAATATATATTTTTTATTTTCTCCAGAGACACGTTTCCCCACATTTTTCCCTACTATTCATCAAGGGCTTCAGAATCTCTCAAATCTTTCAGAAACTTCCCCTTCCGGTAACTTAAATGTAGGATATAGGATTTGTTCTCTAATTAAGATACCTTTGGGGGAAGTCTTATTTGTATGGTAGGGAGTTAAAAGGGGGGAATATGGATTTACTTGCTCACTTGTATCCTCATTTACAATATTCAGGGAGGAAAATGTCTTCATTAAGTGTATTTTATATTAATTATTTTAAATATGCTAATTAGTACGTTGTCAAGTCAGATAATTGGCATGTGATATTTCTAAATAAAGCAACTGACAGAATGTTTCTGATTTTTATTTTAATGTTATAAATTTAAGGAACATAAAAGTATTAAGGTGAGCTCTTAAATTCCAATTTTTGCCTTTTTATATTTTCGCTAAGACGATACTAATTTAACGATTTACTTAGTTGTTCATGCCAGAAAAACACAATTTTAAAACCAAGCAATTGAAGTTTAATAGTCAAAACAAATGTATTGATGTAGGTCACAGGGTTTCAGTTGAAATTTGTGCACTCAAACTAGTCCAAAAGTAAATGAAATTATGAATGACATTTTGCAGGTGAAATAGTGATAAATATTATGTTAATAGACGCCAAGAAATAGTTAAAACTATCCAAGTTTCAAAGGCTTTTGAATTTATGAATAACTTACCAGAATTTAATCGAACCACAGCTGACAAATGTGTACTTGAAGTGCGCATGCGTCTGTTCTGGTGAAATACTCTAACGTCTCTGAAGAAAATGTAAAACTTACGTGAAAAAAAAGTAGAGATTTTATAATAAACAGTTTGAAACGTTTCTTATTGGAAAGTCATCTTAACTTAATTCTAATTAAACTGTTTGGACTTAGAATTCACAATGCAAGTCTACTTTTTTTTGTTGTACTTTTAAATACGGTTTTTCCTGGGGGAGGGGTACAACAGTAATAGGATTAAAAGATTTGATCCTAAAAAGATAATTTTTGGACAGATTCGTTCATTCTATTATTCTACTTTTTCAATTAAGCGCATCTTTTGCTTTAGCTAAAATTACAAGGCAACATTATAACTTTATATTAGTATCTAACTTGCGTATATTACAAGCATAATTAAATGACGCAGTTTGTTTATTTATGAATGCAACTCGTAGTTCAATTTGTTTCCTCGCTTCGTTGCTAACCCCTAGAAAAAGAATTTTTATCGGTTTTCGAACTATGCACATCCGCACATTCGAGCGTTTTCGTATGAGCATACTAACTTATAAACGTATAAATGTATAACGTAGAAGAGAGTAAAATAATGCATGTTTAAGTTCAGAAATAATACATGTTAAGTAAAATAATACATAGTTCAGAGGACGCTATAGTAATTTTAAAAAAATATCAGTAATGGAATTTTTTTTTTTTTAAATATAATGTTGACTTCAAAATTTATTTCAACATGCTTTATAGTCTAAATGTTCTCTTATAATTATCCAACTGCTACCAAAATAATTTTAAAAATGAACATTAATTGTTAAAGATATTTTTTTCAAAACAGAAAGTTGACTTCAAAATTCATTCCAACATGTTTCAATAGTCTAAATCGTTGTTCTTATTTTATAATTAACCAATTGCTTCCAATCATATTACCCAACTTAATCTTTCAGTTCTTCCTTTCCCAACATATTCCCAGAAGACTGTCCTCCCCCCAACTAATCTACGATGTTCTCTACCAATCATCGAGGGAGTGAGATTCCCTCAAATCTTCTGGAAAATCCCCCTCACGGATGCTTAAGAAATTAGAACGCCACTGGGGAAACCTACTTATTTGTAGAAGGTTTGTTGGAGATGGTAGGGGCAACTTTACTCCTACGTCTTGTCAATATATAGTTTGTATATACAAAAAAAAGTGCTTCGTTTCTTGGAAGTGAAATTGATACCATTATCCTAAAAGAGCGTCAGCATCTTTGATGTCAGTTCTACAGCATAGTAATTTGTGTAATAAGATCCTCCATGCTTGTAATAAAAAATAATTGACGAGAAAAAAAAGACGTTTTTTTAACAAAATTATTACTTAGCAAGCAATTTAATAAAATAATGCAGTCAGGTTCCGATATAAAAAACCGTCTGTGGACCCAGCAATAATTTCACTATGAATGGCAGTTCACTACACCCAAATCTATTGAAACATAATTTTTTGGTTTATTGCAGTTGTTTCGTTATAAATAGTGATTGTAAAGTTAAACATTCCAGCAGCACCCCGTTGTGGACCAGGGGGTCATAATTTCGTGACAAACAGCATGATAGTTGCCCCGTGGTCAGCGCATTACACAGGCAACCTTTACAGGCAAGCTGGTACGCATAGATCTGAAACCGGGTGAGCTTCAAACCGCCACCGAAGATCGAACCCCAGCTCTTCACAACGACAAATTGGTGCCTTAACCGCTGAGCCATCGTGTCTCAAATAGTGATTGTAAGAACTCACAATTCGCTTTATAAATTCTCAACTAATATGTATAGTCTTTCTAACAACATAGTCTCCTCACGGAGAGCTCCTTCCGATATCAAAAATGTCTAGATTCTTATCTTTCCAATAATTTTAGATGTTTATTTTCTTTTATATCCGTCTTGCGTTGAAAAGTTGGAATTTCTGCTCTTACTTGCAGGTATCCGAATACCAAATGTATCATACTAATACGAACAACTGATTTTCCTGTTAAGTGTGCTAGAAGATAGGCAACAACGAGGAAATGTTTGGCTAAGTTATATTTTTATGTTTATTGGTAAGTTAAATGTGTCTCTAGCTTATCGTTGCGAAAGGAATTAACTAATAATTTAAAAAGAGCTTAACTCAAAGACAAAAGTCACGCTAGTTAAATTTTATAACCTTGATTGAGAAAAGAAAAGACGAGTTGAATTTTTTTACTGACAGGCGTTGAACAGCCGAACCGATTCTAAATTTTCGACTAACAATGTTTCTCTCCTTAGTCTTGGTAATTTAATCCAGAAGATAAAGGAGCTTCTAAATTAAGCATGAAAGAATCTGGCCTTCACGGAGGACTTCATGATAAAATTCACCCTCATCGGTGTTGCTTTAAGAGTTAATACATGAAACCCTCTACGGTTAACCCGACAGTAAGGATACTTGTTGAGTTACTGAAGCAAACAGAAATAATTCATTTTTCTCTTGTTTCATAATCATCGGAATGATTTGAAGAAAGATAAAATATGAAAGCTTATATTTGGTGGTCGAATTATAAAAATTGAGCCAATCAACAAGAGTCGAAATTATTATGTTTTCACAAATACCAAATAATTATCTCAGCGATCATAGATTGCTTAGCAATTTTAACAATGAAATTCCCAATAATTCAAAAATTGTGGCCAAATGTAAACGAAGTTTTAAAAATTGTGAAGTCTAATTAATTCGATTACAGACACTGAATATCTAAATTAAAACTTGAAATGTCTAGAATTTAATGTATATAATCTAAATTTTAATAGTTCTTTCCGTTTAATTAATTTTTAATATTAACATATTGATTGAACCTTAGAATGAACTGAAAGCATTAAATAAAAAAAGAACTGCTAAAGATAAAAAAAATAATAAATCTTCAATATTCTTAAATGGAAAATTTTGAATAAGAAACAAACTGTTAAAGATAGGGAAAAAATACTGTATCAATATTCTGAAATGAATCCAATTAAAAAACGAATACATATTGTTGTTAGAAATACATTTATTGACTTGAAAATAACATAAGAATGCTGTAAATTATAGCTCAAATTCTTAGCTGTGAAAACCATAAATGTCTAAAGTAGTATTTTAGAACTGCAACAAATGTATCGTAAGATCTAGAATAAGCGTTAAAACGTCATTAATTCAAAATTTGGGAGTAAAGTAATCATTTTTCTTTATTGACAACTCTGAATCAGGAAATCGATATTTTCTTTGATAAATGAGTAACCAAGTGTAGATGCCGCTCTTACTCTCTTCTTTCAATCTATCCTCCAGAACAAGAACAGGTGCAACCAATAAAGTTGCTTATAGATATATTGATTGACACAGTTTTCTACAGTTACTGTGTTACGATACGTATTATTTACATATCCACAAGAAAATGCCAGCTTCATTTTTATTTCGAAATGTTTAAAAAGAGAAATTAAAATAAAGATTGTTTTTTTTTTTAATTAAAATAATTGTAAAAAATAAAACTGGGTACATATGACTGTACCAGATTTACTTAAATACTACGGAGAGGTAATTAGTGTTTTAAAAAGTAATGACGATTAAAAAAAAAACATTGCAGAAAAATGGAGGACGATTAAAATATACGGTTACTTACGTTCTGATTAGGAAACTAGTTGATTCATCTTTTTAAAAATTAGTTTTAAAGTTTCTCAACAGATGGCGCTGCTTATCGGAAAAAAGCTCTGTTTTTTAATGCTTATTAAAACATTTCAACTGAAATATTTTTGAAACAAACTTGCTTGAAAATAAGTTTAGAAAAAATTAAACAGTGACGTAATTTATTTAATTCAATTTTAGTCACAGCTCGTAAAGCGATTCGCAAAGTGACAATTAATAATTAGGTAGCCATAGCTATGACGCAATATAAAAATAAATATATTTTCGATATTTTTTGTTTTACTTTCAAAACGCAATGAATATACCGTAGTTAGCGTTAAAGCATCATAAATTCAAAGTTTTGTCATACTGTCTTTTACATTATCTTTTTTCTTTAATGATATTGATATTCAGTTTGATAAAAGAGCATAAGCAGCTCATACTTTTTTCATTTCACCTAATCATTGCGAACAAGAACGGGTGCATCATTAAAAATACTTAGTTATCTTTTAATCGATGCAGTGTTTCATATTTTTGTGTTTAACTGCATGGTATCTTTTAAACATAGGCTTCATTTTTATTTTAAACTGCCCCTTAAAAGGAGCTGAACAATCTTTCTATTTTCTTTATAATGTGTAAATTTGTCGAATTGTTTAAAAAAGGTAATCATGCTTATTGTGTCGGGCAAAAAGTTAATAAGTTTATGCTTTTTTATTATATTTTCTTCCGGTAATTTCAAAAACTATTTTACACTTCTATCTCAAATTAAGGTAACTAATTTAATTTTTAATAATTTAATTTAATTTTTTCAAATATCTGCTGTAATTTACAAAATATTGTTTTTTTTTTATTATTTGGGACATTTCAGGTTGAATACAATAACGTTTCTTAGATGTAGTTGCGAAGTAGATTCGTAATTTGCCAATTCAAAATTATGAAGTATAGTTAACAAGCATATTTTTTAGAATCCTGGAAATTTTTTTCAATTTTTTTTCTTTTCTTAAGAAATAAATAATTTGTTAATTATAATTTATTTTGTGGTACATGAATTTAACATTGGTTCATTCGCAAAACAAATGCAAAAAAAAATAAAAATAAAATTAAAAAAAATACGAGACAGCTTCTGCAAAAATTTTACCTAAAAAAAAAATAAAAAAAAAAAAAAAGAAATCTTAACATATGTAAGACCCGTATTGTATCTTTATATAATATAAAATCATAATGGTCTGATACCGTTTTCCATTGTTGTCGGCGCATTTCTATTGGCCGGAAAATCACGTGGTAGGATCCAGTTTTCCCTCATTCATTTCCATATTGTTTTGGTTGTCATCAGCATAAAATTAACAATAGTCGTAAAGGTATTCGCGATCGCAACGAACTATAGGGGGCGTTGTTGTATGTGCCGAATCCCTGCGATTTCCATATGAACAGTCATTCAGTTACACAGGAGACGTCTTTAATGTAGCATGTAGCATTGTAACGTTCCATCTTTATTGTGGCTGATTAAATTTAAAAAAGAAAAATGTTTGTTTTCTTTCTTATGCAAACGAAAAAAAAAATGGTATCTTTTTTTTAGAGAAGGAACATCCAGAACACATCTGTAAAATATTTGTAAATAAAGAGAAAAAAAAATAGGTATATTCTTATAAGAGTTCAAACCTAATGCCTGAGAAATAGTTTTACTAAATTTAATGGTATAACATGAAAGGCCCATTTAAATTTTAACGTAAAATAAAGAATGCTTACGAAACAAAAAGAAAAAAAAGAACCATTCTTTTTTTGTCGCCATTTTTTAGTGTTACGAAAATGCGTCTTTGGGACTTGCCAAAAACAAAACAAGATGCAATTTTATTTTTTTAGGAGCGAAATATTTTATGGAGTGAAATATAACGAAAATGTACCAAAGTCCATAGCATGAAACTTTATCTTAGTAAACGTCCGTTTAGGAAATGTTATTTCATTTTGAATCTTATTTATTAGAGTTCATAATGGCTATAGAATCAGGTGAGAGAAAAGTTTGTTTTGAATCTATGCTAAACTCTATATCGGCCCATTTTCCACCGAAATCCGATTGACTACTTTGATTTTAAACAAAGTATTTCATTTTAAGATTTTTTCCAAAAATTTTAAGTGTAGATTGGCGGCACTTAAAATCTGCCAAATCTGTAGCTGTGGTTAATACGTAAGTACCGAATTTTTCTTCCATACTTTTCTGAATCATATTACTTATAATATTAGAATATGCAAGAAGTATACATAAACACATAATTTAATACCATTTAATTTTTCAAAAAAAGTATTTTGACAACAATTTTATCAAAAAATTATAAACTAAAAAGCGTAAATTAATAAGCGTAAAATAAAGAATTCTTAGGATAAAAACGATTTTAAAAATTCTCATTTTTCAATAAAAACTTTCGTATTGTTTTTTTTTTTAATTCTTATAGTATTTAATCAGAAGTAAAAAAAAAAAATTTGTAGAGAACGATCATCAAGTAAGAAAAAAAAATTATTTACAAGCAAATTTTTTATTATAAAAATCATAACACTTAACTGATTTATAAGTCCGGAGAATTCCAAAATGATATGTTCTTTGTTTGAAAACTTTATTCTCAAATAATATATACATAGTTTATCCCTTCATTACTTTTAGGTAACATACCACACATCAAAATTTTATAATTGTAAGATCTCGATATGAATTTTAATATGTAGCTTAAAAACAGAATAGCTGAATTCTAGTTGAAATTCTTTCAAAACTAAAAAACACTTACCAAGAAAACGATAAAAAGTTTATTTATAATCAGCACAAAAGATACTTTTTCAAGTAATTCGGATCATTCTTTATTGTTGTTTTCTGAATTATGTAGATACAGAAATATATACAATTCTATGGAGAAGAAGAATATTCTATAACTTTTACAGTTCTGTATGGAATTCATTGGAACACATTTATTCATTGGAATGACGAAAGCAATGTTGACTTCATTTTAACTTGTAATGAATTGAAGACAGAAAAATTATTTTACCGCAATACACACATCTGTAACAGCAATTGATCATGAAATCGTGTTATGTTGTTGGTAATAGAAAGGTAAAAATTATTGAGAAGTTGTTCTTCAAATGCTTGGCGTGTTCTGCTTCAATGTTTGGCATGTTCTGATTAGTTTTTTCAAGAAGTTTTACCTTTTCTTTAGAGAAATTTTGCTTCCTATTTGCTGCTAAGAAAATGGCGTCCGTCATTGCCAATGGTTATGTGGGAACTAATGCCCGATCTTTACAGTCTCCCGCTAGATGGCGTATCAAGTGTTGCGATCGCGAATTGTTTTTCTTTAAATATTTTTCGTATCCCTAATTTAAACTTATTTTCCAGTACTGCTATTATTAGCGAGAATATTAAATTATGGTTGTGAACTCATCAAATTTGTTTGAATAATATAAATGTTATTTTAAAAAATGATTACTTCGAAAAATCAATTCCGTTCACCAAGAGATCCAGATGTTTATAATACTAATAAATAGTTATATTTGGACGTGGGAAGTAGAGGCACAAGAGTAACCAAACAGAATTAATTTTTTAGTACATATATGTTAAGTGAATAATTTTAACTTATGTAGAAAAACTGTTTTCTGCCAAGAAAAGACAATTATTGCGAAGCAATCATCGGGGCTGGTGAGCGGCAGCGAACAGAGGGCTTAGCCCCTAGTATATTATAAAATAATTAAGATCTGAATGTTTAACGAGAGGAGATGGCGAATTAAAGGGATTTGCCCCATAATTGAGTTTTTTCATTAGTTTATAAAATAATATGTAAACATTTGGAATTATGGAGAAGTTTCTGGATAATATCCTGGCCTGTATTTTAAAAAAAATTAAGTGATTTTACAATTTCTTTTTTAGAATCCATTGCCATTGCTTATTCTTGCCATATTCTTAAAACAGCTTGCATGCAAACAATATTCAGACTTAGTTAAATAAAATATGTGCTATAATTCCTTATGCATGTTTTCATAACTGAATTTATGTTTTTCTTAAATAAATAAAAACGTTAATTGTTTTTACTTAATTTCCTTTAAATTTCTTGATACAAATAACTCATTAGATTTTTCTTTAAAAATTAAATTAGAGATTTGAAAAAGTGATTGATAAACAATGAGTCAATAAAACTGGTGACTGCAGGTTTTTATTTTATGCATTATAAATCCTACTAGAAATCAATAGTACGTCCAAGAAAATGAAAATCTTTAACAGATTTGAGTATTTGAAATAAATGTAAAACAACGTCTCAAAACTTACTTAAGATTTGAAATAAATTGAAAAATTTTTTTTTTCATTTATTAAACATAAAGTGCTTCAAAATAGGGTTACTTCTTTTGGTGAGGTAGCACATCAAGCAAATTACCACCATGGCTTTGTTTGCAAACGCAACCCTTTTCTTTTAATTTTTCATGACAATGTTGTAAAAATTTGAAGACTAAATTTTGTTTACACAATGTTTAATCATGCTCTATTGATGCACGGGTAGATGTGGGCTTGTAGACATATACCTTTTGCTTCAAACAAACCCATAGAGCCGTGGGATAGAGAGTTCGCCTTCCAATGAGGTGAACCGGGGATCGATCCCGGCGATGGCTGGTCGATACGAATTCCGCATCAAGCTTGCACAGACCACAGCACTGACGTAAAATATCCTCAGTGGTAGATGATGGATCATGGGTTAGAGTTCCCTTTCCGTCAGGCTAACCGTGGGAGGTTCTCGTGGTCTTCCTCTCCATGTAACGCAAATGCAGGTTAGTTTCATCAAAAAGTCCTCCACGAAATGCAAATATTACCTAATACTTGATCCAGGAGTTCCCTTGTCTTCTAGATTGGGTTCAAATTACAAGGCTAAGGAGTCGAACATTAGCAGTCGTAAACCCAAAAATTGGGTCAGCTGTTCAACGACGGTTATAAAACAAACCCATAGAGCCGTAGTGGCTCAGAGGATAGAGCTCCCGCCATCCAATGAGGTGACTCGGGTTCGATTCACAGCGATGGCTACTTGATATAAACCCGCACCCAGATCGCACCGACGACAGTGCTGACGAAAAATATAAACAGAGGTAGATGGATCATCAGTCAGAGACCCCTTGCCGTCAGGCTAATCGTGGATGATGCTTAACCTTTTGCTTACGGCTGGTACAACATTTGGACCACATGTGATGGTACAATATTGTACCCCGTAAGCAAAAGGTTAAATACTTTTACTGAAAGCTAATAATTTTTTTTAAATATTCAAATTTTAGTTTCTAACTTTAAGTTATTTTTTTCTGTTATAATTCATTTTAATTATTCATTAAAGAAATAGGTCTAAATTGGTTAACAGTCATAGACATTTTATATGTTTTAATTTTTATAGAATTTAATCTATCAACTTTATCGAAGCAGCATGTATACACAAAACTCATATTTTTTAGAAATAAAGAGTATTTCGCTGCATAGAAAGAAAGTGAGCAGTATATCCAACGCAGTCGGTGATAAGATATCGACATCACCCATTTCTGCCCTCAAGGTAAGTGGGAAATATGTCCACCGAAGTCATAAGACCTTTTTCTTATAACTGACTAAACCATCATTAAGCTTGAGATAAGATAGAGATAAACTTTTGATGACAAAACTATTTTCTCAAAGAGCTGAGATAGATATGAAGAAAACGCTATACTTCCTTTGATGTGATTTGAGAAATGTATTTAGGAAAACTCTTCAAGAAATTACCCAGAAGAAATAAAATGGTTGTCTGCACAGATCATTGAAAAAAAAAGTCAAAGCAAATGTAACCACATCCTAGTGAAAGATTTTCTATGACTAAAGTTTTGAGTTTTAAAATTAGCCAATTTATTTTTATGAACTTTACATCGACTGAGCAAAGAATATATCATTTAAGATCATACTTGAGCTTCAAAATATTCATTTATTATACAATAAAATTGTTTCGATTAGAAGTGAAAAAGGCGATGGCGAGAGTAGAACTTAGAGTTCGAAGATCTAGAGTACACTGTACAGATCCTTGTATAGTGAGCAAAATTTTAAAAAACGGATCACCTGAATAACTTTCGATCTAATGATCGGATCTTCGCATTTTAGGTCTCAATCTTAATGATTCGAAGGAATGACATTGAAAATGCTTAATAATTAGTGCAAATGACATTTTAAGCTACGAAATCAGGCATAAAAATCTACTTTTTCTGAATAAACACAACTTTTTTTCCCGTCGAAATCTGATTTTTGACCACCAAATTACGCGGGTAGACGAGATCTGAGAAATATGATCCCAAAAGTTTGGTCAGGAGAGCGGTCCAAAGCTTGCACCTCTTTCTGTTAATTTTACTTTTTGTGTATTTCACCATTTATCGAGAACTTTTAAAGAAAATTTGAAAAATTTTGCACTCAATTATAAAATTTATTTAACCCAAAAGTTAACTCCATGCAAAATGTAACTTTTTTTAAATATTTATTATTTTATGCAATTATAGTTAAAAACTGCAAGGTATAAAAAAGTTTCTTTCATAAATTTCAAATATAAAAAGTTAAAGTAGAAAGTTTCAGCGAAACCTGTCGAATATCGAATTTTGAATTCGTATATTTAAAATTCAATTTCTCAGTTACTATTCGACAGATTTCACTCCAATAAAAATTATACAATTATAACCGTTTTGTAAAGAAATGAATTTTAACATATTTTCTATGAATCTACATTTAAGAAACATATGGTAAGTTCATTTGAATGCTTTAAAATGTAATTTGGGATTTTATTTCAGCAATTAAAATTACTTAAAAATCATGGAAAACAAAATGTACAAGTATTTTTAAAATGATGCATATACTTCCCATTCGATTTTTATAGAATAGGTAATATATATAATTTACTAGTTTAGGCATATATACTAGTTAAGGTATATATATAGTAACTTTTATACTAAAATTCTGTATTGCTAAATTTAAAATCAAAATTTATATCAAATCTTATTAATCATTCAGTTATTCTACAAACATAGATGGTCTAAACTCTATTACCAATAACACTTGCAAAAGCTGTATATAATTAAGTCAAGAGGGGTTTTAGAACTAGTAGTGAAAACATTTAATATTCTAAGTTGCAATGATAAATTCTAAAAGCGTAAGTGTTCTTACTAATATCTACTTATTGGGAAAACGTTTTCCTATCGATTAAATAGAGTACTTCTCGTTACTTAGAATGTTATTTACTTAAGTAATTGCATAGATTTACATTGATAACACTTTATTAATGAAAATGGGTTATTATCTAGTTTGTTGAATAAACACAAATGCAGTTGGAATTTTAATTAGATACGTTGTAATTATCTGGTTTTAATGATAGAAATGTGTGTATTTAATTATATTAATTTAATTAGAAAAAAATAAATATATTTAAAGCTCTACATTTTTATAATGTTTTAAAAAAATGCACTAAAAAAAAACTTTTTTTTTTTAAATAGTAGAAGGCTTCGTCTCTTGCTCGCTTTGCTCATCAAACCCCGTTTTTGATTCTCATTCCTGGTTGTTTATTGTTTCTTAAACGTCAATATTTTAAACAAGAGCACAAAACATTTTGGCCTCAAAATATGCCGTTATTGTAATTTTGTTTAAAAACATGTGTTAATGTGTGAATTGTAACGAAATGGACGATTTTGTAGATTTCGAAAATAATCATCTCTACTTTAATATAAAGATTACAGATTTAGCCTGAAGAAAAAAAAAAAGAGAAGTAATTTTACTTGTTGAATAGACTTATAAAGATTCCAATATGGAATAGTTTTCATCGTTATTTATTAATTTTTTATTTTTTATTTTTTTAATCTTACTTTGACTGTTGATATTTATATCTGGTAACATAGAACTTCTCTCTCTCTTTTGCTACTTTTGATTGACATGTACGTGAATGCGAGGTTATAAAATAAAGAAATAAAAATCTCGCGAGAAAAAAATAAATTTCTGATTCAATGGATAAATAGTAACTATTTTAAGCTAAAAACTTGATATTCTCTATTACATTATATATTTCTCTGTGATTTACAATATTACTTAACACGAAGCCTAAGCGTTTTCAGAAGAATGGATTGGATTGCAATTTAATAAAATGCCTAAACAATATATTCTGTTTATCGCAAAAATATTCAGTTTCAGTTTCGTCTATCCAAAAATTCAAATACTTTGATTTTAAAGACGTTGTAAGCTTATTCTAATCAAGGAGAGTCGTTCATCCTATACTTTTATACTGTCGCTTGTCTTTGCTAAGCCTAACATGTCGGTGAAAAGCGACTCTGAAAGTAAAATCATGACAAACCTGTGGTTGTTTCTAAACCACAGTGGCATGGAAAATGCCTCTCTTTTTTTTGCCAAAATTAAAAAGGATAAAAATTAGTTTTAATGATTTAAAACTGGAAAGAATAATTTATTGAAATTCAAACCAATCTAGGATTTTAAGTTTGAACATTCCAAGTCAGAAAATTTTATCCAATTCTCGATGCATAGCTGGTTTGGGTCTGACGGTCTGTTCGAAATTTTACACGTCAAATAATTTTAACTCTACTGTCGATTTTGTTTCCGAAAATTTCAATATTTTTTTCAAAAAAAAAAAATATATATATATACAATTGTTAAAAAATTACAATAAAAATAAAAAATTTTGACGAAAAAAAGTAACAAAGCAAGCTATAGAAAATATATCCTAAAATCAAATTCTTTTCCATCTCTTGAGCAACAAGTCAAAGAGCTGCTTCACTGAAGGTGGTGAAATTCTTCACTTTCTTGTAAGAATTTTCTTAACTCTATTTCTCAACATTCAACATTACTTTTGAATTGAATCTTGAGAATGCATATGTAGTACAAAGTGCCAAAAGCACTCTTTCTCAGACGCATGCCTTTGCTGCTATTCAAACCTACAAACCTTTTTTCACCATTCTTACTTAAAAGCCATTTGATAATGGTTGCGGTGTTTTTTGTAAGTCCAACCTTGCCTACTTTTAATCTTAAATTTCTTGAATCAAAAAATTATATTCTCAATACGAAGTTAATGCTTTGTTAATTTAGAAAAAGTATTACAAGAAACAAAACTAATATAAAATGAGAAATTATTATTTTTACTGTATCTAATTTTATTCTTTATGAATTAAATACTAACTACCTGCATATGTGTTAATATTTTGTTTTATTTGATAAAATGATAATTGGTCATTCTACTAATTATAAAATTTTCTTCAGTAATTTTACTAGAATCCCTAAATATGAGTTTAAATCTTTAAAAAATGTATTTTGCAATGAAGTGCTCTCGATGTTTTATTTTAAATGCTTTTTATAAAGTTACTAGGAGGCTTCGCCCCCTGCTCGCTGGCGCCCACCAGCCCCCGGAACTGCTTTCGCAGTTCATTTCGGATTGCTCTGCAATCCCATGCTCGCTTTGCTCGCTCATTGGATACGTTCTTAACGTCTAGCTTTTGTATACTTTTTTGAATACTGAAGTTCCATAAACTTTTCACTGTAGAAAATTCTAAACCTGTCTATTTCAATATTAATTTGAAATTACAATTGTTAATTTGGGCATTTGGCGATACAACACTTATAGAATTGAAGGATTTGTTACGTCAAGCGCTCAGGTATCATAATTTTGATTTATGTTGCTAAGTTAACCTTCAAAAAATTCTATGGCTGGCAACAGCATTTTGATTTTTTAAGTTGTTTATTTTTATTTTTGCCACAGCTGAATTGAACAACCAGATAATACTCACTCTGGTTATTGTTTCCGTTTTTAAAAGCGCTATATGTTGAGCCACCTCAGCTAGATTTGGCATGTGACATTTTTAGATGCAATCATTGGTCGATTTTCTAACGTTGCTATTCGGGAAGTTGTAATGAGGCTTTTTTTGGTGACGTGTAAGAGAAATATATAAATAGATAAAGTAACATATTTGCTTTTAAATATCGAAAATAACAGGACAGTTTAAATTTAAAACATTAGCTAAAAATAATCAACTATAACATGGAATATATTTTTCAAAAGTTTTCAACAGTTTAAAAGGTTTTAAATTAGAAAAAAAAACTTCGAATAAATATTGTATTTATTTTTTCAATAAACAAATCTTGTGTTGTGGTTAGATATCTGTGAGGGAATGATGTAAGTTTTTGGCGCTAGAACCGCGTTTTGGCTATATCACGCCTAAAATAACTCGGGTAAAATCAATATAACTCGAATAAATTCGCCCTAAATTGAATTCTAAATGCTAGTTGATTTGAACTTAATAAAAATTATAATAGTTTGTATTTAAATAGGAGTTTTAATTAGAGAATTTAATTTTCTGGACATTAGAGAAGATATTTTTAAAGGGTTAGTCACCGATTAAATCTACTAAAGTTCTCAGGACCTACTTTAAAGTTCAACAGTTTTTGACAAGAAAAATGGCACAGACTTTGGAGTACTGCACTTTGGAGTTTGATTTTTTGCACTATGTGAAAGTCTAAAAAGAATTTTTAAAAGAATTTTAAATTAGAGAAAAAAATGAACGTCCTGAACATCAGAGAAAATGTTTTATGGGGTTTGTCACTGATTGAATCTGGTTAAATTGGGTATTCACTGGTATTATGGCACCGTCTTTGGTATTTGAATTTTCTGCACTGCGTATGAACCTAGATTTGTATCTATATTTGATGTATGATTCTATAGCAAAGATAATTCTGCATAGTCAATCAAAAGTGTTAGGGAACTCCTAAAGCTCAATTTT
The DNA here is from genome assembly GCA_949128135.1 of Parasteatoda lunata. Taxonomy (NCBI): domain Eukaryota; kingdom Metazoa; phylum Arthropoda; class Arachnida; order Araneae; family Theridiidae; genus Parasteatoda; species Parasteatoda lunata. The sequence goes on from OX421971.1 coordinate 36,630,257, forward strand.
ATAAAAAATTTTATTAGTTGTTTCGAAAAAATGAAGACAAAAAATTTTATCACTGTATTATTTTACTTAAAATTGTATTAAAAATTGCATTCTATTAATCAGCCTATGCTATAGCATGCGCATGCTTTGTATAAGTACGATTTTAAAATCCTTGTGATGTAGATGTGACTGTTTAGAAAGTTTCTTATGCTAGACTTAAAATTATGTTAGGACATAAGTATGTGTTCGTTAGTTATTTTGTAATTCAAGCACAAGAGAAAAAGTTGTCTTTACCACACAGCGTATTTTCTGAGATTAATTTGTCATAAAAAATAGGCTTACGTAATTTTGTTCTTAAAAAACAGCAGTTTCGAATGACAAAAATACATCTAATCCCTCAGTCAAGTGTTGCCAACTTTAATAGAGAAATATCAATAAATTTGGAGCTGCGTAACAAAAATGCTTATATAAATAATATTTGTAATGAATAAAGAAATTTAAATGACATAACTCCAGTCCAAAGGAAAAGATATTATCTTAAACAACAATAACTCAGCATCGAGGTTATTAGAACTAAAGTTCTAGTACTACTTACCTCTTATTAAAGAGTTAAATTCCCTTCAATACAATATTTGAAAATAGGATATTCTTCGCTTTTACATTTATTTTTGAACTCATTTCTTTCAAGTGCTCTTACTGAAAGAGAACTTTTGAAATCATATTTACGTAGTTACAAGTCAGAGAAATTCTCTATATAACTACTTTTATTTACTGCTTCTCTTTTCCGCTTCGTTTCTTTCTTTCTTTTTTTTTATAAATTGATCCAATACTTCAAGGAGAAAGTAAGTTTTGAGAAGATAGAAAATGAAACATTTTTTTTCCTTCTTCAATTCTTTCCATTTTTAGAAGACGGGAAGAAAAATAGTTTTGTTCTGATCTCCTTGAGCTTTATACTATCCTTCCGATATTGTACGTCATTTTAAGTAGAATAACATTTATTATATTTTAGGGAATGGTCCGGGATTTTTATTAGCCCATTATTTTATTTATTGTAGAAAACCCTAGAAGAAGTTATAAAAATTTCAGTAATGATCTTTACAACATAGTACAAATTTTTCATTTAGATAAAGTAATATTTTTGTTCCGTTTTAATGCTTGTTGAACATTAATAAAAATTTAACAAATTAGAATTACATATTTTAAGTAGAATAACATATTTTATTTCAGGGACTTTCATGTTTTATTTTTCTATTAATGTATATCCTTGTAGCACATCCAGAATTTGTCTAATGATCTTTACATTACGGAACAAATTTTCCAGTTAGAAAATGTTATATGTTTGTCAATATACATACATTAATACATACATTGTTTGTCAAGATACTTGCATTAATACATTGTTACAGACATTAATAAAAAAAAAAAAAAACTTACATTGCTAAGTAGGACAACGTTCATTTTCCTTCAGAGACTGCTGCAGTTTTTATATGCCCATCACTTTATATTCCTGAATAAAATCTTCAACGTAAGTTATTAAATTTCGTTATAAATTTATTATAGTATGGCACATATTTTCCAGTTATATAAAGTAACATTTTTGTGCGTTTTTTTTTACATGTTGAACGTTAATAAAATATTAACAAATTAAATACTAAGTCGAAGAACATATTTTCTCCCAAGGAGTTTCACGTTTTATTAGCCCATTAATTCATATTCTTGCAGAAAACCCAGAACACAAGTTATTCAATTTCACTAAAGATCCTTACAATACAGTACATATTTTCCAGTTAGATGAAGTAATATTTTTGTGCGTTTTTTTTTACATGTTGAACGTTAATAAAATATTAACAAATTAAATACTAAGTCGAAGAACATATTTTCTCCCAAGGAGTTTCACGTTTTATTAGCCCATTAATTCATATTCTTGTAGAAAACCCAGAACACAAGTTATTCAATTTCACTAAAGATCCTTACAATACAGTACATATTTTCCAGTTATATAAAGTAACATTTTTGTGCGTTTTTTTTTACATGTTGAACGTTAATAAAATATTAACAAATTAAATACTAAGTAGAAGAACATATTTTCTCCCAAGGAGTTTCACGTTTTATTAGCCCATTAATTCATATTCTTGCAGAAAACCCAGAACACAAGTTATTCAATTTCACTAAAGATCCTTACAATACAGTACATATTTTCCAGTTAGATAAAGTAATATTTTTGTGCGTTTTTTTTTACATGTTGAACGTTAATAAAATATTAACAAATTAAATACTAAGTAGAAGAACATATTTTCTCCCAAGGAGTTTCACGTTTTATTAGCCCATTAATTCATATTCTTGTAGAAAACCCAGAACACAAGTTAATCAATTTCACTAAAGATCCTTACAATACAGTACATATTTTCCAGTTAGATAAAATAATATTTTTGCTGCGTTTTTTATTTTTACATGTTGAACGTTAATAAAATATTAACAAATTAAATACTAAGTAGAAGAACATATTTTCTCCCAAGGACTTTCACGTTTTATTAGCCCATTAATTCATATTCTTGTAGAAAACCCAGAACACAAGTTATTCAATTTCACTAAAGATCCTTACAATACAGTACATATTTTCCAGTTAGATAAAATAATATTTTTGCTGCGTTTTTTATTTTTACATGTTGAACGTTAATAAAATATTAACAAATTAAATACTAAGTAGAAGAACATATTTTCTCCCAAGGACTTTCACGTTTTATTAGCCCATTAATTCATATTCTTGTAGAAAACCCAGAACACAAGTTATTCAATTTCACTAAAGATCCTTACAATACAGTACATATTTTCCAGTTAAATAAAATAATATTTTTGCTGCGTTTTTTATTTTTACATGTTGAACGTTAATAAAAAATTAACAAATTAAATACTAAGTAGAAGAACATATTTTCTCCCAAGGAGTTTCACGTTTTATTAGCCCATTAATTCATATTCTTGTAGAAAACCCAGAACACAAGTTATTCAATTTCACTAAAGATCCTTACAATACAGTACATATTTTCCAGTTAGATAAAATAATATTTTTGCTGCGTTTTTTATTTTTACATGTTGAACGTTAATAAAATATTAACAAATTAAATACTAAGTAGAAGAACATATTTTCTCCCAAGGAGTTTCACGTTTTATTAGCCCATTAATTCATATTCTTGTAGAAAACCCAGAAAACAAGTTATTCAATTTCACTAAAGATCCTTACAATACAGTTCCAGTTAGATAAAGTAATATTTTTGTTCCGTTTTCATACTTGTTGAACATCAATAAAAAAGTAACAACTTAGAAATTGACATATTTTAAGTAGAATATCATATTTTATTCCAGGGACTTCCATGTGTTATTTTTCCATTAATGTATATGCTTGTAGCACATCCAGAACACAAGTTATTAAATTTGACTAATGATCTTTACAATGCAGAACATTTTTTCCAGTTAGCAAAAGTTATATGTTTGTCACGATACATACATTAATGCATACATTGTTTGTCAAGATACATGCATTAATACATTGTTACATGCATTAATAAAAAAAAACTTACGTTCCTAAAAAGAAAAACGTTCATTTTCTTACAGAGAGTGATTCAGTTTTTTAAGCCCATCATTTTATATTCTTGATGAAAATCTGTAATGTAAGTTAATTTCGTTATGAATTCTTTACAGTATGGCACGTATTTTCCAGTTAGATAAAGTAATATTTTTGTTGCATTTTCTTACATGTCGAACGTTAATAAAATATAAACAAATAAAAAATTAACAAATAAAAAATTAACAAATTAAATACTAAGTAGAAGAACATATTTTCTTCCAAGGAGTTTCACGTTTTATTAGCCCATTAATTCATATTTTTGTAGAAAACCCAGAACACAAGTTAATCAATTTCACTAAAGATCCTTACAATACAGTACATATTTTCCAGTTAGATAAAATAATATTTTTGCTGCGTTTTTTATTTTTACATGTTGAACGTTAATAAAATATTAACAAATTAAATACTAAGTAGAAGAACATATTTTCTCCCAAGGACTTTCACGTTTTATTAGCCCATTAATTCATATTCTTGTAGAAAACCCAGAACACAAGTTATTCAATTTCACTAAAGATCCTTACAATACAGTACATATTTTCCAGTTAGATAAAATAATATTTTTGCTGCGTTTTTTATTTTTACATGTTGAACGTTAATAAAAAATTAACAAATTAAATACTAAGTAGAAGAACATATTTTCTCCCAAGGAGTTTCACGTTTTATTAGCCCATTAATTCATATTCTTGTAGAAAACCCAGAACACAAGTTATTCAATTTCACTAAAGATCCTTACAATACAGTACATATTTTCCAGTTAGATAAAATAATATTTTTGCTGCGTTTTTTATTTTTACATGTTGAACGTTAATAAAATATTAACAAATTAAATACTAAGTAGAAGAACATATTTTCTCCCAAGGAGTTTCACGTTTTATTAGCCCATTAATTCATATTCTTGTAGAAAACCCAGAAAACAAGTTATTCAATTTCACTAAAGATCCTTACAATACAGTTCCAGTTAGATAAAGTAATATTTTTGTTCCGTTTTCATACTTGTTGAACATCAATAAAAAAGTAACAACTTAGAAATTGACATATTTTAAGTAGAATATCATATTTTATTCCAGGGACTTCCATGTGTTATTTTTCCATTAATGTATATGCTTGTAGCACATCCAGAACACAAGTTATTAAATTTGACTAATGATCTTTACAATGCAGAACATTTTTTCCAGTTAGCAAAAGTTATATGTTTGTCACGATACATACATTAATGCATACATTGTTTGTCAAGATACATGCATTAATACATTGTTACATGCATTAATAAAAAAAAACTTACGTTCCTAAAAAGAAAAACGTTCATTTTCTTACAGAGAGTGATTCAGTTTTTTAAGCCCATCATTTTATATTCTTGATGAAAATCTGTAATGTAAGTTAATTTCGTTATGAATTCTTTACAGTATGGCACGTATTTTCCAGTTAGATAAAGTAATATTTTTGTTGCATTTTCTTACATGTCGAACGTTAATAAAATATAAACAAATAAAAAATTAACAAATAAAAAATTAACAAATTAAATACTAAGTAGAAGAACATATTTTCTTCCAAGGAGTTTCACGTTTTATTAGCCCATTAATTCATATTTTTGTAGAAAATCCAGAACAAAAGTTATTCAATTTCACTAAAGATTCTTACAACATAGTACATATTTTTCAGTAACTAGATAAAGTAATATTTTTGTTGCGTTTTCTTATATGTTGAACGTTAATAAAATATTATCAAAAAATATTAGCAACTAAAATACTAAGTAGAAGAACATATTTTCTTCTAAGCAGTTTAACGTTTGAAGAAAAAAAGAACACAAGTTATTCAATTTCACTAAAAGATCCTTACAACATAGTACAGATTTTATAATTAGAAAAAAAGTAATATGTTCGTCGTCAAATTTTGTTACTTGTTGTACTCTAATAAAGTATTAATTTAAAAAACTGTAGATTAATATTTATTTTCTTTCAGGTAAGGTTTAAATTTTTAAAAGACATTTTCTTTTTCTTTCTAAACAAAATAATCTAATCTAAAGCAAAAGTTATTAAATGTTTCAAAAGATTAATAAAACATGGTGCATATTTTTCCTTTAGATAAAGCAATATTTTTATACATTATGCAATTTATTGTGGGCTTATTTAAAATTAATTACTAAAACAACATTAATTAATAAATCGAACATTTAATTCCTTCCCCGGAATACATTTGTATTGCAATGCATGTTAGTAATTTAAATTAGCACTGTTTTCATTTAAAAAAAATAAAAAAATTTCATAATTTGTAGATTTTAGTGTTAATTTTTAAAAACTAAAACTGATAGTGAATTAGTTTTCTACATTTCTTATTTCGCAAAAAAATATTCTCCAAACAAATCTCCGTCAGATATTCTTCTCGGTATCTAATTGAGAAGCATTATTCACATCAATAACAATTACAATATCAATAACAATCTATTGAATCAATAGATACATTATTGTATCATTTTTATTCTAAAAACGTTCTCTATTTTTTTAAAAATATTTTCTTTTTTAAATTAAAACATAAAGTGTGTAAAAGTAAATAGTGTTCAAAATTTTCTTATATGTTCTGCAATTTATTGGGTGATAATTAAATGTTTCTATATTAACATCAATTGCTAGAAGAATATTAATTTTTTCTTTGAAGCATTCTTAGATGTTGCATACTTGATGTTAACGTTCATAAGAACTTTACAAGTACTGGAATTTTTTTAAAACAACAAAATTACGAATGATTGTTAATTTTTAATTTTTAGTTTTAAAACTTTAAACTAATTATAAATCCCCTTTCCTCCGTTCGTACTTCGAAAAACGCCAATGAATTTTCTTCTAGATATCTAATTAAGAAGCATTACTAATGTTTTATTTTTAGAGACCAAAAAATATATTAAATAAAAAAAACACTTGTTCTATATCTTTCCTGCTAACGAACTTAAATATAAATCTCTACGATTTAAAACTTTGGTCGTTTTTAATCATATGAAAAATCTAGATCATCTTTTTTTTCTATATTAAGGAAAAACATAAAAAAAGTAAATCTTACTTTCAATTAGAACTTTTTTCGATTTTTTTTAGAAAATAGAATTTTGTTTGATACGCCGGACTAAGATTTTTTTTTTAAAAAAAAAGGTATTTTTAGTCAACATATGTATTTTTTAAACTAATATATCGAATTCCCAAAAGCTAAATTTTTAATAAACTTTATAAATAAAATCAGAGTAAAAATGAAATTTTTAAAAATATTGATTAAGCAAGTTCTGAGTTTTAGTGAAAAAAAGAAAAACCAGAATGCCAGAAAGAAGAAATGCCAGATCATAAAAAAAAATATATTTTTTACGTTTTTTCAGCGCCTTTTCGTTCTACCAGACTAAAAAATTTTATAATAATTGAAAATATCTGGAAACTGATTACTAATGAACGTTTTCATATATTGCTCCTACTACTCTGCAAATGTTATGCCAGTTCGATAATACGTATGTATGAGTTCGAAAGTGTTTTTTCTCCCCTAAAAAAACTTTAATTGGGTTTCTGCAAGTGACATTTTTATGCCACAACTCAGGCGCCAATCAGGTTCGACACCCACGCTTAACGTCGTTTGCAGGCTTCCGACTATATCTGATCCGGAAATTGATATGGCATAATAACAAACCAAGCCTAATAGCTGTAACGTTAACTCGCCATTTTGTTTTTAAACAACCAACAGATTTCAGCGGTTTTCTTATTTTGGAGTTTGCAGGTACCCTATTGGATTTGAATTAAACGTAGGGTTTAATGCCAAAAGGGTATCCAATTTTATTTTATTTAATATCCCTCGTTGAACTCATTTTTTTTTTTTTTTTTTTTTTTTTTGTGTTTACGAATACTAATGTTCAACTCAATTAATGTGTCATTTTTAACCCAATCCAGAAGATAAGAGAACTCCAGGATCAATTTTTGGAGGAAATTTACCTTCGTGGAGGACTTTTTGATAGAATTAACCCACATTTGTGTTACAGGAGAAGAAAAACAAAGAAAATCACCCACTGTAAGCCTGACTGCTGAGGGATTCCAACTCGTAATCCGTCTACCATTGAGGATATTTTACATCAGCACTGTAAGCAGTGCAAGCCGGGTGCGGAATTCGTATCAACCAGCCATTGCATGGAGTCGAACCCGGTGCACCTCATTGGAAGGCGAATCCCCTGAGTCACAACGGCTCAAGGTTAGCCAATTCGAAGTGCTTTACTGTAAGGAAGTCGAATGTTTTACCTTACAGAATTTACAATGAAAATATAAAATGAAGTGGTATACTATAAAATGAAATGTTGAACTGTAAAATAAAGTGGTATATTTAAATTGATTTATTAAAATGTTTTAATAAACTAAGAATTTTGATTTATTTCTGGAAAGTCTCTGACCCTCACATTTCTAAATTAAAATTTAATAGCCTCTTGAGTAACTAAGTGATGCATCACAATGAATAGATTAAATTCGGTAAATGCATTCAAAAATGAATGAATACACAATGAAAATAGAATACACACAGGTAGAATACACAATGAAACTATTAAATAAAATTTATTGAACTGATTGATCGTTGTAATAGATCGATGTTAAATTCAAATATTGCACAGTCGTCATTATTTCAACTGTTGGAACTTATGGCATAAGTTATAAGAAGAGAAATATTTTTATCAATATAGAATACCACAACCATATTGTAGTTCAATTTTGTAAGACAAAACTCGAAACGAAAAAAAAACTCATTAACTCTTTCGTTTTTAATACCTTAAGACGGACAAATCCTAAAATATCCGGGACACATATAAATGATTGTTTCGCGTGTGAGAAGAACATGCATATACTTTTTGTGTAATAGCTGCTGGGAGTCATGAAGTCTGGCAATTTCATACAAGGGGAAATTGTTACAAGCTGTTTTTTTTTAAAAACAATTTCATTTTATCCCACGCAAACAATAAAATGGAATAAATTCGAGGAAAAAAATGTAAATATTTGTAAATAATATTGAGATCATAAATAGTTGAATTAAATTGAATGTGGAGATTAAAAAAAGGTTCTCAAAATAGCCAAAATCATTTAAGTACACATAATGTTTCGTAATGACCACACTTTATAAATATTTTTAAATCCTTATAAAAGATATTAAACATTAAAAGTTGTAACTTACCAATTATTTTTAAACATATTTGTTTTTAGATAAAATTTTTTATTACAATTAAAAGGATGATATCGAAATAGTTTTCCAATAAATTGAGTGAAACCATATTAAAATGGGAAGTAAGATTTATTAGTTAAATAATTTTCACATTAACTGTTCAAAATTCTTGAAAATATTCTTATATACATATACTTGTGGATAAGTATATTAACTATAGTTTGGAACACAAAACTTGTAATGAAAATATAAATGCAAATAATAACGACTTATCGATTGATTAATAACCAATTTTTTCTAGCGATACTATAGGAAAATGAAATATCTGGTTATAAAAAACCTAATTTCGGGATATAAAACAAAAACATAGGGTATTTAAACTACACATTTGGTAAATTTTCCGTTTCTATGGTAACGGGTTAAGAGAAAATCAGATTTTCAAAATTATGATTCTTATTACCACACATTTAATAAAAAAAAATACAAAACTGAATTGTTTAATCGAATTAAAGGTTTCTTATACCATGTTCTAAAGCAGTGGTTTCCAACTGGAGGCTCAGGGGCCGCATCGCTTTTTTTTGTGTCCCGCGAACTAAAATATATTAGTTGTCATTTTTTTGCGGACAATTTTCGTAAAAAATCTATATGGGTTTAAAATACTTTTCTCGTTAATAGAAACCTAATTTATTCGCTTCTGTGAAAATATCACACCAACAGTGCAAAAAAATTTATTTCTCAGGTTTTGCACCCAAGAAAATATTTATTCAAATACAAAAATCGTTTATGTTGCTCTTTTTTATTTCTTTTTTTTTTTTGTATTTTTTTAAATATAATTTAGCATGTGTATCAGAAATGTTCTTGAAGAAATTCTCCGATTTAACTTTCTGAAACCACTCATTTTAGACGAAAATATTTACACACACATTTGTAAATTTTAAATTAAAAATGTAAATATCTATTCTTTGGTGTTTGCCGCAGACAAACCTCAATTTTGTCATTGAACATTTTGTGTGCTACTATGTAAGTTTTAATACCAACCTTTTTAAAGTTTTATATCTTATTTAATTAGACATTTGTTGGACATTAGTTGTTTAATACATGGATGCACATTAAAGTTATTGCAGCCCCAATTTTTTAATATGCAATTAAATACTTTTAAAAATCTACTTCTTATTTTAATTCGTAATTCAATACTTTTGTTCGTACAAATCTGACAGTAATATTTAATGTTTCTTCAAACATAAAAATAGTCCTACACAAAATTTTGATAAAGTTGCGGCCCGCCATTTGATTTGTGTTTTTAATTGTGGCCCCCGGCCTCATGTAAGTTGGAAATCCCTGTTCTAAAGTATCATGATAAAATTACCACCTTTTACCACACATTACACCTTTTACTAAATTTTATCGCATATTATAAAACCATATTTTTTGGCTAATTTTATCAAACTTTCTGGTGTGCCCATAGATCCAGAAACATGGTAAATCTTACGATATTCTGGTAGTACTGACCATACTTTTTTCCCAATGTGAAAACAATTTCTAAGCTGTGCCTAGATCAGCCTAGTCTTCGCCTAATGACGCCTATAGGGAAACTTTCTCTGAGAAGTACTTCAATCAATGAACATCCATTACCAGAAACAATTATTCACAGAAACACCCATACGTTTCCACTCACTAACATTAATAATTATATTTTTTACATTGGAAATCATATTACTTGGGTTAATACGTTTTAATAGGGTAACGGACGTTTTTTTTCAAATTGTTAATTAAACATTGATTTTAAAACTTAAAAAAATACAATATAAAATTTATGTGTAGTCAAAATATTTAATTAAAATTAATAGAAATCGTGTTACAGTTTTATAAAGACTATTTAGTAGTAGGTGTTTTCCACAAAAGTTCAGTTTATATGCATATTAATAAATATATAAACTATATTAATAATTGTAACTATATTAATAAGTCTTTATTTTCAACGTCTAATTGATCTTTTATTTCTATCTGGAAAAGAACGAAATTTTTCTCTAATTTTAATTCAAGGTGGGTAGCCTAAAGGTATAAGAAAGAAAGGAAGAAATTTACTCTCGCTTTTCGCCAAAGTAATTTAATTTCTTGACAGATGTTTTTGAGATTTAAAAAAAAAAAACCGATAATCACTCTAATTGCCTTACCGTTTCATTTAAGACTGAGAACTACAACTCTAGACTTCTATTTTAAAACTGGTAATTATTTTAAAAGTTTTACGATTTCTTAAAATAATATATTACGTTTTAGACAAATTTTAAGAAGTTTGTCTCTTAGGTCACAAAAAAAAATATTATATAGTTTTGGCGCATAAATATTTATATTTATTATTTATTTTAGTTTTCTTCATTTAATTGCAGCTTTAAAACTTTTTATTTACTTTATCAATAAATTATTGATTTAATACATAAATGATAAAAAGTAAACAGTAGCAGCATGGATCTCTTTTAAAATATTTTCCGAATAAATCTTTATTCAAGATATTAAAATAGTTAAAATGTTTAAACATTATAATTTATTAGTCTAATTTAATGTCTAAAGGTTAGAATTTTTCGATGAAAAAATCAACCACTTTCAAACTAGCTGGAGAACTCAAATATCTTTTGAAGCTCCTTGCATGATAATAAAATCAACTCTTTTTAGTGCAATTGAAATGCAGAGCTTCTCATATTTCAATTGTTCATATCATGAGTCGAAGTTCCTAATACTTTTTTTTTTTCAAATAAGAATGTTTTAACTTCATCCGGAGCTCTGTGTGTTTGATGGCAAGTATACAAAGACTGACGACTGCAATCAGAATTTGTCGTTATTTTATCGCCACAAAGTCAAACTTTCAACCATTTTTGTCAAAAAAGATTGTTTGGTTCATAGGTGAAGTTTGTGCTGCGATACAACAAAATTTTTAATCATTTCCTAACTATTACAATCAGAATCGTTTGCCATGATATTAACAAAGAATAATTTATCGTCAATCTAAATTTCGATCATTGCCTGATCAGCTACATAGCTTTTATTTTATTTATAGTTCTGAGTCTGACGCAAATGCAAGTTACAATAATTTTAGAAAGGCTACAAGCAGATTTATTATCGCATGACATTTGGCCATTTTTCAATATAAACAAGCAAACAACATCACCTTCATTGGCACGACTGCGCAGATTGAGGATTGGCCATCTCTAGAACATCTCTAGACAGTTCAATAATACCCTCATTGTTTTAATTGTTAGTCAGTTCGGAGTTATTGGTGCAAAAACCAGTTGTGGCTATATCGCACCTACAACTTCGTTTTTATAAAATATCTAGATTGATGTATCGAAATCAATGACTTTGAGGTATGAGAAAATGTTGTCGTCATTGTTTTAAAATCTGCAATAATGGAGTCCAAACATTGAAGGTTTTTATGTTCTGTTACCAATTAATTTATGTCTGAAAACCTGATGCATTGGAATAGTTGGACCGAAAAACAAGAAAATAATAAAATAAATCTATATTTTTCGCAATTACTACGAAAGGCGAAAAGGGAGAAAATATTCATTTCTGTTGGTGATGTTAGGACATAAGAATATGGGACGCATCAGTTTCGTAATGAATTTTTGTCACCTTCATTATTCTCCCCCCCCCCCCTCCACGTCTCTCGAAAGTGATGCACCCTACGTTTTTCGTTTTAGATATGACAAAAACAATGTTCTCATCTTCAGCCTACTTGAAATAAGTAATTTTAAAATTTAATTTCATTATAATAGCTTGCTCAATGATGACCACTTTACCATAATCATATGCTTGGTCTCTAAATTGTGAAGCCTTAACTTTCATAACCCTACTGGCTCACGGCAAGCTGTTGCGGAATTTTTTTTTTTTTTAATAATGTTTAAGTGTAAAAAAGCATCCAATTCATTAAATTTTCCAAGGTATAATATTTGCTATGAAAAGAATTAAATACTACTCCAAAATAACACAAAAGGCAACTCTTTTTCTCAATATGCGCAAAACATCCATTTAAGATATATTTATTCAACACAAAATTCCAACATATCACGAAAGACGTCGACAGTGCATATGTTTTATTTTTTTTAAAGAAAATAATGTAAAGCTAAATAAAAGGAGAACCGATTATTTGTTACCAAAGCATCCTGTTATCTAAAGAGAAGCAGGAAACTAAAGATGAAGCCTTAATGCAGGATGTAATCCTTTCCTGTTTCCAGGAAACGGAAGAGCATTACATCTGCTTTGTTACTAAGCAACTATTTTAGCATAATATGGAGCAATTTTGTTTAAAGAATTTGCGAGGGAAAAGAAAGAGAAGCAAATGTGACAGTACTGTTAAATAATTTTACTTTCCTCATTATTTCCGTTTAAAATATACTCATGCAATGTTCTCCAAATTATCAGTATTTGTTACAGCCCAAAAATTACATTTTTAGCTAGGCTTCTTTAAATTACTTGGAAATATATTTTAAATTACGTGGACAAATTGCTGATGACCTAGAAATAACTGCAACAGAATAAAACTCAATTTGAAAAAAAAAAATCATAATAATAATAATTTTCTGTTTTTCTCCTTCGTTTTAATAAAATGATTTAAATCATTGCAGTTAAAGATTTAACGCAATCAATCTTTTCAATCATTACTGTAAAGATTAAAACGAGTTACATCACAGTAATTTTTAGAAGTTATTCAGGAAATGTGAAATTACTCAGGAAATTACTCAAGAAGTTGAATATTTCTCTTTTAACCTTTTCGTTGTATTGTAAAAATTTGACCATACAGCTCTTTCACAATTTTGAAATGGATAGTTAGGAAAAATCTTCTTAAAAGACTCAAAGAATTGAAAAGAAGGTAAAGTTATTTGGAAAATAAACTGTGAAGGCAAGTTAACATGCCAAATCATAATATTTTGTTGAAAAATAAAAGTTAGGCGATATTCAACGATTATGTAACAATTATAAGCTGTTCAGTTTTTCGTATTTTTCACACATTTGCACACAATTGCGGGACCCTATCTTTAGATAATAAACATTGATTTGAATTTGATATGGAATAAAGCTGTGAGTATTTAAACATTCTATACGGATTTCAAGTAAGAGTTTTCTTGAATTTAATTTATGTTTATTGTGTACACAGAAATCAAACATGCTGAGTCAAACTAAAAGAATAAGTATAGATCAAAAATTATTAAGAGTTATTAAATGATTAAATTTGGAAAAAAAATAGAAATCGCCTTTAGAATGCATGGACTTTTATGGCAAAACACATTAATCATCTTCATTTAATCATCCAAAAAGATTTTAAACGACAATTAGAATATTTAAAAGTTTCCTTTTTTGGCCAGGTGGTTTGGCTTTTAAATATAACTACGAAAAGACTCTAAGCTTCCTTCTGTCACGGAGTAATTTCCCATAATCTACAGAATTAACGGAAATTTCCTTTTAAATGTATTTTCACTACTTCTATTGAAAATAATTTGTAGGCTTAAACGTAAACTTCAGTTTGATATGCCAAACCCAAGGTAGCAAAAGCTTACACTAGCTCACACTCAACACAACAAAATCCAATGCTACTAGAAACAGTTTTAAAAAAAAATTATTTTTAGAAACAATGTCTAACGCTGATCACAATCGGATACAAAGACCCACGTCAACTTGTGCTAGAAACTATCACCACATCAACCGGTGCTAATAACGAATGAAGAAAAGAGAATAAACAGCCAAATAAACTCGAGAGAAATCCAATAGGTCAAAAGATGCGTGATGATGTACGTGATGATGCTGAAAATTGTGAAATAAAATCATACAGTTCGAGGCCATATTCACGTATTATTAAATAGTGATATTAACTAAATCTAAAGAAGAAACTAAAAGGCGAAGACGAAAGAGAAACAACTAAAAAAAACATTTAGACATCTCCAAATTGTGGTACTTACTGATTCGAAACATCATTATTTAGAGGAGACCAAGATCGTCCCTGTAAATGATTTTTTTCACAGAAAAGCCTATTTTTATGAATGTCATGGCAAAGAATGCCTTTGTTATGATTTGAAACTTGTATGATAGATATTGGTAGAGTTATTGGTCTTTAATGCTCAAGGTACAAAAAAGGACATGCTGCGCCAAGCAAATGTTAGCGGGACAGAGAAGAACTTTAAGATCTCCTGCCTTTTCAACTTGTATCTATTTTGTAATGACTGGTTTGTATATAATATGTCTTTCTTTCTTCAAGCGTTCGCCTGCGTACACCTTCTGCGCACTAATCAACTATTCAATGTGTTATTACTGAGGAAACAAAAAAATTTCCCCATTACCTTCTATTTATTTATTAATCACTCATTTTTCATCATTATGACTTAGATTTATATAAAACTTATTTTATAATAAACGTTGAACAGCTGACCCCATTCTGAGTTCACGACTATCAATGATCGACTCCGTAACCTTGTAGTTTTGAATCCAACCCAGAAGGCAATGAAACACCAGTATGAAGCATTGGTACAAACTAGCCTTCGTGGAGGACTTTTTAGATGTAACTAACCTGAATTTACTTTACATGAATAGGAAAACTATGAAAACAACCCAAGCTTAGCCCGACGGCAAAAGGATTCTAACCTATGATCCGTCCCCACGGAGGATGTTTTACGTTAACACTGTGGTCGGTGAGAGCCGGGAGCAGAATTTGTATCAACCAGCCACCGCTGGGGGGTGAACCCTCTATCTCTTTAGCCATTGCGAATTGACATGATATTTTTTTATCTTGATAAAAAGTAAAAACCTAAACTCAGTGGCGTAACAGCCCATGGACGGCCAAGGCCTACTGTGCCTATCACAGTTTTCCTGACCTTGGTCCTGGGGTGCAGGAGCAGATGTTCCGGTCAGGTGGTCAGCCGAACGTGGAACCCTCAGTGTTTAGTTCCCAAGCATGCTTGGTACTTATTTATCAACCCACTGAAGGGATGAAAGGCTGAGTCTACCTTGCCCGACCCGAGGATCGAACCCAGGATCTGTGGCACGGGAGCGCGAAGCGGTACCGCTCAGTCACCGGACGTCCCTGATAAAAAGTATCATGTTAAAAATTCCACCTTATTTTAGGTATATTTTCAAACAGATTTCTTAAATTTTCATTTTACATTTAATATCAAATATTTTTTTTAAGTTCAATTCAATACCAAATATTTATTTCTAAATATTTTATTAATGACTATTTGTTTATAAACAAGATAAAAGACAGTCCTTTTCCTGTAAGTAAATTCAATTTAATCATCCAGGAAACTTATTTTTAATATAAAGTTTCTTGAAATGAAACAAAGGCTAAAGGTAAGCCGTTCGAAGCTAATTATCAGTTTATTTAGTTTTAATCTTTCAGATACAAACTCCCAATGTGGAAATTAAACAGTTTTTTTTTTTCGAAAAACTTCGGTTTAACTTTTTAAAAGAGAAGTTAATGATGGGATAAGGTCTCTAATGAGGCTATGATTACTATTTTCGAAAAACTTTCTCGAAAACTTTTCAATCTTTCGATTTTACGTTGAAAATTTTTAGATGTATTTTCAAACAGTAAAGCGATAAAAATGGATATTTTAAGATAATTTTATTTTAAATACATATTAAGCTAAATAAAATTTAAATTTTTACCTTATTAGCAATTTACAATATTTTTTGGAGAAAAATAATGTTCGAAAGTCTAAAAGTTTTTGTTTGATATTAACAGTAATTTCTTAAACTTTCTTTAAAAATATGTATTTTTTTATAAATTGCTTTTGTAAAGAAAATAGCATCTTTATAGAACTAATTCTTGAATATTGTAAAAATTGTTTCTTGATATTAATAGAGGTTTCTTAAAATTTCTTAATAAATACGTAGTATTCTTACAAACTGTTTTTGTAAGGAAATTAAACATTTTTTTAAAGCAGACTATTTGAAAATGTAAATGTTTTTGCTTGATATTGATATATTATAAGAGACTTCCTAAAATTTCTTCAAAAATATTTTTTCTATAAGTTGTGTATAAAATGTTATATAATTTTAAAATTTTAATGTATGTCAACGATTTTGCTTAAATTTAAGAAGCTTCATAAGCATAGCATATAATTTTTACATTAAACTTTTGTTTTTACATCAATTTTTTTATTTAATGTCACAACCCTCATTGAACAACCCACTCAATTTTGAGTTTACGAATACCGGTGATGAAGTCCATAACCTTGTAATATTGAACCCAATCCAGAAGACAAGGGAACTCTTGGAAGTATTGGGTGAAATTTTGCCTTCGTGGAATACTTTTTGATGGAACAAATCCGTATTTGCGTTACGTGGAGAAAAAGCCACGAAAACTTTCCATGGTTAGCCTGACGGCAAGGGGACTTGACAAACCCATGATCCGTCTGCCACTAAGGATATTTTACGTCAGCACTGTGCTAGGGGAGGAATTCGAATTAACCAGCCATCGCTGGGATACAAACCAGCCTCACTTCATTGGGAGGTGAGCACTCTATTCCCTGAAGCCACCATGGCCCCAATATATTTTATTTTATTTTATAACCGTCGTTGAACAGCCGACCCAACTTAATGGGTTTACGGCTACTAATGTTCAACTCCGTAGCCTTATAATTTTGAACCCAATCCAGAAGACAAGGGAACTCCTGGATCGAGTATTGGGAGAAATTTGCCTTCGTGGAGGACTTTTTGATGGAGCTAACCCGCATTTGCGTTACATGGAGAGGAAGACCACGAGAACCTCTTACGGTTAGCCTGACGGCAAGGGGACTCTAACCCATGATCCGTCTACCACTGAGGATATTTCACGTCAGCACTGTGGTCAGTGCAAGCCGGATGCGGAATTCGTATCGACTGGGATTCGAACCCGGTTCGCCTCATTGGAAGGCGAACGCTCTATCCCCTGAGCCATCGCGGCTCGCCCCAATATATTGTTTATGACACATCGAGCCTTTTCTGTCAAACATGTGCAACTGGATCTGATGATTTCAGAAGATTCTTCCAGGATGTATTGAATCGCCTATAATTAAAGCACAATATACTGGTCATGACACAGCTAGTATTGGGAAAAATTTGACTTCGTGGAGTATTTTTTGATAGAACTAACTTGCATTTGCGTTACATGGTGTGAAAAACCATGAAAAATACTCATGATCCGTCCGTGATCCAACCGTTAGCCTTACTCATGATCCGTCTACCATTAAGGATATTTTACTTCAAAACTGCGGTTGGCACGAGCTGTGTGCGGAATTCGTATCGATCAGGCATCACTGGGATTCGAATTAAAGTTACCTAGTTGGGATGCGATCGCTATATCCCCTGAACCAACACGGTTCTTTTAGCATTGGCTGTTTAAAATTAATCTTTTTATTAAAATTTAAATAATTTCATAAAAACTAATTTTTTTTTTTCAATTTTTTTTTTTTTTTTTTTTTTTTGTAAAAGCTCATTTAGCCAACTGAAACATTACGTTTATGTATTTTCTTTAAAAAAAATTACCATTATAAGCAATGAAATAAATCTTGTTCGGAAATCTTTTCCTTTATATAATCCATAAAAATATAATTCTTTTTAAGTATTCTTTTGTATGCGAATACAAACGCTCATTCTTCATTTCGAATATTTTTTTTTAATTCTTGGAATTCAATATCTGAAGATGATTATCATGTGTGAATAACAATGTTTTATTCTTTCTATCAAATTGAAAGAAATGCGTTATATTTTTTCATTAAGATAAAAACATTTTTATGAAAGCTTTTGCAAGCTTATAAGTATTCAAATTCCCCCCCCCCCCCGAAAAAAAAAAACTATTAACAAAGTTTATTTTATGAAGAATTCGATGTAATTCCAAAAAGAAAGAAAGAAATGTTTGCTTTGAGAACTTATTAAACTCATGAATAACTTTGTATAGAAATTTAAAAAGTATCTTTGAAACTCCTGATTTTACTGAAATTAGTTTTCATCCAACATTTTCAATACATTAGATTTCTAGAATTCAAAAGCTATATTCGTCCATCGTCATTTAAAAACGTTTTTAACTCCAAAATGTATGACAGTTTTTATATCATAACAAAAATATTTCCCCAGCGTTATTTTTATTTATAATTTTATTTTTTTTATTTTATAACCGTCGTTGAACAGTCGAACCAGGCTATTTTGGGTTTACGACTACTAATGTTCAACTCCGTTGTCTTGTAATTTTGTACCAAACCGGAAAACAAAGAAACTCCTGGATCAGTACTCCAGATGTATGATTTGTTATGGGATCATGCAAGACTTTATGACCCGACAGATTTAACGTGCATCAGTCACCATTTTCTCCACGGGGAGTCTTCGGACCAACGACCACTTGGACATGGGGCCAGTGTCCTACCAACCAGGCTATCCTGGCTTTCCAGTGTTATTAAAGGAAGAAAAAAGGAAAGGAAACAATATTTACTTCATTTAACAAAATATATTTTGCATGTTTACTTCCGATATTAAAAATTTTTTACAACCGCCGATGCAGTTTAGGGTGTTCATTGTGACGTAATATTTAGTTTTGTTTGCCCAAAGACTACAAAACTACGAAAATTAGAAATACGAAGATATGTGGGAAAATATACAAAGAGGACGAGAGAATAATAATAACGTTTGATAACTGGTTCAAGAATTATTACTGTGTAAAATACCTTATCACTATGCAGGGGCGCCCATATGTTTGAATTTAGGGGGGGGGGCGCTCATGAAAGAATACGACAAATAGCTTAATGAATTAAAAAATTAATGAGAGGAAATTTTATCTATTTAAATATTTTTAACTTAATTAGCTGAATAACTAATTAATTTCACTTTTAATTATACATGATTGATCAAATAAGCATATGTTTCAATACGCATATAATTTCTAGGGAGGAGCCCGGGCCCCTTCGACCCTCCCCTATGGGCGCCCATGTCACTATGCAACCTACATGAATCGAACTACAAATTCGAAATTAGTCCTGATGGAACTATTTTTGCTTATGAACTGAAAAAACATTCTTGCGATGCAAAAAACAACTCACGTGTAAAAAACTCTTCCGTGTAAAAAATATTCTTGCGATGTTTCGTTACGCGAGGAACATTCTTTTGTTTTACACCACTTCAAATTGCCCCCATTTTTTTTGTGTTACAAACAATATATATATTTTTTGCTTTGTAAGTATTTATTTTCCAAGTAAGTTCGGTTTAATTTTCAAATTCAGATAATCGTTCACTCAATTACGATAAACATATACCCATTAACGCCTGAATTTTTTGCATTCTGTGACGAAAAAAAAGAGCCAAATTAAAAAGTGGGTTTCAACAAAATGAATATTTTCTTCTGGTAGCTACTACTTGATTTTTGAAAAGAACCAAAAGTATTTGTTTGATGTGAATACAGTTCCATGATAGATAAGAATCCTCTTATAATTGTCGTAACTCGCATAGGGTATATGTTGCAGTAGATCAACATGGGTCAACAAAATGATCTTGCTGAAAAAAGTAAATATATGTTTAAAAAAATTGAAAAATATATCAACTTTCGAGGGTAAAAATGATGAATGCAAAGCAAGCACTGAGATTGATGTACGGGGCGAGCAGAAGATGTTATGATATAAAAATAATAATTTAAAAATATCATCAATAATTTAAATAATAATTTAATATCTCCTAATAATTTAAAAGTATCAACAATTAATCATAACGATTTGACATAAAAAGACCGAAAAAGAATCTTAAAAGAAAAATGATAAAATATCATATATATATATTTTTTTTAAGTGTAATGGCGTTCCAAACATCAACCTGTGTCGTGTACTTTATGAATCAATAAAAAGTTCACATTTTTTAATTATAAACTTGTATTGGGTCAAGGATAGAGCATTTGCCTTCCAATGAGGTTAACCGGGTTCGAATCCCAGCTATGTCTGGTCGATAAGAACTCCGCATCTGCATTGCACTGGCCACAGTGCTGGCGTAAAATATCTTCAGTGGTAGACGAATCACGGGTTAGAGTACCCTTGCCGTCAGGTTAACCGTTGGAGGTTTTCGTGTTTTTTCTCTCCATATAACGCAAATGCGGGTTAGTTCCATCAAAGAGTTCTCCACAAAGGCAAATTTCTCCCAATAATCACAAGGCTATGGAGTTGAAATAATCGTAAACCGAAGAACTGGGTCGGCAGTTCAACCATGGGTTATAAAACAAAATTACTCACTGTGTGACCTTAGAGACAACCTGATCAGTTCGCATCCAAATAGTTCATTGTTTAAATAAACCATTATACGATTTCTAAGAACAATGATGGAGTCATTCTTAATACAAGACTTTTGGAAATATAATAATTTGGGACAGAAATATCTCTACTTTTCGCTATTGATTTGGCAACATTTGTGATGACTTTTCCGACTCAATCTTGGAAGACTTGATAAGAAAATTACTTCTACTCTGGTGTTCTTTTATTACATTGCTTGATCGGAGAGGGTAATTTCGGGGGGTCGTGATTTACGAGATATTATTCTCACATCCCATGATTGCACTTCGAAACGGAAGAAAAGAATACTTATTCCTTTCTCGATATTTTCAGCGATTTCTACAGCGCTTTTCTTAAAGGCATGTATTCTGATACTTAATGGATTATTATTTTGTGAAGGGTAACATTTTTATAGGAGGCCCCTACATATGCTACAGTTAATCGTGTATACTATACTTTTCATTCCAAAATTACGGTAAAATAACCGACAGCAATCCGTCTATTCAATTAACCGTAAAGTATACGGTAAAGAACACTTTTAACCTTTATATATTTAAAATAAAATATTGATACCGTTTACAACTAGCATGGCTAAAATGCCAAACTATATGATTTTTTAACCATTCACAACTAGCATGGTTTCAAAAAAAAGCAATTTAACTAGAGCTAGGCTTTTCATTCGGTAATGAACATCATAGACAGGATGTGGTTGAGTTTTGATTTTTTTTAACTGAACCGTGGAGTGAGGTTTAATTAGTTTATTTGGCTTTTCACCTATCGTTATAAATGGGAAATACTAGACTTTTTTATGTTAAGAATGGCGCTGAATTTATGGCGCTGCCATTTATGCACAAATCATATTCTAATAGTTCAGTGTTGCAATAGTGCAGGACCCTAGAAATTCGTCATGTGTTGAAAAGAATGGAAGCAAGTGGTGCCAATGCTGGGACTCGAACTCCCGTTCTGTAGGTCATGAGATTGTCAGATTAGTTCCCTCGGCTATAATATTTACCCATTTGCATTGAACTTAGTAGTGTCATTAGGATTGGTCTAGTCATTAGGTTTGGATTAGGATTGGTCTAGGATTGGCGATACAATTCTGGTTGTTAAAGTAAAAGCGGTTAATAAATGGTTCTTCTGACAGTAAACAATTTGAATACCCTTCTATCGATGGTTATATGACTGTTTTGTTGGAATACGGAAAAATGACAATTAAATAAATTGTTAGTTAACCACTTTTTCCGAGAATTTTCCAACAGCGTAGTTATTGAAAATGCCTTGTTAAAAAAAAAATTAAAAATATTTATGTATTAAAATAAAGTGTTAACAAAAATTCAAAACACAATTTGGCGTTGATTAAACCTACGTCTAAATTAAAATCAATACATTACGCAAAACTATATTTTTAAATAATTAGTAAGTATTAACCATGATTAGATACAGTGCGAAAAAACTGGCCATTCTGAATAACTTTTGATATAACGGTCGGATTTTCACGTTCTAGAATTCAATCTTAATGTATCAAAAGGTGACCTCAAATATGCTAATTAATTCGTGCAGACAAACTTCTCTGAATAAACAAGCATTTATTTTTCGAAGGATTCAGATTTCTGACATTCGAAATATAGGGGGTCGATAGTTTGGTCCTCTTAATGTTAATTTCATTTTTTGCGTATTTTTCCAAATATCAAGAACTTTTAAAACGAATTAAAATATTACATTTATACACAAATATTACACAGTTAAATTTATACAACAAAAAAATTAATTTTTGTAACAAGAAAATTACTTTTTTTAGAAGGCAAACGCTCTATCCTATGAGCCATCGCATCCCATATTAGCTAGTTTGTAGGTATTGGTGCGAGAACCGCTTTTGAACATACAGAACCAAAATCCCCCAAGCAATCCCAAAACACTCAAGAAAATGAGATGGCCGAAAAACCATTCTACCGATATCTTTAAGCAAATGTTAATTATTCTTGAATATTTGATGATGAATCATAGCATCCTAACTTTTACAATCCCACCTGAACAGTAACTTTTTATGAAATACCTCTTAGTTGGACCGTCATTAATTAGGTGGAAGGCGGATGTCCTGAAAGCTAAGGTGGACAGTTCTCTGAAACGACGGGTGAACAGAAATGCAAAATTCCATCCAGGGCAGGGGGAGGTTCATTTGCTCGATCAACCAAGCAATTAGGAAAGTGGTGACTCCTCTTCCCATTTAGGAGTAATTTTTAAAAAATGTAGTTTAACAATGGAATTAAGCCTGGTGGGGGCGATTTCAATGAGCTGTTTGTGGGGGGGGGTGGAGTTCATATTCTAGTTTAGTGAGATCCAGTCAAAACTAACATTGATTAATGAAATTAATTGTAAACCAAATTTAATTGGATTCACTGTGGAAAATTAAAATGTCAACTTTCAAGACACAAAGTACATAAAATAACATGCTGTTCCAAATAGATAAACAGAATGTAAAATACTAAAACGCAAAAATATATAATTAAATTTATACAAAATTCGAAAAAATTAGATGGAATCTGAAATAAATCAGTGTCATGAAATTCAAAATAAATTAAAGAAATTCAATAATTATTAAATGCAGATCGTAAGCTAGTTAGTTATTCGTGATTTTTAGCGCAAGAGCCAGTTATGACATGCATCGCATCTGTGACTAGTTTATAAATATTTATTCTGTTATGGGCTAAAAGCTAACATGATAAAAAAAGTAAACCAATGTCTTCAGATTTTGATCTGCAGGGAAAATGGTGTCGAAATGACTGAATTGTTTACCAAAATAGTGTCGGAATGATCAAACCTTTTTTCCCAAATTTTTTTCAAAATGATCTAAAATTTCTTTCCAAATCGGTGTCGAAATGATCTCTAAATGTTTTATTAAAATAATGTCGAAATGATCGAAATGTTTACCAAAATGATCTCGAAATGATCGAAATTTCTTACCAAAATGATCAAATTGTCTTACGAAAATATTTGTTTTCATTAAAAAGAATTAATTCAATTTTATTAGTAATGTAAGTTCTTACAGTAAAATTTTACTTATTTAAGAATTTGTTTTTAAAATTTCATTATTTGCATCTTTCGTTTTCATTACACAATTAGAACAAAGTAACTAATATCGCATAATAGCAACTGCATAATAGCAACAGAATTACTGTCAATAATAGAAAACAATAGACTCGCTAAAACTTGTTAACAAACTATTAACACGCAACAAACTATTCCAAGTAATTGATTTATGATCCCCTTTTACTACCATTAAGCTGATTTAGTTAATGCTGTTGTTAAAATTAAAGCTATTTCATTAACGTAAACAACTCTTAACACAATTAGAATAACAGCAACTAATGTTTCAGGAAAAGAATGCGATAGTACATTTTACCCAAGATAATGGCAACTGCCTCTACGTGACAGTTAGTGTCTAATGTTCCTCCGTCAGAAAGGGATGGAAGTTATATATCAAATTAATTTAATTAAAGAAATAGCGACTTGCATCTGACAATATTCTTAACGACATGGCAGTCTTTGATGTCGTGACTTCTAAATTTAGAATGATTCCCAAATTACTTTATTTACTTAGTTTTAAAATTCAATTAGATGCCTGTTCTGCATTATTGAGAAACAGAAAACTCTCTAACGTTGTTGTGAAAGCTGATGGAAATTCAACAGGTTTCTTGGATCGAGCTGCTTTAAGACCTTTGAGATCTCGAGTAAAAAATGAATTAGTATTTTAATAATAAATGCACAATGAAACTTTGATTGTCAAGAATAACAAGACTCATCCAAAAGAGTACAAAAGCAAGCGTATTAATTTAATCGTCAAGTTATTAATAATCATTGCTCATTTCTTTCACTTCTCATTTCATTCCATTTCTTTCTTTTTTTGAATCTTAAATTTATATTTGATTCTCAACTGTATTTCTTAATAAATATGTAATTTTATATTTTCCAACAAAAATTATTTATAACAGAAATCATTCATAAAATATCAACCTTGAAATAAATATTAATTAAAAAGGTATCAATATTTTCAATAAATTATGACTGTTTGAGTAAGTAAGTATTTTGATTTTTAATACTTTCAATGACTTTTAAGATCAAGTTTCTTGTAATTTATTGACATTTTAAATTGTCGTCAAATTTTTGTTTCTTCGAAAATAAATCTAACTCACCTGTTTTGTTACTTTTGTTTAATTTTTTGTATGATCTTGATTTGGGAATTAATTTCTCTTCATATTACGTTGCGACTGGTTTATGGACATTTTTTAGTTTAGTTTTGAAGGGAATAAATCTCGGAAATATTCCCGATATTTTTAAGACATCAGAATCAAATTTATTTTCCATTGTCGATTTCTTTTCGAAGAATGAATTTAATTAAAAAACATCTTTTTACAAATTGAACAGGGATGTGCACTAATGGTCCCCCATTGAAATATACGCCAAATTATTGTTTTCTCAGACAAAAATAATTCATGAATCTTAGAATTACGTGATCATATTGTAAGAATTTCCAGTTATTGCTGATTAGATTCAGCTTCACTAATTAAAGTGTATATAATCATTACTTGATATTAACTTAATATTAAGTGATCCTTCGCACATTTTGTGAGGTTGTTTAACGCCAAATTCTTCGCCTCAGGTTTTATAATTCCCCTCATTTATTAACTATTAAGCATTTTGAAATTGGTAGAATGATAGAATGCAGTTGATTCTTGAAATTATTATGTAAGGCATCCAAACTCATTGAGTCAAACAATTTTTTTTTATAACTTTGTTTAGAGTTAAAATTAAGACCTGAAATTACGACATTATACACAGGTGTAATTAAAATAATGACAATAAACCTACTCTAAAAGAAATTTTAGATGCTAACAAGATATTATTTACACAAACGTCCATTCCCAATGTACTTTAAAAACGCATTTTAATTAAAGAACAGTTCATAATATGGTTGGTTAATTTACATTTGAAGTATCATCTACGAAGCTAAATTAAATTTCCCCAAAACGGAATTACTTTTCTCATTTCGATTGATATCCACAATTTAAGAAAGGATACTAGTAACTTGATTACCAATTGTTACGAAGTTTCAAAATTACTTTTTTTTCCCATCAATTCCTATAATTTGTTTTTCTTCCTATTTTCGAATGAATAGCAAAATGCATTTATTATCTGGATAGTATTCTTTTACTATATGAGTTAAGGTTTTAATTCTATTACGTAAAGGTATTGAATTATGTTTCCTTTTATAGGAAAGAATAGAGAAAATTATTGTGATTTTCTAGGCCATAATTACTCGAATATTAATGTGCAAACAAAAGATTTAAATGTACTAAAAATATGCATTGGGTTACAAAATTGATGAAGAATTATATTTATGAGCACACTGCGAGTTCATTTAGATTACTATATTATTATTATTATTACAGCACGTTTATTTTATTATTATAGCATTGACGCACTATTTATAAAGGCAAATTCACCAGACTAACTTCTGATCTAATGATCGGATTTTCACGCAATAAGGCTCATTTATAATGATGAATAAGTAATGATGATTAAAGGCCTAACCTTAAATATTCTAATTATAATGATGAATAAAGGCCTATGATATGTCAAAATACGTTTAAATCACGAAATCAACTTTTTAAAAAAATTTCATTCATGACAGATTTGGAATTTAAATTTTTTTTTTCTTCTGTCGTATGCCTGTTTAAGCAGAGGGGATGCGATTGTTCTTGTTTGTCAGAGGCGCCATCTATGGCCAAGAATTCGACTTCTGCCACACCATCCGCACAACCACAAACCCGTTTATAGGGCGGGTCACATTCACACAATTTCACGCACACAAAGGAGAAAGGACATAGAACACGCAGAGAGAGAAAGAAACATCCATACCTTGCCCGGGATTCGAACCCAGAACCTTTCTGATGCAAGGACAGTTCCCTGCCCCCTATACAGGCCGGTTGGCTTAACATTTAATTACCTGGGAAATATGATCCCAATAGTTAAGTCAGAAGAGTCGTCAAAAGTTTTAACCTTTTAATGTTAATTTTATTTTTTCCGTGTTTCATCATATCTCGAAAACTTTTTAAGAGAATCAAAAAATTTTTACATTCAATCATAAAATTCGTTTATAGAAAGATAATTCCATGAAAACAAATAGTTTTTAATATTTATTCCTTATTTTTCAATGTTAATTAAAATTTTGAATTTTAAGAAACATAAATTTTGCTTTATTTTAAAGAATGTAGTAAACTCGAAAACATTTGCGCAAACGATCGAATGGTTCATAAAAATCAAATTTTAAATATACGGTTTTTTCAAATGTTTCTGCTTCATAATGCTTAACGCAAATTAACAGTCATCTCCAATATTTTAGAAATATTTTTAGAGTATAGTTTATAATCGTAAATATATTATTTTCTGCACTTTTTATGTCTTAGTGCGAGGTGTTAGGTGTTCGGTTTTCTGTGATACGAACCACGAACGTCTTTTTTTGATTCCGAGTAAGCCCGCTCTAACGTGGATGACACGTTGTTCTCGATTTCGGGGCAAAATTATTCTGACGTGCGTGGCACGTCTTTTTAAAGTAAATAATATAACTAAAGTGAAAAAGTGGCCAGATACAAATTTATGTAGACAGTTTTCATTGTTCAAGGAATTAAAATAAACTAAACATTATTAAAAAAAATCATAATCTAAAATTAAAAGTCACATTTGTTTCGAAGTGATATTTAAATTTTGAGCAATCAGAACAATAGTAAGTATTCGGAAACTAATTAACCAATTGACGAGATCAAACTTTGAGTGTGCTGCTTTGGATTGTTTAAAAATCCCTTTGAAGAAATAAAATGAATGGTAAATTTTATTTCGAAGAGACATTTAAAATTTTGAATTATCAGACATTAATCGGAAATTAATTACAAGAACGAGTTGACGAGATCCAAATTTGTGTGTGCAGCTTTAGATTGTTCAAAAAATCATTTAAAGAAATCATATCTAAAAGTTAAAGGTCAATTTTATTTCGAAGTGATATTTAAATCTTAAACAATCAGATATTAATCTGAAATTAATTACTAGAACGAGTTGACAAGATCCAAATTTGTGTGTGCAGCTTTAGATTGTTCGAAAAATCCTTTAAAGAAATCATATCTAAAAGTTAAAGGTCACTTTTATTTCGAAGAGACATTTAAATCTGGAACACTACAGAACAATAGATAGTAATCTGAAACTAATTACCCTCCCCATTCACTCGTTAAAATGTGAGTTCGAAATCTCCCAAGAGAAATTCCGTCTCAGGAAGAAGTTTGAAGAGTTTCTGGAAACTTTAGAAAGCTAAGTTAATGAGAGAAATCCGTAACTAATGATCTAAAGTCTTTTTCTTTAAAAAATAAACTTAGATAATGTTAAAACCATTACTAACCAAAACCGATAAAAGTTTTGATTATTAATGTTTTAAAATAAAATGCATTAGAACAATCCCTCGGTTATGTCTTCACATTTGGCGCACAAAATTTGCTTATATTATTTTGCAAGTAGGTACCTAATCATGTCAAAAAATTTAAATAGTTTTATTCATATTCATGAAATAGTCTGAGAATAATTATAATCTCTAGCTTAGAATCATTAAATTTTTTTGAAAAGTCATTGAAAATTGGAAAAGAAAATTTTTTTTACGTAGAAAACTTTTTATTTTACTAAACAATTTTCAAAACTTAATAATAAACCTTTAATCATATTACAATCCTTTTAAAATAATCCGTCATAATAAACCTTTAGAATGCATCATAGCTTTTAGAACTCACCCACGCAAAAAAATTTTTGCATTTCAGCCATTTTTGTTCACGTAAAATTTATACATAATAAATTCCAAAGTATTTTAGAGGTTTTTGGTATGGTCAAAGTAAAAATTTCAATTTAAAATATAGCAAGATCATTATTAGTATAATTAAATAAATATCTATATCATACTGAAAACTTAAATGGTTTTGAAATAATTACAACTGAGGTCAAATGATTTGGATCGAACGGAAATGAAATCGAATTACAAAATTCTGAAAAAGAGGTTCTAACGATGATTTTGCGTGACCAAAGGCTATCTGAAATAAACGTAATCACTAAAAGAGGCTTTTGTACAAAGAAAGTAAATCTCACTGATTTTTATGAGAAAATTCATCACTATAATGCATTTAACCCTTTTGTAGATTAAGGAAGAGGATATCATATCTCTTTTATCTATTCCGTTCTTTAAAATAAAAAAGTATGAATAACAATTTATAAATTTATAAAATATAAATATCTATTATATAAATTTATAAAGTTTTATTATAACTGAGGTTATATATGCGTCACAAACTCGTGGTAGACAATAAAATAACTATTAAAAAAAATTATTAAAAAAAGGTGATTGGTATTTCAAATATCAATAACTAAGCAATTTATAAGACATATTATTACACATCAGAAGTAAACAGTAAGATAATAACAGCACGCTTAGATATCATATCTCTTTTATCTATTCCGTTCTTTAAAATAAAAAAGTATGAATTATAATTTATAAATTTATAAAATATAAATATCTATTATATAAATTTATAAATTTTTATTATAACTGAGGTTATATATGCGTCACAAACTCGTGGTAGACAATAAAACAACTATTAAAAAAATTATTAAAAAAAGGTGATTGGTATTTCAAATATCAATAACTAAGCAATTTATAAGACATATTATTACACATCAGAAGTAAACAGTAAGATAATAACAGCACGCTTAGATATCATATCTCTTTTATCTATTCCGTTCTTTAAAATAAAAAAGTATGAATTATAATTTATAAATTTATAAAATATAAATATCTAATTTATAAATTTATAAATTTTTATTATAACTGAGGTTATATATGTGTCACAAACTCGTGGTAGACAATAAAACAACTATTAAAAAAAATTATTAAAAAAAGGTGATTGGTATTTCAAATATCAATAAATAAGCAATTTATAAGACATATTACTACACATCAGAAGTAAACAGTAAGATAATAACAGCACGCTTAGATACGTTTTAGCATAAGGCAAAGCGTGTAGTTAAAATTGAAAGTGGTGAAATAGAAGATGTTGAAAATGTTTTGCAATCCTGATAATCCTTGAAATACTTGTGTAAATCCAACCTTGGGCTATCTGTTAAAGAATGGATTATTGAATTCAGTTTCCAGAGGTATGAAAAGACCAAACGATTGCACACTCATACCTGAATAAATATAAGTTGATACAAATAGGATTTGAAACAAACGGAAGTTGGAATAAATAAAATAAGAATCATGAATATATTTTCTTTTCTCTTCTGTGTTGGGTTTCAAAATTAAAAAGCCATACTAACATTACTGGTCTCTAATCCCATATGAATCAGCTGTTCTACTCTTGTTGAGATAAAAAAAACTCTTAATTTAAAAGTAATTTATTCTGTTAACACATCTTTAAATTTAACCCAGCACAAGACGAAGTATAGAATCATACCATTAATGGTTTAATTAAATATTTTATTTTATAACCGTCATTGAACAGTCGACCCAATTCTTTGGGTATACCACTACTAATGTTCAACTCAGTAGGCTTGCAATTGCGAACCCAACCCAGAACACAAGAAAACTTCTAGATGAAGTATTGAGTGAAAATTTGCTGGAACTAACCCTCATTGGCGTTATATGGAGAGGAAAACCACACAAACCTCCCACGGTTAACCTGACAGCAAGGACTCTCTAACCCATGTTTCGTCTACCACAGAGGATATTTTACGTCAGCACTGTAGTCGGCGCAAGGCGAATGCGGAATATGTATCGACCAGCCATCGCTGGGATTCGAACCCGGTTGACCTCATTGGACGGCAAAACCTCTATCCCCTGAACCACCATGGCATGAGAAAAACTATTATGAGATTAAATAGTTTAGTTTAACCCTAAACCAGAGTTATTTTACCAGACCTCATTAAACCAGATATATTAAACCAGAGTATTATTATGATTTCGACAAGATTGAAACAAACCGATTGAGTGGTTTTGATTAAATAAGCAAATGATTACCCAGCTTTACAATATTCCCATAACATAAATGATTTTCTTCAAATCTATTAAATTCATATCTAACCATTGACCGCCTATTTTCTGTTTATCCCCACCATACACGGTGTCTATACCTACAGGGCACAAAATGAGTTTTGTGTAATCTTGTACCATCCCTGGGCTATCTGTTAAAGTATGGATTATTGAATACAGATTCCAGAGGATATGTTGAAACAGATCAAATACATACACACTCGTGCCTGAGTAAACCCATATCCAATACAGATGTGCTGGGATACTGGGCAAACACAGAACTAACTGTATATAAAGATGATAAAATATTCGGAGAGGGGAATGTCACTTTGTTCATTCTCCTGAGAATCATTTTCAGGAATAGAATCAATCTTATCTTGAATTACGTATTTATACTTAAAATTAGATTTAATTTTTAGAAATGCCAGTGTAGGGTGTGTATGTGACATTTACGACACAGAATGCAATTTATCTGATAATTCAATTACTTTTAGATCTTAAAAAAAAAAGTAAAAGAGCGTTGACTTCTCCTATTTAGACTATGTTAAAAGAGTCGAATTTAAGCTTGTTTTTCTGAGAAACTATAAAATCAATATAATTTTTATTTGATATATCTAGCGTTTTTACCACGGAATTGTTTTTTTAAATCCTTTTTAGAACTAAATTTTATATTTCTAGTTATTTTTAACAGGAAAAAAATAATCTTAACACATTGCAAGCGGATCACTTAAAGCGGTAGTAAAGATACTGTTTTTCAAATAAATGATCCACTCGTGATTAAAAACAATCATAATACATTTTTTGAAAAAGTTATCAGCATGCAATGTGTTAACCATAAATAAAAAAAGCGACTACAAATTTTAAAAATGGCGTTTATTGAAAAAAGGAGATTAGTGAGAAAAGTGGATAATTAAATTCTATGTATTAACATGTATGTATTTTTGTATATATGTATTTTTCTATGTATGTATTTTATTTTCACCTGTTTGTATGTATAAGTTTTCTCCTGGTAGTGATAAAGGTATATCTTGCTCTTCCACGTTTGAAAATTATTTTGATAAATCAAATACAGTTTATATATCAGTGTATCTCTTTCTATAAATATTTTACATAATAATTTAACAGCTCATGTTTAGTCTGTGAATTGTCAAGACAAAATTGGTATTAATATCAGATAATTACTCATATTTTCGATTCAATTACATTATTCATCTTGCTATAAGCTTAGAAAATGTAATGAAGTAAGTTATGGAGGATATAGCATTGATGGACGAAAGGCACTTAACTTAAAAACACATACCTTAAAAAGAAATCTGTATAGGGAATATCGAGGTATATACTGGGCAACGGTACCTAACCTTGGAAAGATCATTAATTCTGTAAATTCTGATTGCTCTTCTTGCATATAAATATTGTTCTGGATAATAATTACTTATGTATTGCCAAACGATATTTTACTTAATAAATATAACGTAACTTCGAACTTTTAACTACTAATGGTTAGTCCTGGTTTTAACCAGTTAAAGCCCATTGAACTTCCCATTTTTCTGACCTTTAAATGACTAGACATTTAGTTTTAGAAAATTCAAGCAAAACCCGCTGGAGATTCTTTGGGCTTTAACCCTTCATAAAGCAGTATTAAGTATACTTCCAGCTAAAATCATTAATTTTTAAACGCTTGTGAGAAGCAATTCTCCTACATATGATTTGCTTGATCATCTGTAGATACCTTCAGAAAATAAAATTTTAAAAAAATCCAATGAAGAGCATTGATTTCATTTTATTTTATTTTATAACCGTCGTTGAACAGCAGACCCAATTTTTTGAGTTTACGACTACTAATGTTCAACTCCGTAACCTTATAATTTTAAACCCAAACAAGAAGATAAGGGAACTCCTGGATCTAGTAGTGGGAGAAATTTTCCTTCGAGGAGGGCTTTTGGATAAAACTAACCCTCATTTGCGTTATATATGGAGAGGAAAATCACGAAAACCTCCAACAGTTAGCCATATGGCAAGGGGACTCTAACCCGTGATCCGTCAACAACTGAGAATATTTTCAAGTTAACACTGTGGTCGGTGCGAGTCGGCTGCGGGATTCAAATCAACCAGCCATCGCTGGGATTCGAACCCGGTTCACTTCATTGGAAGTCGAATGCTCTATCCTTT
The DNA here is from genome assembly GCA_949128135.1 of Parasteatoda lunata. Classification (NCBI taxonomy): domain Eukaryota; kingdom Metazoa; phylum Arthropoda; class Arachnida; order Araneae; family Theridiidae; genus Parasteatoda; species Parasteatoda lunata. Next base: position 36,663,561 of record OX421971.1, read on the forward strand.
GAGCCACCACAGCTCAAGGAATAGAGCTGTGATTCTGACAATGAAATTTGTCGTGAGGCTCCTTAAGAATAGAGACCATAAATGCCAAATAACTATTTTCTCTCGTGCTTTAAGCGTTCGCTCGTATAATCGAGTTTATTTGAAGCTATAAAAATAGAATTTAAAAATTATGTTATTTTTAAGAATAAAAGTTTAAGTAGATGGCTAAATTCCTTACGAATGGTAATTTTTTTCGAAATACTTCCTAACTTTTCGCCAAAACAGTAACGGTTTTAATCAAAATAATTTTAGGTAATAGGCTCCCCCCCCCCCCCAAAAAAAAAAAAAGTTTAACATTGCATTACTAGAAACAAATAACAGCCAGATAAAGGGTTTACAAACTAGATTGGGTTAGTCATAATTTTTGCCAGTTGGAGCCAAGCATGATCATTGTGTCTTAATCAACTAAGATAGTAAGGCCCATTTAAAATAGTTAAATACTGTTTATCTTGAATTCTTGTTTAATCGGTAACATAAATAATAATGTATCGTTCATTTGTATGTAAAATATACTTACGCTCACACATGTAAACCATTCTGATCGAAACCGAACTGATGAAAAAAAAAAATCTACTATTAAACTGTATTGTAAACAGAATACTTTAAAAGTGTTGATGGTAAGAGCATTTGACATTCTAGACCCAAATTTAATGTACAGAATATAGAAATGGAATACTTTAATTTGTATAATTTATTGAATTTGTATATCTTATCATAAATACATTTTCAAACAAGTGTCACAACTTCATATCTGTCCTTAAGCGAGGAAGATTAACGAAGTATTAAAATCCTAATCATATCAGATAATTACCCCTATTCTCCGCTCTGTTAGTTTTATTTACTTCATTTTTTTAAAAAAGAAATATGCATTTAAATTGTGCGTTAGTTGGTTGCTTTGTATATGTTAAGTTAGAAGAAACTTTCCCGTTTCATTTCCGGACTTTTAAATAACGTCGAACAAAAATGTCCAAATGAAACGGCTTTAATGAAATTCTTTTCTATCTCGGAGGCATAAAATTAGTTTCCTGTATAAAAAAAAAAGTTCAGGCCGCTGTAAAGTGAGATAAAAGTAGAAAATTTATTTTTAATGACGCACTGGTATAAACCCATGAATTAAAGAAACTAACTTACGTTTTATCACTTTTTTTTTTAACAATGCTGTTTGGTAATAAAGACTGGTACAGTTTCGAAAAAATTAAATAAGGTTTATAATCTGGTATTTTAATTACTGTTATGTTTTATGTTAATACACATAAGTACTGAAAGTTGAATTCAAAAGGTACCCAAAAACATATTCTAAAAACATGCGTTTAGAGGACACACGAAAATTGCGTTTCTAGTTCAAAAATAAATAAAAAAATCACTGAAATTTAGGAGAGAAAATTATTGTTTGGTAACACTTTTCAAAGAATTGAGTACTTGCACTTCGAGAAGAAGACCCCATAACCACACATGTGACCTATGACGTCAACGCCAGCTGATCGAGAAAGTAAAATGGAGTGTTCAAGTTGAGTTAAGCTTCTCGACATAAGTTAAAATGTGAATTAAAGGGAAGTTAATTAAATACCTGGCCGTATCGCACATTGAATTCGTTGAAATATAATTCTCTCTCGTCTACGTCCTTTACTTAATTTAGATTTATTATGTATGTATTTTATTGCAACCGTGATATACTTTTATTTTGCGTACCTGGTAAGTTCAATGCATAATTAGTTTATGTTCTGCATGGCTTCGTGTTTGAATTTGCGTTGATTTAGAAATATAAAAAGAAAGAATTTAAGTCTTTGTGAAAAAATATAGTGTGTGTCACGTAAGAGAACTGATACTTAGTGGGCTTGGCTTACTAGAAGCAGAATGGAAAGAACAGTTGCTAACGTAAACAAATTCCATGTTTCAGCAACCAATCAGGATTGAAATACTCATACCACGTCACTTGTACGTATCCCATTATTACTTTTAGATAAATAATTAAAATTCTTTGATTATTAAAACATAAAAAGCTCCTACAGTATAATTATAGCTACAGCACCGGAAAAAAACTACATCAAAGTTATCCAGAATTTTTTTTTTCGCGCTGCATGAGGAACATAAAACCGTTAAAATTATAAAATTAACTTTTAAAATTATATTTCTATCTTCTATTCAATAAATATAACTTCTTAAATTTAATCTTTTGTCCTATAAATGAAAATGTCGTTACATTAAAATAAATTGCAGATAAGCAATGAATAAATTGATGTTAAAAAATGCCTTACATGTTTTTGTCATTTTATAAAGAAAACATCAAGAAAACGCATAGTAAAGTAACCTTTGCCGTTGATTTAATAAGTATCAGCTTCAATATAATGTGTAACTATGCAATAAAAATAATAAATATCATTATAGTCAAATTGTTGATAATAAATGTTGAAAAATAGCACTTATGCTGTCAGAGACAACTTAATTTTCTCAGTGAAAACGGTTGCAACAAATTGATTCGATGAATTGCACATTAATTATTAAAAGGAGCTCAAAGACGATACTAATCAAAGATTTACTGTCTATTTACCATCAACTTTAATAATAAGATTAAAGCTTTCCGTTAACGAACCTAATTGGATCACGAACTAAGTTTCTTCGATACGAAAATAACTCGTTCGTAATATTACTTAGATAATCAGTTAGGACTTGGGTAACAACCTTTTCAGTCAATACTTTACTTTATTTAAAAATCAATACATTTTTGGCGATCCTGGTGACTTTTAGATCATTTAGTTTTACTTCAAGATTGATTGAATTCGGAGTTAAATGGTTCAGTAATTTGAGTTAAATGTAGGGTTTAGTCAAACAAAAGCCTTTTAACCTTTTTAAGCTCAGAAAATTTTTGATAAAAATTATCTCAATTGTAGAAAAGAGAAATTCAGCTCTATGTATTTTGATGAATAATGGTAACATAAATTTTACAGGCCATAACGAAAAGTGCTCGACCTTTATGATATTTTACCTTATCTAGATCAATTTCAAAATTGATTGATTGACTGAATACGGGGATTTAATCATAAAAATTTCGTTGTTTTTACATTTCGTTTACATTTTGATCGTTTACATTTTCAGTGGTTTTCAAATTTTGGAATAAGTGGCTCTAGAATACACATACTGCGTTGGAAATGGTAAAAACAAATCGTAAAAATTCTTAAACATTTATAAACTTTTAAGAATTTCACATAGTTTTAACTCAAGATTAAATTTCTAGTAATGGAAAATACCGCAGTACTTAATTTAATCATCAGCAAAGTGTAATTTTCCCCTTTTAAAAATATTACAGATGGTGCATTATAGAAAAATTAAAGAGTAACAGCAAATTGTGAGAAACTGGATTATTTATACTAAAATAATTATACCAATGTCTCAATCATTAATCATAATAAAACTCTACCCCTACATAAAAGTATATCAACGAATATTGATACACTTAATTAAAATCATAAAAGATCTGCACATATTTTTCCAAGAAAATAATATTCGTCTGTAAACTAAGTGATGTCCAACGTTACAATTGAAGAGTTTGCCATCTTATCGAAAACCTTAACACAAGAGGAAAACCGGAATAGCGCCCAAAGTAATTGTAATTTGTCAAGATTGTCTGACAATAGACGCCATGTATGTCGAGTTACGATCACACTAGTCCATATTATATGAGCCATGCTACATGCAAGAGTTCAAATTACTCGGTTCTGAGTTTTGATTCACTAAGGTATGTATAAAATCGCTTCCATTTCAATATCAAGTATTTGAATATTCTCAACGAAAATGTGTTTAATATGTTAAACCTATCAAAAGCAAAGTAATTGTGTATTTAGTTTTACTGAAAGATCATGAATTTAATATATTGTTTAGATAAGTCCAAAAGCATTCATCCCTTGTAAAATAAAATGCTGATGCTGGTTCCTTCTTCTCTGAACATTTCAATTTATTTTATTTAAATTATTTGCGATTTGAGTATTTGACTGCAAAGTTATCTACAAAGAAGAAACTCCAGCATAATCGAACCAAAATGTTATTTCCAGTAGCGCGTTCCAAATGTTTACATTCTAAAGTTTGCTAAGAGCTTCCTTAAAAGCAACCTCTCCCTGGGGTATACACGACCCTCCTGGTAGGCAGAGTTCCATTACAGCCCGATATTTTCCATTCTTGGTTCCCCCGCTTTCAACGTCTTCTTTGTTGACATTCTGTACAAGCTGATTCCTTACCCAACTATATCTCTGAGTTTTATCTGCTTGAATACACACACATAAACGATAAAACGAACTTTTGAAACATACAGATCATGTGGAAAAGAGAGTTCTCAGAACCTATATGGAATCAAATAAATTGCGGAAAAAGGGATGCAGTTCTTGTGGCCGGATTTTGGTATCGTCAAAGTGATACAAGGTGGGAATATTCTTTTTGGATTGAATGGAATGTGTAGTTAAATGGCTCAAGATCTAAAAATTGGGACATGTTGCGGGATCGTCTATAAAACTCAACAGTGGGTATTAAATCAGATAAAAAGATTAAGTATATACTACAAATTTATCTGAATAGAACGGTCGGCACAACCAAAATCACAGGAAATTAATAAAATCAGGTAAAAAACCGTGTTCTTTCCATGCACAGTTTTTGAAAATTCTCTAGCAATCACGATGAAATAAATACACTATGCGTAGTTATTTATTCTCAGGCAAATGAGTTTTCCGATAATTCTCATAGACATATCCAATACAGTGTCTGAACTACATTATTGAGTGGAATAAAGCAATTAATTCTCATACTTTTGTGATTCCGAATGGCAACTAGCTGTTCGCACGATTCTTATTGGATGATACGTATTTCTATCTCAGCAGAAACATATTTATATATTGGTTGTTATAAAACTGATTGATCAATGATGGATTATTTGTGAAGAGGCAAATCAAGAAGATTAGAACTAATCGTAAAAATTGTTAAAACACTCATTATTACATTTTTAATTCCTTAACTATTCGTTAACTCGTTAAACAATTATTTAAATTATTTGCATTTTTTATGAAGAAAATATCACGGGGCTCCAATATTTTCCTAAATGTTGTTACATCAATAAAATATAACATTAACTTTATTAAAAACAATCTTGTAACTGTCATTCCCTGTTGTGTGTTTAAACACATAAGTATATCGTCTCCTTAAATAGTACAGGAAATATTCGGGTGATAAAAAATATTATTCAGTATCGAAAATTAGCAACAAAAAATCCACCAGAACAAGTAATATGGAGATTTGATTTGATTTGTGGGGTAAATGACCAAAAAATAATTTCTTATTATTTATTTTCGAAAAATAAACGTAAGAATTTCAAGCCAATTTAATGAGTAGATTCGAATAGGTTCGATTGGTTGATTAATAAAAATTTTGGTTTTAGAGCCATGGCTATTAATTCATGTAATTAGATGTATAGGTTACAATTATTTGAATGTCCTAATAATGCTGGCGAATGCTGCTATTTTTTTAAAACAGGCAACACATTGCAAGGCTATGACGAAATTTACTTTTTACTAACCTAATAATTAAGTGATGCTTCTAATAATTCAGTAAATGCAGAGATTTATGAAGGAACATGTTCCGTTTGAATCCATTCTGCTGATTCTGCAATTCATATGCTTTAAAAAAAAGTTGAAGGAATCAATTGAGTTTAAGGTAAAATTCGATAGCACATGGTCAAATAACAACATCCTTTGGGAGGAAAACTGCTAAAACAGTTCAAAAAGTAAAGTACATATTACAATTTCATTTTTATAAAATATATGACCTTAACAAAACAGCCGCTTGCAAAACAGTACAATTTAAAAAAAATCGGATTTAAATATAAATAAATTTAGACGAAATAAATAAAATGGTGCTTAATCAATACAAGAGTGAATAAAATCTAAAATGCAATAAGGCATTCCATTATAGTATGAAATAAAGTGCTCGTAGAAACGAAAAACTTTTTGGGGGATTAATTTTAGTCAACAATCCCACATAAATAGCATAACCAAAAAAGATTACACGATAAAGGATAAAACATAGGCAAATGATTAAAAATATGATCAACTGTGGGTAGAACATTATAACAAACATTTGAATAAAGTAATATCATATGTAATTAAACAAAATGTTGGTACCAAGTTTTTATCTCTACTTGTTACTCTAACAGTGATATTTTTTTTGCTCCAGGAACAGTTTTTACTACGGAAACTAAGTTCTATCTCACCCATAAAAATTTACGACACTTTTTGGTCACGGAAGAAACTTCTAAAATCTAACACTTTTAAACTTGCAGAACTTTTTGAAGAACTGTTTGATATTTTTAGCATCCTTATGTTACGAATAAAGTTCAAGATATTTGAATCATGTCCAAGTTTTCTCAAGCTTTTTATAGCAGTTTTCTAAAACAGTTATACTTTCCCAGTTTTTTATAACACTCTGACAAAATATCTTGAAATAGTTAGTTTCCAAAATTTAAAATTAACTAAACATATATGTCGTCATAGTTCGAACAAATTTTTTTAAAATAAACAGCGCAGCTAAAAGGGTTCAACTTACTCTTACTTAGGTAAACAATTAAACTAATGTTATTAATGAAAGTGCTTTTTATGGAACAAAGGAAGCATTTTTATGTCATCAATTATTTGTGAAACAAAAATAAATAAATCCCTTCCAAAACATTTTCTAGTAATAAACATATCCTCGAGCACTGTTGTGTAAATCCTTTTCATTCAAAATTCAGTTACAGCTATTTGAAAATATGTTATCCATAAAATTTAAAAGAAAAAGGCATTAAAACTCTGTTATAAAAAATTATATAACCATGTTACGGATTCTGACAAATTTTGACAACTCATTTACGAACAAAAATAGAAGGCATCATAAATTACTTAACACATCATATTTAGGCAATAAAGTCAGGATGCTCATTAAGTATCGAAAATTGGGGGGGGGGAACTAGTCGTCGTTAACTTAAATACTTATAAAAAGATTGACACATAGGCATGGATATAGAATAGAGCAGGGATCTGTCCAGACATTTTGTGAAAGGTCCTGTTTTTGTAAAATTGTGAAAAAATTACTCGTAATTCTTAAATATAAAATAAACGTTAAGTCACATTCTTTCAACCAGGGTCCTGCTTTTATGAATTCGTGCAAATTGGGTCCTGTTATTGCAAAAAAAAAAAAAAAAAAAAAATTAAAGGAGTTTTTAAATTGTAAATAGGTACGAGATTATGCTGAACATTGTAAAATTATAATACAAAATATTAAATTTTCAAAAATAAACAGCAATTGCTGCTTTCAAATTAGAGATGCAACATATAATAGTAGGTACTGCTGAACGCAGAATATTCATTTCGGACGAATAATGGAAGAAGCGTCTGCCGAAGACAAAACTTAATTCGTTTACATCCATCTTTCTTTTTTTTCAGCCCTGGGAAGGGTTTATTGGATTAACAAAACAATAATGAAGATAAACAAATTTGTGAAGGGTCCGATTAAAAGAAAAATCATTTTGTGAAGGGTCCATTTTTAAGTTAAAATATTTTGTGAAGGGTCCGTTTTAATGAAAAGATATTTTGTGAAAGGGTTTCAAGGGTTTAATACATGGGCTTTTTATTTCTCGTATTTATTACATAAAATATTTTCTAATTAAAAGATAGAAACAATCTAATTTTTTAAAAAATGGACATTTATAAACTGTTTAAAATGGCGCTCATAAAACATTCAGATAATTGTACAAGTTTGTTATACATTATATTTAATAAAGAATTTATTAGCTCTAAAGAATGGTTCAAAATTCAAGATAAAAAGATCAAAAATATTATGTGGACAAAGTATTGTATGTACTATGAGTATTGAATTGAATTTTGTCTATCAGAAGAAGATTAAAAATCTAGACAGATTACGTCAAACAATGAACTGTAAAACAGATAAAAGCAATGTAGATAAATGAGAAACATAGTTATCTTCATAGAATAAATACACCTGATGGTGATTAAAAGGTATATAGAGAAGCATGTAGATAAAAATTATGGATCCATATACTAAACCTGTCTTACAACCAAAACAAAAACTACATTGATTGGAGCATATAGGATTTATATAAGCTTTATTTATATAAAGGGGATAAACTTAAGACAATTTTACGATTTTAAACTGAAAAAACTTTTCTCAAGTCAGAATGTTTGACTTAGTCAATAAGATCTTTTTCGATTTATAGTAAATTGATATTTATATATTTTGACAAAAAATATTTACAAAATAAATTTATAATACCCAGTCAAAATTCAGCAAACATTCAATAAATAGGACGAAGATTACTGGGGAGGGTAAACGTATAGAATCTTTAAAAATGCATCGATATTCGAAAGAAAAACATACCAATACGACAAAAATGGATCCAGTGCACTCAATCAGAAAAACGATATTCCTTTCTTCAATTTCATCTTCTAGATTTTCTGTCTGCACAGAGCGAAAATATTTTTTTCACCTCCCTGTTGATAGAAAAAAGGTGAACAGAAAATATGTTAGGTAGAGAACTTAGAAAATAGTGAGAAACTTTGTAAGGATTTAAGCAACTGGATATTTTTGGATATGTTTCCTTCTCACTCGGGTTGTACAAGCAGGTATACGAACACCTTCATTGTATTAACGCTCTGTTATATACAGGAATAATAGCAACCTGATTCAATTTAATTTAAAATAATGAAGCTTTCTGAATTGCCTTTTTGAATATACAGGGTGTTTATAAAGTCCCGGACCCATTTTGATGTTTAATAACTCATAAAATAATAAAGATAGATTAAAATAAATAACATAAATGGTTAGATAGACTCAAAAAGTTTCATGACCCTTGTCAATGAACTTCCACGTGTGCCCCCTTCGTCGCACGGAGCATATCAAGTCGATAATCAATTTTACGCCAGGTAGCGGCAAGCATGTCGGCATCCACAGAGGCTATTGCGGTTGTAATTCTGGCTTTTAGGTCATCAATGTTCGACGCGATCCTCCTGTAAACATTGTCCTATATAAATCCCCAAAGAAAAAAGTCCAGCGGCGTTATATCAGGTGATCTGGGTGGCCAAGGAATCGGACCTCCTCGCTCAATCCATCTTTCTGGAAAAGGGTCATTCAAAGAACTACGAACGATGATACCCCAATGAGGTGGTGCACCATCTTGTTGCAAAAGGACATGTGGCTGAAGCTCTTCTAGTTGTGGAAACTCGAAGTTTTCCAACATGTCTAAGTATACGACTGATGAGGCCGTCTTTTCTGTAAAAAAGAAAGGCCCAATGACTCGGTCGTGCATTAGTCCACACGGTGTGGACCACACCACACATTAACCTTTGGGGAATCCCTTTGTGCCTCACGGTATTCATGGGGGTTTTCAGATCCCCGTACACGCACATTATGGCGATTAACAATGCCAGAAACATGAAAGGATGCTTCGTCGGAGAACATTATGCGCTTCAGAAAATCAGCAGCATCTTCTATCCTTCCTACCATATCTGTTGCAAACGCCATCCTCCTAGGCTCCTAGGAAGTTCATTGACAAGGGTTATGAAACTTTTTGAGTCTATCTAACCATTTATATTATTAATTTTAATCTATCTTTATTATTTTAGGAGTTATTAAACATCAAAATGGGTCAGGGACTTTATAAACACCCTGTACTTTCTTCTGTGTCTGCAGAACATTTGAGCGAGAAATCTTACGAACGAATTATACGAGAAGCTCTAAAACCAACATTGCATTTTTAACTTTAAATAACATTCAGAAATAATAGCTATTTTATAATTAAAAAAAAATTATAGAGCTCTTAAAGTTGCTTATTAAAAGCTGATTACTAAACATTTTATTATAGATTAACTTTCCGTACACGAACTTTCAAGCCCCAGTAGGTGAATATTTTGATAAAATAATTATGTATCAATATGATGTTTTAACGTTTACTAAGATGTAAACATACACTACGAGCAATAAACCTGTACAAATAAATAGCATTAATTAAAGAAATTAGTTTGAAATAACAACAACAAAAAATATCCCCTTATAAAACTGTGCATAGAGGAAAATATTGATATAGATCTACTTATTTATTTATAAATGTATAGTTTCGTATTAAAAAAACTTTAAACAGCTACAAAAGTTAAAACATTACATAGAGTCTATTTTAATTGACCAAATGATAAACTGAATGTCTATAAAATCAAGAGGCATAATTTTTTCCAACAGAAAAAGTGTGTTTTTTTAAATATATTTTTTAAAATGTATTAAAATATAAATATAGCCTTAGAGTTTCAAATAACACATAAACACTATACAGAGCTCATAACAAATAAGTATTTTATTTATTCTTCAAAATAAAGTGATAGGTATAACAGTTAGTCAGTAATAATGACTGATCTTAAATCCTAACTCGGTGACCCTATACATCACAAACTTATAATGTTTTTTTTTAAATTTTATTTAATAACCGTCGTTGAACAGCCCAATTTTATGGGTTACTTATGTTCAACTCCGTAGCCTTGTAATTTTGAACGCAATTCAGAAGACAAGGAAACTCCTGCGTCGAGTATTGGGAGAAATTTGCCTTCGTGGAGGGCATTTTTTGATATAGCTAACCCGCATTTGCGTTACATAGAAAGGAAGACCACGAGAACCTTCCATGGTTAGCCTGACGGCAAGGGGACTCTAGTCCATGATCCGTCTACCACTGAGGATATTTCACGTCAGCACTGTGATCGGTGCAACCCGGATGCGAAATTCGTATCGACTGCGATACGAACACGGTTCGCCTCATTCGAAGGAGAACGCTCTATCCCCTGAGCCATCGCGGCTTAACTTATAACGTTTGTCAAAAAAAAAAAAAAAAAAAAAAAAAAAATAGGACTATATTCTCTGATATAAGCAGAAAGCATTTTTTTAACCTAGTGGCTGGGGCAGTATAGCCATGCCTGGCTCTTGAGCCAATAAACTTCAATAAACTAACCAACCATTGATAATGATTTGTCTATTTCCTAATCTCATTTTATTATATCTTTAAATGATAAAGCAAACAATTTTGAAAGTAAAATTAAATATAAAAATTTTTTTACTAAACAATTGATAACTCAAGATGAAAAAAGATGTAAAAGATCAAACTGAAAAATAAAATGCACTAAAAATCGCACCCACAAGAAAAAATGGAAAAAATTTATGTTTTGACGTAAGGAGTCATGAACTGAAATAAATTTTACCCATTTTTATGTATTCACTGCTTCTGTAGGAATCCATTGCGTTCGCTACAAATCAAAAAGATAGCAATAATAACAGCTTAGAATTAGAGGCAATATTTCTCTAATATTTATTGCTTTGTTTCAACACTATACATTTAGATATTGAATGCATTTTTATTGAGAATCATAGCCACTCTTAGGCTTAATAAAAATCTTACAATTTTGTTTTCTCGAATAAGAAACTCACTGCTAACATGAGAATTTATAGCATACCGAATAAAAAGAGAATTATAATTTCTTGAAAAAAAATCGAATATTTCATTAATATTTACTTCTTTGTTTCCTCAATATACTTTGCTTTTAAATGTATTTTTATTTAGAATCATAGCCACTCTAAAATTTAATAAAAATCCTACACTTTTGTTTATACTCAAATAAAAAACTCATTGCGTACAAGAGAATCTATAGCACACTATGTATCGAGCTTAAAAAAAGGAACTAATGCTTTATTAACATTGTTTAGTATTGCCTCATTATAGTTTACCATTAAAGTTTTTTTTTATTAGGAATCAAAATTATTCTAAAAAAATCTTAAAATGTTCTTCACTTGCAGTTACGGCTCAGTCCTAATATAAGAATCTATGCATCTAAAAAATTAGTAATAATAATAGCTATAAAACTAGAAACTATTAATTAAGCTATATTTATTGAACTGTTATATCTTCAAACAATTTGCTACAGAATGCTCTGTTAGTAAGAACTGTAGCTACTTTAAAACTTTAGAAAATTATGAAAAAATAAACTTTTTTTTGTAAACAAGAGTATTGTAAAATTATATTAATGTATCTGGAATTTTACTTTTTAATCTTTTTATGTTGACACAGGCATAAGTATTGCTTATTACAATTATTTAAAAATCGGCGTTCAACGACCAATCGACATGCAACTCCGCAACATTGCAATTTTAAACCCAACCGAGAAGACAAAAGAACTCCTGAATCAAGTATTGGGACAAATTAGCCTTCGTGGAGAACTTATTGATGAAATTAACCCGCAGTTGCGCGTTACACGGAGAGGAAAACCACGAAGACCTCCCCCCGGTTAACCTGATGGCACGAGGATTTCCTCCAGATATTAAAGGAATTCTACTTCCATGACAGTCAACATTAACAGCGCGCTGTCTAGCACCAGAAAAAAGCGTGGCTTTATTTAGAGGTGCTTCAAGTAAAAGAAGGGTAACCTATAACAGTTCTATATCCTTGAAGTAACTTATTTGTCCATAAACTCTTTAAAAGTGTAACTTTAATTTGCATCCACTTTAAAAAGCAATGTCATAATTTATGCCACAAATTCAATGATTTACCTTTAATTGATGCATTGATGAAACAAGATTAAAAGGACACTTTAAAAATTGCAATACTGTCATTTCCTTTGAAGAAACAAAAATGAAAATATAAGTAGCACTTTAAGTTATTATAATAATACCATACGTCTAGGCATTATCAAAGGTTTAATACTTAGGTATCAGGCAGGCAAACATGCTGGTGTTAATAAATTTCAAGTTTGCAATTTAATTTTGTTCAGTATTAAATTGAGCAATAAAGTGTTACTATAAATTACATTTTTACATACAAAAATAACTAATTGAATATCGATTTTTCACTGACTGAATATCGCGAATCTACAAAGTATTTAAGTGTAGCGATTTTCAAACTTACTTGACATGTATGCGTGCCAGGCAAGTTTACCCTCTCCGGCTTTACATTTCGAAAAATGTATATTTTAGAATCAAACATAGTAGGCAACATATTTTGCAAGTGTTGCATTAGTTTGACTTGGTGCATTTAAACAATTAAAGAGTGACGTTGGGCAGGAAACACATTGAAAACTGTCCCACAATCTCTTCAGGTTTAAGAAAAGATAAAGGGAAAGGATGTTCAAATGTTTTGAAATGCTTCATCAGCATGGGATGTCAAAAAAGTTTGAAAATTTCTGACAGTTTATTTTAGGATCTACAGAAAGTTCTCAAAATAATTCCTTTAATTCAGCAGAGCAATTCAGCAATTAACACCAACGGCACGTTGTATTTTTCTTATACCTTAATAAGAATATATACTGGTCTTTATTATACGACTATATAAATAGTCAGTTAGTAAATCAATTATAGTTAATGTTAAAATGTTTTCAATGATAATCAAATGTTAACTTATGTTAAGTATCTAAAGTTTCACTTAGCCTTTTCAGTTTGATTACACATTTATTAAAATAATGTATCTGAATTTAAAAATGAAAGCTTAAAGCCAGTTCCTTCTTCATGTAAATTTTAATTTAAAAAAAAATATGATTGACGGTTGTATCATAAATGTTAAGATTTTAAAGCTTTTGTGGTAACTAATTCGTCAATCCGTTTATTTCTCGTCACAAATTTCCCTATTCATTGGCCATGTTTCTTTAATCAGGCGCTATATCAAGTACTAGCCAGGAGGCTAAGCCCCTGTAAGCTGCCGCTCACCAGCCCCGATTATTTGCTTGGCAATAATTTTTATTTCTTGGCGTAAAATTATTTTATCTGCGTAAGTTGAGATTATTCATTTAAAGTATTTGTACTAAAAATAATTCCATTTACTTACGCTTGTGCGGGGGACTTCCCACGTCAGAACTTCTTCCTTGAATGAGATACCTGAAAGTGACGTAGTGTGGGTATCTCTATCCCTATTGGTTGTTGAAATGTGGTATTTGTTTACATTATCAACTTTTATTTCCATTCTATTTCGATAAGCCAAGCACTTCAAGTATCAATTCTCTTAAGTGACACATTCTATATTCTTACACAAAGATTTCAATTCTTTCACAATATATTTATACGGAGACTTGACACAAAGAGAGGCGCGAAGCCACGTGGAACAAACAAATTATGCATGCCTGATAATTCCAAATTCTTTCACAAAGATTCTTTCTCAAAAGATTACAATTCTTTCAATATATATTTACTTAGAGACTCAACACGCTGACAGCCACGAAGCCATGTGGAACATAAACTAACTAATTATGCATAGAAGTTGCCAGGTACACAAAGCAAAAATGTATCATGGTTACAATAAGATACATAAATAAATAATAAATCTAAGTTACGTAAAAGCAGTAGACGAGAAATAATTATATTTCAACAAATTCGATGTGCGTTACGGATCTGTGTTTAATTACGTTATTATTCATTATCATTCTAATTTATTTAGAGAAACTTAGCTAAACTTTAATGCGCTATTTTGCTAATAAAGATTAGCTGGCGCTAACGTCATTGGTCACATGTGTGGGTATGTGAGGTCTTCTTTTTCTTGAAGTGCAAGTACCCAATTCTATTAAGATCTACAGTGAACATAAATAATTTTGCCTAGCAATTATTTTTTAAAATCAGGTATAAAATTAAAGGTACATTCTTATTACTAATTCAGTGAGTGCACAACAGTAATTTAAAATTTCCGTTTATCAAACAGGCTGGTGTATTAAATACAATTTACGCAGGCATCATATTGAGCATGAAAAGAATCGAATACGTTTCTTAAACATTTTCGAACTGTAACTCATAATACTATCTATATAAATGTAATTTGCACCAAAAATTTACAGTTGTAAAACGTTTTATAAGTTTAAACACTGATTTAAGTAAGTTTATTTTAAAGTGAAGCGTATTAGCAAAACTTCCGTAAGTAGAAATAATTATAAATCCACTTACTTTCGTTTTGTCGAGTTCTATCACTAGACTGCTCTATCGAAAAATTACGAAAAAATGATCTGAATAAAAACATATTCCTATGGATAAAACACTATTATATAAACAGAGAAAGCAATATTTACAAATCGGAATAATATGAAGTTATAAGTATTCGCGAGTATTATTGCGAAATTCCGTTCGTGACAATGATATAGATTAAGTTTATTTATTCCATCGTTTTGTATTTTCTTTTTCTACCAAAGGCAAACGATAATTTAGTTCAGTTGAGAGAGCTGGCTTTTGTCTCTAACTCTCAATTATTACATGCAAACAACCAACCAGAAGACAACAGTTTCGATCTAGTTGCGACAGCTGTATTAAAGTAATATCATAGAATTATAGTAAAATAAAGAAACCACTATTTTAGTTTTATATTCTTAATTTAGAAAACAAAAAAAGTGTAAAACCTAACAATAGCACTGTAAAATAATACAAATAAATATTATAGGTAATGCCTTTAAATTAAGGATACAAAAATATCTTATATGTAAACGTTAACTTAATGACTTGTAAAAAAAAAAAAACATTATTTAAAAAAATTATGATTAAAATATGAATAAACGAAAAAACAAGAGTTGCTTTTAATGGAGTTTAGTTGTACTTAGCGTTTAATTACACTGCGCTGGAAATCGTAATATAATCCAATTCATGCCTCTGAAATGAGTTTAGTTGACTTGACAGCTGTTTAATAACACAAGTTCTAAATAGGCTATGCTGAACTCAAGCTTACAATATTAGTGGCCTTGAAGTTGTGTCTATTATTAAAGAATCCAATACGGACTGTAAATTTGATTATGCGGAGAATTTTTTTTTTTTTTATTCGACCAAAATTGTATGCCCTTTATCCTTAAAGAATGAACTGATAAATAGTTAATGCGTATAGAAATTTAGTTAGATTTACTCACCAATTAAATTTAAGTAATTAATTTGTGCGTAAGTATTGTCGTGTCTATAGTAGAGCTTCTTAATCACATATTGGAACGAAATCCTTTTGTATGAAAAGTCTTTAGATTTTCATAGAATAAAATATAATTTTAAAGAGAACCCGTTCGTTGTATTTATATCAATTCTTAATACGTTATCTTTTTTTCAAGTATATAAGATTAATATATATCAAAATATATTGCATTATATATTATATTACAATTCTTATTATTCATATATATTTTTGCATTTGAAATTCCATTTTTTTTTTATTATTATTATTATTTTGCTTATTTGTATCAATTAATATAGTCTTAACAAATAGTTACTACATAAACTTTCATCAATACGTCTAAGCAGTGGTAAACAAGCTACAATTCGCTTTCAGTCCAAGAACAAAGCCTAGGATTACAACGTGGATTAAGGATTCTACTTAAGCTTACCTGTTTCGCTCCCGATAACAGGATGCTTCGATAACAGATAATTGGATTACCCCTTCCTTAGTCTTCCGCTACGAAAAATAGATTTTACAGACAGAATTCTGTAAGACGGAAATATATGTATGCATGTAAGTATCATTTTGGACAACCGAATAAAGACAGCCAAAAAGGATCTGATATTTGAAGTTATTAATCCTAAAATCCAATTAAAAAGTTTGGTTACATGTATTCCTTTAAAGAATCAGTTATTTTGAGAAAATTTTTAGAATTATGTATTTTATAAGGATTTATTAATATTATATTTATACGTCAATATGCAACATTCAATTGCAAAGTGAGCAAAAAAATAGATTGATTTGTTGATTGAATGTAGGATTTAATGGCACAACGTCCGCTAAAGAACATGCTGCGCATGACCAACAGTTTAAAATCAAGTGAAAGATAAAAATTCATACTGCAATTTTTCTTTTTGAAATACACGAAGTTGATGAAACTGTACACATCGTAACAGGCGCATTCAAAACTCAGTAAAATCAAATGATATGTAAATACTATAAAAACAGACGAAACAGGCACGAAACGAACCAGATAAAACTTTTAATAAAACGCACGAAGGCCGGGATAGCCTGGTCGGTAGGGCGCTGGACCCGTGTCAAAGAGGTCGTGGGTTCGATCCTCGCCGGCCGAAGATTCCCCGTGTAGTAAATGGTGACTGATGCACGTTAAATCTGTCGAGTCTCAAAGTCCTCCATGTTCCCATAACAAATCAATACCTCTGGGGGTACTGATCCAGGAATTTCCTTGTCTTCTGGATTGGTTCAAAATTACAAGGCTACGGAGTTGAACATCAGTAGTCGTAAACCCATGAAATTGGGTCGGCTGTTCAACGACGGTTATATAAAAAAAAAATTATAAAACGCACGAAGGCCGGGATAGCCTGGTCGGTAGGGCGCTGGACCCATGTCAAAGAGGTCGTGGGTTCGATCCTCGCCGGCCGAAGATTCCCCGTGTAGTAAATGGTAAATGATGCACGTTAAATCTGTCGAGTCTCAAAGTCCTCCATGTTCCCATAACAAATCAATACCTCTGGGGGTACTGATCCAGGAATTTCCTTGTCTTCTGGATTGGTTCAAAATTACAAGGCTACGGAGTTGAACATTAGTAGTCGTAAACCCATGAAAGTGGGTCGGCTGTTCAACGACGGTTATGAAATAAAATAAAATAAAACGCACGATGTAAGTGAAACGGTACGAAGGTGATAAGATGTCTGCAAAAGTGAATAAAATAGTAGATGTATTGAAAAATTTATAATACCAATTGAAAAAAAAAATTACCAGTATAATACCAATTGTGCGCAGAAACGTAAAAACGTAAGGATGATGGGAGCCAACTAACAAATACCTCAGGGTTTAAATAGAACTACCGTAAAAGATAAGACGATGACGGTTAAATGCTGGACAAATGAATAAAATATGAGGAACAGTGAGTAAAACTTTATATGTGCTATGTTGAAGTTAGGTCAATCGAGTATGGCCGATTCGAACACTGATTAGTTTTACGTTTGTACGCCGCAGATGCAGTACAGGTAAAGGTTTGAAATCTGATTTTATAGTGGGCAATTTGTTATTAATTTTATGATCCCATTGTTGTTGCTTTGAAATGTGATAAATTGCCTATCATAATTTTTTAATATCTGAGAAAGCAAAAAAAAAAAAAATCGATATCACTATGTATAATTTTCGCTTCTCTAGCCGAGCGATATTGGGAAGCCCGAGACCTTTTGAATTAATGGACTCGAGTTACTGCATTTTGTTTAACATCTTCTATTGTATTTCCCTTTTCTTATTGTGCCGTGACTACTGTCCAATAAATTTGCCATTGGAAATAAAAAAAAAATTATAATTTTCATTCTAATTGTCGGTTTTCTCTTACCAAATGCCTCTATCAATGGTTCGATGATCTGACCACTAGTATTATAATTAATTATAGATAACTATTAAAATAAGGAACCGGGCTCACATACGTGCTTTTTTCTGAATAAATAGAAAAATTTCCATGGTGTCAAAAATTTAAATATTAGATTTTATTTCATAACCGACGCTTAACAGTCCGTTTAACCGAATTCGAGTTTGCGACTATCGAGGTTCAAGTCCGTAGCCTTGTAACTTTAAACTCAACCCAAGAGACAAGAGAACTCATAAATAAAGCATTGGGAAAAACTATCCTTCGCAAAGGAGGATAAAAATAATTCGCACTAGTGTTAGGTATAGTGAAAAACCACTAAAATCTCAAATGTCAGCACGACGCAAATGTTAGCAAAGAGGACTATAACTCGTGATCTGTTTACCACTGAAGATATTTTACAAAAGCACTGTGGTCGTTACGAACCGGGTGTAGTATTCGTATCGACCATAGCTGGGATTCGAACCTGTGGCACATATAGGGTCCTTTGTATGTCCCACTACTCTCTTAGAATAAGTATTTGTGAGGCTGGGAAAATAAAAATAAGAATTAGCTGATAAAAGCATGATAAATAAGGAATAAAGCAAGATAACATGCATCACCAGTAAAAAATGAAGGAAAATGTGAATTCTTTTTAGAACAAAGCACTGCTTTTTCATATTTTAAATGCTTCTTAATAAATGAAAATTGTTTTTAATTGGATAGTGTGTTTTACTATTGCCATAAATCAGATTTGTAATTAATTAATTACTAGGCCGGTGAACTTAGACCCAAACCACAGATTGTTCGCTACCAAGGTTTAAAACCGAATTAAGACACTACTAAAAAGATTAGTAAAGGAAAGAATAAAAAAAGAAGCAGAAGGCAGTTAGAGATGGAGTAAAGTCGGAAAGCCAATGAATGATATTGGGTACTTGGGCACTTTTTTTAATTTTGTCGCACTAGAGTTGCACGGTAGGCTATTGACGATAGTCTGGGAAACATCCCTGAGGAAGATCCGGGTGCAACATACATACGTCACACTCCGTTTTACATAGAGGACACATTCACACACCATCCATCCATCCGCAAATCGTAATTTTGACCTGAACCTGAGGACGATCAATCTACTATCCAGTACCCCCAGAGGTATTGATTTGTTATAGGAACTTGGTGAACTTTGCAAAACCAACAGACTTAGCGTGCGCCAATTACCATTTTGTACAAGAGGAGTTTTCGGAAGGCTGAGATTGAACTCATGACATCTCGGGCACGGACCAAACGCCTTACCAACCAGGCTATTTCTGCTCGGATGATATTGGGAAGACGGAGAAAGGCTAAAAAAATGTTACGCTGTTGTTGCTCGTTAGTTGCATTGGAAATAACGGTAAGGGATATAAAATTAAAAAAGTTGGTGAGATGACACTAAATTAAAATTTAAGCATGTCAGTATTAGATAGGTGCGAAAAAGATGAAGTGGTGAATTCAATGCGAGATAAGGATGTAGCACTGGTGGAATTATAGAAGATTTTGGAAACGAAGTTTCCAGAATTGAGACATGTTGGCAGCACTAAGGCATATAGAGCATCAAAATTTCAAAGTGAATCTCGAAGGAATAAAAAGTTAAATCCAAATACGGATCACTTGAGTCCCCTATAATTTAACCCCGATATATTTTATTTTATGACCGTCGTTGAGGAAGGAATTTGAATTGACCAGCCATCGCTGGGATTCAACCACGGGTCACCTGACTGAAAGGTGAGTGCTCTATTACCTGAGCCCTCATAACCCCAACCCCGAAATATTGTTTATGACACACCGAACCTTGCCCGTCAAACAGTTGCATCTGATCTGATGATCCCAGTAGGTTCCTCCAGGATCTCATGAATCGCCTTTAATTAAAGCTAAACTAGTTATGAAACAGCAAGTCTTTATAGTAAAGAAGATCAAGAAAAGCAAAGGCCAGCGAGCCCACTCATGCCAAAAGACGAGGTTGTAGCTGTTTTTCCTCATCACCATTAAAAAAGGTTACTTAGATACTGAAATGCCAAGTACTGATAATTTCATCATGGAAAACTACAAGTGAAACTACGAAGTCACCTAACACTAATGTCCATTCTGAGTTCCTTACTAGCCTAGAGAGAAAAGATCCACTGAAAGTTGATCTGAAGTAAACCCAAAACTTCTCACCAAACCCATTTCGGGTATGCTACAATACAGAAAATTTTTTGTTTACTTTCATTTGTATTGATAGTGTAAGAATCTCTTTTAACAACCATGCATGCGTTAGCATATACAATACAGCAAATACAACTACTTTCATTTGTATTGATATTGTAAGAATTTCTTTTAACAACCATGCATGCGTTAGCATATACAATACAGCAAATACAACTACTTTCATTTGTATTGATAGTGTAAGAATCTCTTTTAACAACCATGCATGCGTTAGCATATACAATACAGTAAATACAACTACTTTCATTTGTATTGATATTGTAAGAATCTCTTTTAACAACCATGCATGCGTTAGTATATACAATACAGTAAATACAACTACTTTCATTTGTATTGATATTGTAAGAATTTCTTTTAACAACCATGCATGCGTTAGCATATACAATACAGCAAATACAACTACTTTCATTTGTATTCATATTGTAAAAATTTCTTTTAACAACAATGCATGCGTTAGCGTATACAATACAGCAAATACACACACATGTTGATTCCTTCGTTAAAGTTGAGACAATTGACGTTTTCCTCGTAAGGAATTATCTTAGCGTAATTGTTTATAATAAATGAAATTAAATTATTCTAAAATTTTGAAAAAAAATAAGGAATCATTGTTCTAATACCATGTTCATTACTATTAAATCTTTGACGCAGAGGCGACACCGGTGTCACTTTTAGATATGTTTTTCTGATGCTCTAATTACAAGTAAAAATGTTTTTTGGTATTTTTAAATACAAAAACAGCTTACTAGTTACTTAAAATATCTCTTAGATTATCGGAATTATATTTGTACAAAAATATAATATCCGAAGAAAGTAATCTGGAAAATTTTCTTTTCATTCATATTTAAAAGTTTGTCATTAATTGATTTACTAAATTAAAGAAATCTCAATGATGAATTATTGTTTCTCTTAGATTTAAATAACTACAAATAAGAGCAAATTCGAAAAATTATTGCTTGGAAGTGTTTGGAAGATATTACCCTTCAAGCAGAAAAAGAAGCGGTTTTTCTGCTTGTATAAAAATATTTTTCTGTCATTATTTTACAACCAAACATATTACAAAATAATGAAAAAATTATTAAAAATATGTTAAAAAAATACTTTGTGGCAAAGAGTTAACAGTGCATAAAACAAAGCATTAGGTTTAAATAAATATTAGACTTAAGACTTATACGTTGTTAATTAATGATTTTTTTAGTAATAAATTCAAAATATAATTTTCAATCAAAAAGAAAACTATTAACAAAATAGTAAAATTTATTTCAAGAAAATCAAGACAAAATAATTCAATAGATGTCGAAGCAAAAATTTAGCAGATGCTATTATATTTGAAAATTTATGACAGATTTCATAATTAGTCATTGGAGCACGAGATTAATTTTACGTAAATATCTTTTAAAAGTAATTTTAAGAAGTCATAAGAGGAAAATAATATTTTTATTTATTTTAAATGTTTGTGAGTGTAATTCGCGATCGCAACGAACTATAGGGGGCGTTGTTGTATGTGCCGAATCCCTGCGATTTCCATATGAACAGTCATTCAGTTACACTGGAGACGTCTTTAATGTAGCATGTAGCATTGTAACGTTCCATCTTTATTATGGCTGATTAAATTTAAAAAAGAAAAATGCTTGTTTTCTTTCTTATGCAAACGAAAACAAAATGGTATCTCCTTTTTTTTTTCGAGAACACATCGAAAAATATCCAGAACACATCGGAAAAATATTTGTAAATAAAGAGAAAAAAATAGGTATATTCTTATAAA
The DNA here is from genome assembly GCA_949128135.1 of Parasteatoda lunata. NCBI lineage: Eukaryota > Metazoa > Arthropoda > Arachnida > Araneae > Theridiidae > Parasteatoda > Parasteatoda lunata. The sequence goes on from OX421971.1 coordinate 36,685,923, forward strand.
AGTTCAAACCTAATGCCTGAGAAATAGTTTTACTAAATTTAATGGTATAACATGAAAGGCCCATTTAAATTTTAACGTAAAATAAAGAATGCTTACGAAACAAAAAAAGAACTATTCTTTTTTTGTCGCCATTTTTAGTGTTACGAAAATGCGTCTTTGCGACTTGCCAAAAACAAAACAAGATGCAATTTTATTTTTTTAAGAGCGAAATATTTTATAGAGTGAAATATAACGAAAATGTACCAATGTCCATAACATGAAACTTTATCTTAGTAAAAGTCCGTTTTGGAAATGTTATTTCATTTTGAATCTTATTTATTAGAGTTCATAATGGCTATAGAATCAGGTGAGAGAAAAGTTTGTTTTGAATCTATGCTAAACTCTATATCGGCCCATTTTACACCTAAATCCGATTGACTACTTAGATTTTAAACAAAGCGTTTCATTTTAAGATTTTTTCCAAAAATTTTAAGTGTAGATTGGCGGCACTTAAAAATCTGCCAAATCTGTAGCTGTGGTTAATACGTAAGAACCGAATTTTTCTTCCATACTTTTCTGAATCATATTACTTCAAATATTAGAATATGCAAGAAGTATACATAAACACATAATTTAATACCATTTAATTTTTCAAAAAAAGTATTTTGACAACAATTTTATCAAAAAATTATAAACTAAAAAACGTAAAATAAAGAATTCTTAGGATAAAAACGATTTTTAAATTTCCTCATTTTTCAATAAAAACTTTCGTTTTGTTTCTTTTTTTAAATTCTTATAGTATTTAATCAGACGTAAAAAAACATTTTGTAGAGAACGATCATCAAGTAAGAAAAAAAATTATTTACAAGCAAATTTTTTATTATAAAAATCATAACACTTACCTGATTTATAAGTCCGGAGAATTCCAAAATGATATGTTCTTTGTTTGAAAACTTTATTCTCAAATAATATATACATAGTTTATCCCTTCATTACTTTTAGGTAACATACCACACATCAAAATTTTATAATTGTAAGATCTCGATATGAATTTTAATATGTAGCTTAAAAACAGAATAGCTGTATTCTAGTTGAAATTCTTTCAAAACTAAAAAACACTTACCAAGAAAACGATAAAAAATTTATTTATAATCAGCACAAAAGATACTTTTTCAAGTAATTCGGATTATTCTTTATTGTTGTTTTCTGAATTATGTAGATACAGAAATATATACTATTCTATGAAGAAGAAGAATATTCTATAACTATTACAGTTCTGTATGGAATTCATTGGAACACATTTATTCATTGGAATGACGAAAGCAATGTTGATTTCATTTTAACTTGTAATGAATTGAAGACAGAAAAATTATTTTACCGCAATACACACATCTGTAACAGCAAGTGATCATGAAATCATGTTATGTTGTTGGTAATAGAAAGGTAAAAAATATTGAGAAGTTGTTCTTCAAATGGTTGGCGTGTTCTGCTACAATGTTTGGCATGTTCTGATTAGTTTTTTCAAGAAGTTTTACCTTTTCTTTAGGGAAATTTTGCTTCTTTTTTTATGCTAAGAAAATGGCGTCCGTCATTGCCAATGGTTATGTGGGAACTAATGCACGATATTTTCAGTCTCCCGCTAGATGGCGTATCGAGTGTTGCGATCGCGAATTGCTAACGTTTTTTTTTTTTTTTTTTTTTTTTTTTTTTTTTTTTTTTTTTTAATTAGAAAATGGTTTGGCTTTTTCAATCACAAAACTATTTAAAAGTAACTTACTACACAATCGATTATTTTTACATAGTTTTATTAGAAATATCCGCACATGAAAGAATCTAGTCAGAAACAAATTCAAAAGCTCTGTTGGCGATCTTAACACTCCTACCACCTACTTCTCTCACTATCTATTTCTCTCTGCCTATTGAATAGAAGATGTCGAAACCATATGACATCAACTCAGTCAGTAGCCTATAGCACTCTATGGCCAATGTGACCAGCTTATTGATAAGGTCACGTGCTCCTGGTTTTTACCCGAAATCCCTGCATTACAAGTTCATGCGCACTAGAATTCCATAAAAGACTTGAGGCATATTTTATATTCAAGTGTTAATAAAATTACTAAGCGCACTTTGTTATTGTATTTATTTTAATTAAACTCGCTGTATTCTTAGTTACTCTTTTAAAAAAATCCTTATTTAATTTGTGCATTAACAGTCATTGGCGAGATATTGTTTTTAAGTAAGGAAACTATTGAAAGGTGTCTGTCAACAGAGAAAAAAAATTCTGATAATTACATAAGTGGTGAAAAAAAAAACAATTCTGATCAATAAAACTAAAATATTTGGTATTTAAACCATTCATTTGGTATTTGATTTTCAAAATAGTTCTTATTGCCACACATTTTGTAAAAAATGCAAAATCGACAAGTAAATTTAACTGAATGAATGGTTTGTATTCCATGCTCTAAGTTATCATGATACAATAACCAAATTTTATCGCATATTATAATGCCATATTTTATTTTTAATTTTACCTAACTCATTACCAAAACACTTCCTGAGGTTTTTTGGTTTTCTCGTAGAACCAGAGACATAATACATTTTATCTTTTTCTGATAGTTTTGATCATACTATTTTTTTCGATGCAGGAATGTTTCAAATCTACAAGTAATATTTAGTTTCTACCCATGAAGATGTTTTTCTTTTTTACTGTTTTAAGTTAGTTCTTTTTGTACGTTTATAATACTGACAATAAGTTATTAGCTAAATGATACTTAAATGGCTAAAACTTGTAACGATTTTTAAGTTAACGAATTAAAAATAATAAACAGAAAATGGCGAAAACTTGAGTCACTGTTTCTTTGCTTGGAGTGGAAAATAAATTCAAATTTTTCTAACTTTGGTACTAATTTCATTTATACAACCATGCATATTATATTGTAAAAATAAAAATATGTTAAGATTTCCATTAAAAAACTTAATACCACAAAATAATAGAAAGTGTTTTTTTCTTCTTCTTCTTTTGTGATTCGTTTAATTTTTTTAAGGGCATTAAAAATTTATTTTCATGAATTTTAACAAATATCATTAATTAAGTGAAAACTAAACGTAAAATGGTATAAATTAATTGCTTGCAATTTTTAGATAGTATAATTTCATTTCAAATAAACAAAAATATGAAGAAACCTTGCCCAACATCATTAACATTATTTTTATTCACTTTTTTTAATAAGTTTGAAGTGTAGAAAAATATCTGCATTTGAGAAAGGTATAAAAAGGCAGAGATAAAAGACCGGTAGGAAACTGGAAATATATGTGAAAAGGAAAAATACATATTTTATGTATATACTTCTTAGCGTTAGTTTCTTTCACGTGCATCATCATTAAAATGCATGAGAAACATATGCAGAAATGACAAGAAAAATTGCATTTTTCTTCTTTTGATGTATTCTAGATAAGGAAGAGGATATAATGCTAACTATTATATAAATTATGCAAACTATTACAGAAATAATTTAGTGTTAGTGTAAAGCAAATATGTATAAATGCTTTTTTCTCATTATATATGTTGAAAATTTTTATTTTTTCCGTGAAAAAGGAATAAGTTTCTTGTAGTTTACAAAGTTAAAAAAACTAAATTACGAATTTTTTTTTTTTTTTTCATTCATTTTTTTGAAAATAAAAGATATTTTATTCTTAAAAAAAATGTTTTGCGATTTTCCCCTTTACAATGATACCGTTACTATTGTAAGATTCACATAAGTTTAATTTTATCACAGTGCCGAAAAGTTTAACATTTATATAAAAAAGGTGGCAACAGATTAGATACAAAAATAGAACGCTTCACTTTAAAATATTTGACGCCGTTTGTTATTGTTTATTAAACTGTTTTTTTTTTTTTTTTTTTTTTAAATATCATCTCTCTTCTTAGTTATATATCATTTAAACTAAATTTCTTGTCTTTAAACCTTACCTTATATTGTAATGTGTTATAATATCCACATTTATCAAATAAATAATTCCAAGAAACTCAAGCGATAACATATTACCTGATACGATAAGTCCTAGCAATAAAATCTTATGCACTTCGCAGTTTCCATGTGGGCAATAAGATTTTCTGTGTACTGTGGAAAGTTATTAAGGGTCTTACAAGAAATAATAGTAGGTTATTAAGGGTCTACAAAGAAATAATTTTAATAATCAACTGGAAGAAAAATATTAATTTTAGGAGAAGTGAGATGTAATCTCCCAGATTTTCAAATATATCGTGGTAGCTAATATATTCGATTAGTCTTGAAATACGATTTTTGTTTATGGTAAAAGATATTTTTTTTTTTAAAAAAGTTCTAGATATTTCTATGCTTTCAAGAGAATATTTATTTTCAATTGCGCTACAATTCATTTAACATTTTTTTAACGAATTAGTTAAATAATTATGAATCGATATTATAATAAATGCAGATAACATAAGAAATACGTGATATATGATGATAATAGATGAGCTTGCCTGATTGAAAACTTCATTTGCTTCAAAAATATATGAATTGCAAATACCAGATATCGCATTTAAGACACTTCAAAAATGGACGTTTAGTTAAGACTTGCCAGTCGCGATTGAGAAAAAACAAAAGTAATTTAAAATAAATAAAAAACATTAAATTGCCAAGGGAAACTGAAAAAATAAAAGTGAGGGGAAAAAAAAACTAGAAAAAGACTGCCTCTTCATAGCGCGTAGACATGCATTTTATCTTAAATGTGGTTTTTCTAAGTTTGTTTCTAATCCTTATTTTTCAACTTTTCGTTCTTTATTTCAAATAAATTTTGTATCTTCCCATTCACGCCAGGCAAGTCTTGAGAATTGGCGCTTATTTTTGAAGTGCTTGAAACATGTCGACGACAGGTATTAGCAATTTATATATTTTTAAAGTTTTAATCAGGTAATATCAACATTTATCATTATATATTTTTTATGCTTATGCTATCCCTATTTTTAAGTTATTATTGCATTGATATTTATAATTTTTTAATTAATTAGTTTAAAAAAATATATGAATTTTAGATCATTTGAAAAATAAATGGGCTCTTTAAAGCAGGGAAATATCAAGAGCTCGTTTTCGAAACATCTTTCACCATTAACAAGCATATGTATTTGAAGAGTAACCTAATATATTAACGACGTCCATCCCGATATATTTAAAAGGCTAGGAGATTATATCTCACTTCTCCTAAAATTGACATTTTTACATCAAGTTGACTCATAATATTACTCCATGGTAGACACTTAATAACTTTTCACAATATACAGAAAATCTTATTGCTCACATGGAAATCATGATATGCGCAAGATTTTATCGCTAGTACTTATCACGCTTTATATTTTTAACAATAAAACAAAAAAATCCAAAGTATTAAAAAGCCTGTAAAACATATAGTGGATGTGTTACTGTAAATTACCAAAATTGGTAGTTGTTGACTTTCACCGGTGAATGTTGACAATCACATAGTCGTTTTGGTAAATGACCGAAATATATACTACGTCTAGTTAAGTGCCACTACCCGGTATGCATTTGCCCGGTGCTCCCTACATCAATGTTTTTTGAAGTTCAGAGCCACTGCCCGGTATACATTTTCCCGGTATACCCTACACAAGGGGTGGCGAACCTTTTTGCACCAACGTGCCATTTTGTCTAAAAACCTGTTTAATGAAGTCATAGACGTGCCGTCAAATAATTTTGACTTCGTGATTATTGGGAAAATAATAATACAAAATAGTATCAACTCACAACTCTTTATATACTATGAAAAAAATACATTTTGCAATGTCTCAGTTATACGCGTAATTCAACTTAAACTAACATCAATGTGACTTCTGTTGTTGCAGATTAGATGACAAATAACTTATATAAGTTTGCAAGATGTTAGTTTAGGCAGGACTATAATTTTTTCCCCCCTGCTAGTCATTTATTGTTAGCTTGTTTTTATGGTAGTTAGTTAGTTGTTTTTTTGTGCATTAATTGTTAATTTTTTTGTTAATAATCGTTTTTCTTTTGTTTCTTTTTTTGAATTTTATTTTAATTGTTAATATACTTCATAGTGAACTTTGTGATCGGTGGTGTGCCCAAAATATTGTGTGGCGTGCCATAAATGTCACGCGTGCAATTGGTTCGCCATCCCTGCCCTACACTGATGTTTTTTTTTTTTTTTTTTAAATTTAAGTGCCACAGCCCGGTATGCATTTAACCGGCACTCCGAACACTAATGCTTCTTTTAATCTATCTTCAGTAGATATGAAAATATCGAATAAATATAATAATATCAAATAGGGTGGGGTAAATTAAAATCAAATAGGATAGGACAAATATTTCGGACATTCACCAAAGCGACAATCTGATTGTTGATATTCTCCGGTGAAAGTCCACATTCTTTTGATTTTGGTCATTTACGGTAACAGGTACACTAGAACCTATTTTTTCGCCTGTGGAACCCTAAAAAAAACAACCTTCTTTCGACGAAACCTGACTTTATAAATTAAGCTTATTAGCAGTTGTGAATATAAAAAGAGAAAAAGAAAAACTATTCTTAATAAAAATCCAAAGACTACTTAAATACAATTGTAAATTTTTTAACTCATAAAGGGTTTGTTTTTTTTCCGCCAAAATATTTAATAAGAGGAAAGAAATTTTCTCATCGTTTTATCATTAATATTTTAAATCAGATTATTAGGTTTTATATCCGACAGTTGAACTCGCAGTCCTAGAGCTGAATCCAGTCTGGATATGAATGATTCTAGATATTAATCTAGTCTAGATATGAATTTGTTTTTGATCCATTGACATAAGATGAAAATGAATGAAGTAAGTCCATTATGGTTTTCGTTGAAATTGAAAACTAAAAAGGTTTTATATAAACGTTGAAAATGATTATTAAGAAAACTCATATCTTTATTAACGAATTTAGTTATTTAAATTTGATTTGAAGATCACAGGGGGAGGGGAAACTAATGCAATTTTTTTAATAAATGCATGGAACCCTAGAGTTCCACGGAACACCATTTGGGAACAGCTGCGCTAGAATATCGTAAAACAATACCCGCAACAATACGAGAGTTTTTACGATGACGGTATTAGTCTTAAACTGAATAGGTAGACACTATGTAAGCTAGAAACAAGTTTCACTAAAAGAATGGAACTAATCAAGATTTGAGGAAAGAGTTCTTTAGGCTTCGCTATTCAACATTTTCTTCTGGTGTCAAAGAAGATGCGTGCCAATCGTACATTAGTTCGATTGGGAAGAAAGTTCCTTCTGAACTAACAAAAAAACATTCGAAGCCATCGGAGCACATGACGTGAGCCAATAACCGTGAAAGCTCGGAAAAAAGAGAATGTTTTAGAGGTTTCCTTTACAAAGTAGATAGACTGATGGGGAAAAGGTCTTGTAGTTTTTGTGGTTGTTTTATTATTTCTTTACAATGTTTCGTTTAGAAGTAATACTGTAAAGACAGAAGCTTTATAGTGCTAGGATAAGAAGTCTACGTACGTAACATAGGCATTATATTCCAAAGGGAACAATATATTTCTTTATTTATCATTGCGAGAAAATGTTATATGGGAACTTCTAGCAAAAAACTAAACTTTTAAATTTTTCCTTCATTTGATTTCTGAAGATTCTACCATTTGCTACTAAAATAGAAATATTGGTATTATTTATTTGAACCATAGCCAAGTGATTACTATTACTTTATTGTGAATATATTGTAGACTATCATTTATAAAAAAAAAAAAAAAGAAAAACGAAAGCAAAATTATCTAACATACTTATAACTTGCATGGATAGTTTTTAACTGCTAATAAAGACATTCAGTAATTCAAAAAAGGAACCCTACTTGTGGTTAAACCTTCTTACAATAAGATGACAAAATCTGTAGAAACAAAAAATACACCATTTCAGATAACTTAAACATATAATGGCGAACTCTTTTTAGAACTCAGCGACTCAAAATTTTAAAAATTCCAACTAAACTCTGGTTTCATTTCTTATATAGTTATTTAAATATTTGAAACCACAATGAAAAAAATATTATAAATGCAGTAATTTTATGAGAAATGTTTACTATATGATTCACTTGAGCCGCCGTGACTCAGGGAGTGGAGCGTTCTTCTTTCAAAAGGGTGATCCAAGTTCGAATCCGAGTGGTGGCTGGTTAATACGTATTCCTTTTCCGGTTCGCACCAATCACAGTGCTGACGTAAAATATCTTCAGTGGTTAACTAATCATAGGCTGGAATCCCCAGGATAACCGTGGAAAGTCCCCGTTAGGCAAATTCGGGTTAGTTTTATCAAAAAAGTCCTCCGCGGAGGCAAATTTCTCCCAATACTCGATCCAGAAGTTCCTTTATCTTTTGGATTGATTTAAAAATTTAAAGGCTACAGAGTTGCACACTGGTGGATTGGGTTGGCTGCTTAATGACGGTTATAATTATAATTATAATCTAAATCGTTGATGAGGTAATCCTATGTTCGAATTCCGGAGGTGGTTGATTGATGTGAATTCCGCACCCGACCACAGTGCTGAAGTGAAATATCTTCGGTGCTAGACGGAATAAGGTTGAGAATCTCTTTGCAGTCTGGATAACCATAATAGGTTTTCGTGGTTTTCCTCCCCATTTACCCAAATATAGGTTAGTTCTCTCAAAGAGTACCCCACAAATGCTAGTTTAGTTTCAATGCTTGATTCAGTTTCTTTGTTCCGTGGACGGATTCGAAAAGGCATGGCGACGGAGTAGAACATTGATATCCGTAAACTCAGAATTGGTTTTGCTTTTCAATGTATCTTATAAAATTAAAATAAAACATGTATGTAAAATTGATAGATTGCACAGGCATCACATGTTTATCATCACATGCTTAACCTATGGTTTTAGAAGATCTGATTGAATTGCGCAAATGTTCATTGTATATCTTTCAAACATGTTCATTGGAGTAGCTATTTCTTTTTCCCGTCTTATCCTCATGTTTTGTTGAATAACTAACAACTTTATCAATTTGTTCAACTTTAAGAAAAACAAACTATTGTTTCCGAAAGATTTTAGCCTTTAAATGAAAAACGTTTTTTGCTAATCATAAACATTCTCAAATTTAAAAACCACCAATATTCTCTAAATTTTTTTTCTTAAATATCTACGACATTTTAGAACTATTTTTTGAGAGTCTAGGATTAAAAAAACGCATATTTGATTGCATTATTGACACAAGACATCGAAACATACTACAGAAACAATAAAATTATACGTCACGCGCGGGTAAATCGAGGCTTTTGTTTGTGCCATCAGCAGCCAAACAAGTTTGATGCACACGCGTAATGTTACTTGCAGGTACCCAATTAAATCTAATCCGGAAATTGATTCAGCATTATAATAAACATACCTTAATAGTTATAACGTTAACACGCCAAGCATAGCCACGTGATTAAACCCAACCATGTGATTTCGGCAACATTCTTCTTCTCAAACTACTAGTATCCAATTAAATATTTATTACTGACTAATCGTCTACACTCAATCTTGCTTTTTACATGCATTGAAATTCTTACTGTTTGCGTCTATTTCCCTGAACTTCAAAAACATTTTTATTCAATATAGTGTCAGTGTATCAATAGAGTGCAGTATATTTTCTGGAAGCAGGTATAGACAAATATTGATAAGAAAGAACCTTTCCTAAAGTGAAACAGCTAAAGATAGTAGCAATAAGTAGCCTGTGGCAAGCCCAAACTATTCTTCTTAATGATGTAGAAGTAACGAAAAGAATCTGTTACGATTACAAGGGAGAAAGAATTTTCGAAGTTGTGCTCAAATGATCTTTTGATGCTTTGCGACATATTAGTCTTCTAAGATTAAATTAGTTAGATACTTTCGTTTTTGTTTTCTTTTTACTTACCTAAAGTATGTAAAATTCTCTTACTCGATGTGAAGTTTGTCCGAAGGAAATGAAGCATTTAAAAAAAAATTATGAAACAAATTATAAACCTCAGAACACTATTCAAAATATCGACATCCTAAAAGTAAGAATGTGCTTGTACAAAAACATTTTTTACAGAAATATTTTTCCCTCTTACAATTCTCATAAAAATGGCATATCGAAGAAAAATACTAAAAATCACAATATTAAATTATTTTTTATATTTATGATTAAAGCTTTTGACTTTATACTGTCTATAATTAAACTTGTGGAAACGAGGTCGATTCGAAAATTTTACACGTTTTTATATGAGAAAATAAGTACCAAAGAAAAGTACAAGCGCAAAGCATTTAGTACCGAAAGTATGAAAATGCTTAGTTTATTTAATAGAAGAAATATTTTAGACTCTTCTTTTTGTGACTTCCTATTTTTGCACGTTATTTGCACGTTAATATTTCGTATGAATATTTATTTTATTTTCTCCTGAATCGAGTTTAAAGTGCAGATTATTGCCATAAAATACAAAAGAAGGACACATTTCACCAAAGGAGAATATTTTAAAAAACAAATCAGAATGTTAAGTACGAAATTTGAAGGTGTATCAAGTGTTTAGTAAGTGCTATAATTTTTTTTCATAAACGCGTAAAAGGCGAGACAAAGACGATTACTGATACACAAACATGGGATCTATCACCTCAGGGCCAGATGATCGTTTATAAACAAAATGGCGTGTTCAAGTCGAGTTAAGTTTCTCTACATGAATAAGAATGCTAGTCAACGTGAAGTTAATTAAATACAGCGCCGTATCGCATATTGAATTTGTTAAAATATAATTCTTTCTCATCTACTTTTTTTATTTAACTTAGATTTATTACTTTTATTCATTTTATTGTAATCGTGAAATATTTTTGTTTTGTGCACCTGACAACTTCAACTCATAATTAGTTTGTTTATGTTCTACATGGCTTCGTGCCTGTCTTTGTGTTATGTAAGAACAATGTAGTGAAAGAATTGCTATCTTTTTAAAGGAATCTTTGTGAAACTGTTATTGTTTTTGCTAGGCCTCACTAGTTTGCAAAGCTGAATCAAGTCTATGCAACTCAGAGCATATCAAGCACAGAGAGCAGATCCACAACGAGATCTTCTCTAAAAAGACGAAGGTAGTCGAGGTTCTGGTCTGGTGTAGTCTAACAGGCAGTACACTTAGAACGCGTAGGGAAAACCTCTACATTGTTTCATTGTTTTATTTTATAGATTTTTATGTCTGCGAAAACTAGAAATGACTATCACCTCTTGATGCTCCAGTCTTCATTGATCAAGGAAGCTGCACGACTTTCACCATCTATGACTTTGATTATCACCTCTCTTTATGAAACTATGTCACTTAAGACAAATTGATACCTACTCGAAGATAAAGAATTGATAGCTTACACGAAATAAAATGGAAGAAACAGTTGCAAAAGTAAACACATTCCAAGTTTCAATAACCAATCAGGATCGAGATTTGCACGTATCCTATTCAGGTTTAAAATATTCGTAAAATGCTAAATGAAAATCAATACCGAATTTCGATCGAATTCATTTGTAAATAAATCTTTCAGATACTTTTAAATTAAGAATATATAAGAAATTTTAACATTGAAACAAATTTACAGTGACATACATTTGAAACAAATTTACAGTGACACATTTGAAACAAATTTACAGTGACATTTGTGGAATGTAGCTATAATGTCATAATTCTTGACTTACACCACATTAGTACACGTTATAAATGGCGAAAACTGCACTAGCAACTAACTTCATTAATTTAGATGGAATAATCCTTTCACTTTCATCGACACTTAAGGTCGATTAATCGATGCTTACTTTGATAAATGCTTGTTTCCCAGTAAAACGACCATTTCTTTTTCGACTTAAAATGCTGATGAAAACTTACGATAGGTACGTATTTTTGTGGGGATTCATTTTTCTGTATTTTTGAAAAGAAGTTATTCATTTCTATATTATTGATTTCGATAGTTTCACGTTTCCAATGCATTATTTTATGCAGTAGACTAACTTCCATTAAAATGAGGTAAAATCTCTTTCTTAGCCATGGGATTGAATGTGTGGTTTAGTAGAACCAAGTCTAAAATAAAGCACATTTTACCAAACAATAACTTTTGGTCTGGTTTAAAACCTAAAGTAGCTATAAATTTGGGCTGCTACTTGTGCAAAATAAATGAAATATGTACTTGTAAAAGATATATAGATTAATAAAAGTATTGCAAAAAACAATCTGGCAACAGCACATTGTGGACCAGGCTGGATATATGTTAAAGTTCCACGATTCCTAAGGTTTTCATATATGTTAAAGTTATATGTGTTTACATATGCTATATATGTTTGTATTGTTATATATGTATTAATATGTTATATGTATTTATATATGTTTCATATATGTTAAGGTCATATGTGTTTTGGGAATATCGATTCGCTTAAAAAGTTCACGAAATATGGTGAAATACGCAAAAAGTAAAATTAACATTAAGGGGTCCAAGCTTTGAATCCCTCACCTGATCAAACTACGAGGACCATATTACCCAGTTTGCTGCTACCCCATATATTTTTGGGCTTAAAAATACAAATCCTTCGGGGGAAAAAATTAAGATTGAGTCCTAAAACGTGATTGAGTCCATTAAAATTGAGTCCTAAAATGTGAAGATTTGATCATAAGATTAAAAGTCAATAAGGGTGATCCGTTTTTCATTTTGCGCACTGTACGCTTTATTACTCTGTCTTGTGTCAAGACAGAGATGAAATAATTTTAATGTTTCTGTTGCATGCAATGCTGAAATGTTCCGAACTCATACTTACGACGGTTTGCTGCGATTTAATGACTGATGGACTGGTTTAAATTATCACTAAAATTCAGTACATAAAGAATTTTGACAACATCGCGGACATCTTTAAAAATAGCTAAAACTGAAATCAAAGTACTTCCAAGTGGGCAACAGCTAGACGGTGAAGAAAATGAGGTTAATTTATAAATTAAAACTAATTAAACTGTTATTGTTAGAGGAGAGACTAAAGAGTTTTATTTTATTTTATAACCGCCGTAGAACAGCCGACTCAATTTTGGATTTACGACTGCTAATGTTCACCTCCGAAGCCTTGTAATTTCGAACCCAATCCAGAAGACAAGGAAACTACCATATCAGTATCCCCAGAGGTATGACTTGTTATGGGAACGTGGAGGGCTTTGTGACTTGACTGATTTAACGCGCATCAGTCACCATTTACTACGCGGGGAGTCTTCAGTCGGCGGGGATCGAACCCACGACCTCTTGGACATGGGTTCAGTTCCCTACCAACCAGGCTATCCCGGCCCAGACTGAAGAATTGGAATATTTAAATGCAGTTGTGCTTTGCATTCGGCTTGGTTACCCTTAAAGTTTATATGTTATACAAGCTGGTTGACAAAGGCCGCTGTGATAATAATAATGATGAACTTATTAAAATATGAAATAAAACAGCAGAAAAAACCTAAAACAATGAAAACTAAACATCTTTTCTACGGGAAGATTGAGATATTTTACTAGCCAATATTGATTCTTTTACAAAAGAAATATTTTTATAGATTTAATCCATTGGATATTTCTAAGATAAGACATAAATGCTTTGTATAGTGACTCCTCTTTTCATCCTTCTTAGTAAAATATAAGAGGAAAAGATAGACTGGATAGAGTAATCCGGGTCATCTCTTAAAGTCTTGGCCTTCAGAGTATCCATTTATCATAAGCCTTTCCAATAGATCAGAAACTGTCCCTTTTTTTCCCTCTCTTGAGTCATGATTGATGTTGAGACACATGGCTTTGCAAAAATGTATGCATTCAGCTGACGGCATTCAATAAAAAGGAGAAAAAATGTAGGGAAAATATTCGATAGAACTTCATTTTCGTTATAAGAAAACTGAGAAGTATTTTTCTGTTTGAGTAAGTTTATATATAGATGGTGGTCAAATTTTCAGAAAAGAATGTCGTTTTTAGAATTAAGAAAAAATGTTCGCGTAATTTCCGATTAACATGCTAAGAATATGAAAAATTAAAAAAAAAAATCTTACTTATTGTCGAATTGGGTATTTATACTTCAAGAATAAGACAAGCACATGTGACCTATGACGTCAGCGCCAGCTAATCTTTATCAACAAAATGGCGCAATAAAGTTTCTCTACATAACTTAGAATGTTAAATATAACGTTAAGTTAATAAAATACAGAGCTGCATCGCGCATTAAATTTATTGAAATAGAATTCATTCTCGTCTATTTCTTTTACTTAACTTACATTTATTATTTGTTCCTCTATTCTATTGTATACGTGATACATTTTTGCTTTATATACCATTCAACTCCGATGCATAATTAGTTTGTTCCACATGGCTTCGTGCCTATCTTTGTGTCTCCGTGTAAAGATCTAGTGAAAGAATTGAAATCTTTGTGTAAGAATATAGAATGTGTCACTTAAGAGAATTGATATTTGACTGACTTGACTTGCTCGAATTAGAATGGAAAGAACTATTGCTAACGTAAGCAAATGCTACTTTTCAACAACCGATCATAATCAAGATACCCACACTACGTCACTTGTACGCATTCCATTGAGATTTAAAGTATTTTTGAAATAATATACCATCATGGGGTTTTAACGCCACTCGCAGATTTTTTTCTTACCTTTAATTTATATATTTTTGAAGCGAATAAGTATTTAATCCAGGTTTTCTTCCCTTTCAGTTTTTTGGGATTATATTTAGTTTGAGTTTTATTGTGAACCCCTTCCGGTAAAAAGACCAGTATAGCTCGTTTTTCATATAGTTACGTTTTTGACTTTCTACAATAAATTACAATCACTCTTCATATTAATAATATTTTAATTGAGAATAAATAAAAAATAATAAGATGAAACAAACTATCAAATAATTTAAAATCAAATAGTTATTTCATGCAAAATATTTCATTATTAAATTTTACTGGAAGGGAAAATTAAACATTTTTAAAAACTCAGTCAAATATATTATGCAGGAGATAAAAACTATCAACGTAAAGTATTTAATTTAAAAATCGTCAGTAATTCATTAATATGGCTTTTGAAATTGCATTATTTCTTGGTGATGTTCATAAAATTAAGTATTTTAGGAACATATTAATTAATCTTAAATGATACAGTAAAACTTGTGTAAGTTGACCACTTGTGGTGCATTGTTTTAGTGGTCAACTTAGACAAGTGGTCATCTTAAAGAGGTGGCGGGTCATTGTTTACTTTTTCATTTCCTATATCATGTTGCTATATATTAAAAAAAAAATTTTTTTTTTTTGCTTTACTTAAAAATTTTTATTTAGCAAATAACCAAATGAATATCATGAGAAATGTGTTTAAACCTGAATGAACTTCAATTTGTTACATATACATAATTCTAATATTTAACTAACTTTTTTAAAAAATTATTTCGTTAGTTATGCATGTGAAGTGTTTGATAAAAATAATTTCTTAAAATATCAGAACACGAAGACATGTAATTTGAAAACTTAAACAAAACAAAATGATTTGAACACTTAAAAATTTATTAAACTCACTATTGCAACTGGAAGAGCAACTCTTCAACTAACACACCTGTTTTCCATGAATGAATGAAAGAAATGGTCAAAAGCTGACCCCCTACAGTTTCCACAGATGGTCAACTCACAAAAGTGTTTAGATTAGCTTTTTACACTATTTCACCAAACAAGTGAAATTTTAACACACATTGCAAAATGACAGAACATTTTCTGAATTATTTTTTTCTGGTCAACTTATGAGGGTTTTAGAATAGAATTTCATAATACTACTAGACAAAATTGACTTGTTTCAGTGGTCAACATACAAGATAGACAGGTGGTCAAGTTACAAAGGTTTTGCTTCTTTATATTATATAGGAAAAATTCCGTTCTTGATAATAGAGGTCAACTTATGCAGGTGCCCAACTTACAAGGGTGGTCAACTTGGCAGGTTTCACTGTATTATGATTTTATCATGTTCATAGTCGAAAACATTAACTCACAAAAATATGTTGATAAAAACATAAAACAGTATCAGACATTTTAAAATTTGCTTATAAATAAAAAAATTCTGGAATTCAGTATAATGCAAGGTGTTTACGAATGAAGCAGTCATATTTTTTTAAATGCTATTTTTCAACAAGTCTTAGCATGCCTTTATTAAAACCCTGATTTACAACACAGCAATGCTTGTCATGGTTTGACCATCCATGACATAAGTGTTACGATGTGATCTGAATATCTTAACTATATTAAATTTATTGAAATTTTTTTTATTTATTTAGGATTAAGAATTTAATGGTCTTGCTTACTCGACTTAATCGTTTAAAGATAAACAATTATTGTAAAACGTTGAAATTCGGTTTTGAAAAAACCAAATCTGTAAGCTGGCAAATATCATTGATGTTATTGATTATTATTTGAAAAACAGAATCCTACACAGTTTTACTAACAGCAAAGCCTAATTTTAACCTACAAAAAAATTCTATTTTTAAGCATCCGTTCTAAGCTAACGGCTATATTCTAAGCTATTTTTTCGTTAAGCTAACATTTCATCTTTCACCAACTGTCTAAATTTAAGAACATCGATCGGTCATGGTGTTATAAGAGGACACAAACACACAAAATGACATTAGCACACTAAGTCTTCATAGCATTATTATAGATTAATCGAACAATTAAGCAGAAAAAAAAACATAGGAAATTGCATTAAAATAAGAGCTACAACCGTATTTTTTACTTCAATTTCATTTGATTCACAAAAACAACAAAGCTTGAAAGGAAAGTATTGAAAAAGGGAGAAGAAACCTCCTTCAAGTAGAGAGGCTTCACTTGTTAGGAAATATTTCCCTAAAGCAAGTATGTAAATTCCACTCTATGGAGTATTTCAGAAGAGATATTGTATATTAAACAAATAAAAAAGATATTTAATTAAATGGTACTTATAATTCCCCTTTGTTTCTCTCTCCTTCGCCTTATAATTTTATTTTGTAATTAATCGTTAGCCAAAAGCAGATCTAACTTTTCTGAATGAAACAGGGGAGGACTCTTGGGTCGAGTTCGAGTGGAACAATTAAGTTGAGGGAATTAGGAGGACTCAAATCAGGACTTGACAAGACAATTAGTATATGCCACTAATTTTCGTGCAGATTTGATTTATAGAAGTAATCAAAGATCATGGCAAACTGTGGGTGACTTTTACCACAAATGAAGTCATGACTGAATTGAACAAATTTGCTGGTACGGCGATAGAAACTAAGCAAAGAAAAGAGCTATATCATAAAAAGATATTTTATTAAGTATATTAAAGGAACGCTTTTCTTGTTCAAACTTTACTCAATTTCTACAATGAATCAGAGAATCAATGATTTACACAAGTTTACTAAAGACACTAATTTCTTGCGCATAAACTTAAAACGATTTCAATCTGTTTATACCTTGTGTCCTTTTAAAAGTACGATTCCTATATCGATAAAAGTACGATTCCTGTATTAAAAGTATTTTACTATATAAATATTTAAGTTTAAAAACTATGTCATAGGAAAGTAATATTTTAAAGCAAAAGTGGTAGGTAACGGAAAAAAATATCCACTTCGTATGAACGAGCACAGTCGTATTTTTACAATTCTGTTTATCAGGAATTATTGCAACAATTTCCCTCAAATTTTGTATCTTGCCATGTAAAATTAATTTTTTTTAAATTATTAAAAAATTAATATACTATGCAATTGGACTATAATTAAATAAAATAATAAATATTTATTGAAAGTTATTTTTTGCCTGGAATTATCTTTGGATAAACGAATTTTATAATTGTCTTTCAATTCACCTAAACATTTCTCGAGATATGGTGAAATACACAAAAAGTATTTAACATTAAAGAGTACAAACTTTGGACCATTCTCCTGAACAAACTATTGGAACGATATTTCCAAGATCGCGGCTATCCCCTTTATATTTTGGGTGTCAGAAATCCGAATTCATTAAAAAAAAGGTATGTTTATTCTAGAAAAGTATTTCTTATTATGTCTGATTTCGTAACTTAAAATATCGTCTACACTAATTAATTAACATGTTTGATACCATACCGTCAAATTATTTACATTGAGAAGAACCCTCTGCCCATTTACTTTTTCATACATATACAAAGTTTTTTAACAGAGCATTAACGGATTAAATCAAAATAAAAAATACATATTTTTCAAGATGTTAGGGTGATTCGGATTTAAAGACAATCGTAACAGATTTATACAGTTTAATATTTTAACTGCGTATTAAAATTCACAAATGTTAGGATGTTGGATTTTATTCTACAAATCTTGCATACGTAAAATCGGAAAAAAGCATAATTAAAAGCATAAAAGTAAAATCATTAACGTATTCACATATTGTAGGCTGGGGAGGCTCCACGATTTTGACGAAGTAATCTGCATTGCACGCCATGCCTCCATTACTACTCAAGCAATCTGGTCCCAATCGATCCGCAGCTGGATGGACTTCAAAACTCCACTGAGAAGCGAACCTTGGTCTTTCATATTGGCAGCTCAGTGCCTTTAATCACTAAGACATCGCAGCTCAAATGTTGGTAAATAATTAAAATGTGATGTAAGATCAGAAGAATGAGGTTCTATTTGGAGAGAATCACTCACAGACATACCTTTGTCCCCATTTTGGAATATTTTTAAAAAATGGCCAGTTTTGGTTCTTAAACTCACCGCCTCATTCATGTTATTTCACGTTTCAGTAGACATTTTTTTTTCTTCCAAAAGAAAAAATGAACAGTAAAAATAAGAAAACGGGGAGTAAAAATAAGAAAACGGGAGAAATTCCTAGAATAATTCTGTTGGATTTTATTTGAGTTTCCGTGAGGCTATAATAAAGCACTTAGAGCTTAAAGTTTTCCTTTCTTTTGCCTCCAGGTAGAATGGGAAGCAGAAGATAGGAGAGAAGAAGGAAGGAAGTGAACAAGGTATCACTAGCCTTTAAGATTAAAGGGATGGAGCATGCAACCGATTCTTGGGGAAGTTTTTTTTTTTTTTTCTCACTTTACCACCAGACTTATGCTTTAAACTAGGAAAGATAAGATGTCACGTGCTTTACGTTATGGTTGAACATTTCATCAAAAATCGCTCCAGGTAAGTTGGCAAAATTGAAGTCTCACCATGTACAAATGCTTCCGAGAACTGCAGGAATAAATGTAAGGAAATGATTTGACACTTTTTTATACTTCCTATGTCTCTTTACATCTGTATTTAATCAAAATTAATCATTGCTAGTGTTAGATTTAAAATAGTTTTCAAGGTAATAAATATTATGATTGTATCTTAATGCACATCATTCATTTCTAAGATTTAAATTTTCTTGAAACAAAACCAAAGTGGAGGTGCTTATGTTTTCTATTAGAGATCTTGAGAAACTTAAATCATGTTCTCCTGCTTAGACTATTTGAATTAAGAAATAGTGTTTATTTATTTCTTTATTTTATTTTCTCGCATCTTCCATTTAGTTTTGTACTTGTTAGTTTGTTTACGTTGGAAAAAAAGGTTAATATTTAGTATAGAAATAAATTCTTTTTAGTTTTAAAATTTTGTAGGTTTCTGAAAACGGTTGAAACTAAACTTGTTATCCAGCAGGAAGTTATAATTAAAAATATATATTGTGAACAAAATATTTGAATATACTTGTCATTAAGAATGTGACTGGAATTTTGATTGATGAAAAATTTTATTTGGCGATAAATGCTACTTGTAGCTAACAGAGAACAATTCAATCATTTTACTGAGGTTAGAAAACAGTTAAGATTTGTATTTTCACCAGAGTATAGATGTGAAGGGTCGAGCTAGCTGAAAAAACATTGTAAAAAATTCTGAATAAAATTACGGTAAAAAGTACCGGAGCTCAGACTGCCGGTATTTTTTAAATTCCAATTTTATGAAAACATGTTACGGAACAAAAAATCCAATATATCATAATTTTTACAGAAATAATTACTGTAAAATCTCTTAATCACTCTAATTAAATAAATATTACTGTAAAAATGGCGTTGTAGTATTTCACTGTAAAAATGTATTTTTCGGGAAATGTATCCAAATCGCCAATACTTTTATACCATAATTTGATATTTTACAATGAAGTTGAAATTTTGATGAGGAGATTTCCATCTTACAGAAGCAATACTGAACTTAAAAAATGAATATGTATTTTATTTTCTAATTTCACTTATAAAATTACTTTAATTATAAAAAATATTAAACTCTTTTAATTAATCGCATTAAGTATTTGAGAGTTAATAAAAATAATATGTTTATAAAGCATTTTTCTCATAGCAAAAATTAAAAAAAAAAATAATAAAAAAACAATTTAAAAGACAACCTCATACAATAAATATAATATAAAAATGATATAATATAAGAAAAATAAATTAAATGTCTGTTTTAATGGCAACGCCATTAACCAATTCAATAGATTCTATAAGGTACATCAGTTTGCGTTTTTACACTACTGAATTGTTTTCTATTTTTCATTTTATTGATTTGTTGTTTTAGGTCAGTTATCCCAATAATGAATTACGGCTTTTTGATCCAATCAAAAGTTACCAAAGTTTAATGCATGCGATGCCAGGATCATAACCTTAAATGGTGCTATAAAATTCGTGTGATGCAAAAATAAAAGATATGAAAAAAGGCTCAAGTGACAAATGTTTCGTCTCCACAAAGAAGGTATGAATTAGAATAGTAAATAGATATCTAATACACACAAATTAAATTTAATGCACGCATAATTTAAGCTACTAGTGGACTGCGCTTCCTGCTCGCTACCGCTCGCCAACCCCCGAAAATTGCTACGCAATCTTATATGGTTTGCTTCGCAAACCAAGCTCGCTTCGCTCGCTACTAACTTAGCTACATTGCAAATGCACAAAATTCTAAGAATTCAAAACAATCATTCAAATCCATATAATAACTTTTTTTTTTTAAAAAAATTACTTCTTTTTAGTAAATACTAAGCCATTAAAATAAATTTGAATTCAAATAAATGACATGTAATAACCGTTAAACCTATTAGAAATGTGCTATGGTATAAAATCTTAAGATAAAATTTCTAAAACTGATATCTCTTTAAAAAGGTTAAAATTTTGGCTATAATTAAGTCTATTAAAAATTGAAATAAGTGAATTGCAATGGAAAAACCTGCATAAACAAAACATTATGTTTTTAAAAAATAATAACCATGAACGATTCACAACTTTGTTAAAAACAGTTAAATGACAGCACGTCGTCTACGCATTCTTTCACCACTACGTCTTTCATCGTCTGTCATCAATGCTCTCTTCCAATCTTCGAGCACGCTTCTTTTGATTATTACTTCAAAAGCGTAACAGCACGACTGAGACTCATTTTTCAATGAATAACTAATAACAATAATAAAACAAATAAATTCGTGAAAAAAAGCGCTTTCGACAAAATACTAAAATAGAGATCTATCGACAAAGACTACTCACTTCTGCCTAGGTTAATAGTATGAAATTTCCGCAGCTGAATAGACTAACCTGATAGGGTGAATTTCGGAAGAGATCACATTTGGTGAGAATGCTCTCTCTGGTTATTTCAGTTTCCGTTTTTAAAAATCGCTATATGTTGAGCCACCTCAGCTAGATTTGGCATGTGACATTTTTAGCGGCAATCATTGGTCGATTTTCTAGCGTTGCCATTCGGGGAGTTGTAATGAGGCTTTTTTTTTTGTCGCCGTGTAAGAGAAATATATATATATATTAAGTAAGTTATGCGAAATCATTAAAATCTTTTTTTTTTTTTTTTTTTTTTCGTTTTTAAAATGCATTTCAGATTTTCGGTTTCACAGAAAATCTCATGTACAGAATCAAATTTTTTAAAAAAAAATTTTTTTTTGTAACCTTATTGCACTTAAGTTTCCTTATTCTTTATTCAAAACAGAACAAAAAGTGAAATCTCTTCCTTTTAGAATATAAGGCTTTAATAATAAATTAATACTCATAAAATAATAAATTTCGTACGTGAACGAAAATAAGTTTAAGATTTGATTAAATCCTTATTGGAAAAGCTTCATAAAATTTATATTTAATTCCCCGATGGCACGTAAAATTAATCATTTTATTTTAGAGTATATGTTTATAGAATAGGAATTCTCCATGCCTAAATTTTCATGACGATTCTGCTTCACTGATTAATTCTAAATTACCTAAAATATAAATTTAATATGCTCCCGGAACTAAGTTTTCGGTGTATTGATTCTGCTCAAATTTTAAATGAGATAAATCTAAATTTAGAAAGATCATTTATTTTAGTTTAAGAGCAATATGTGTTGCCACCGTAACACGTCCCTGCCATTTAAATTTCATCAAAATCTCATTACACGAAGGTTATATTAACAAAATGAAGACTTCTTTTAAATCTATTAACGTGTTTATGCGCGTTAATATAATATCGGTTTATGCGTCATTGAAATATAAAAATTTTGATTTAAAATTGAAAGAAAATAAATTTCAAATTGCTTCTTCTAAATATAAGTTGAAGTTTAATGTTTTTTTAATCACGTCGAACATGTTTTAATCGAGAAGAATAATTTTGATGAACGATATTGTAAATATACAAATAAAAAAAAAAAAAAAAAATAATGATTTTATAGCAGTTGTAGTTTTATTTCGCCAAATATAATGGATGTTTTAATAAAACGATAGATAAGATAGGAATATCTGATAAACGCAAAACTTGATTCAACAATTACACTATGAATTCGATATCGGACATTTTAGTATCAGACCCCACTAAAATTTCAGTTTCATATTTCGATTGATTGATTCAAGTGAAATTTTTATTTAAATAAAACTTTTTTTAAAAAAATAGTCATTTTTCTTAAATTTTAAGATACAAAATTATTTTTTCTTCAACGTAATTTGCCTATTTTTTCTTGACTTTAATCTGAAATATTATAATATCACTATATAGTATATATATAGTATATCATAGTATATAGTATATATATAGTATATCATAGTATATAGTATATATATAGTATATCATATTATATATCATATCATTACTATATCATAGTATATAGTATATATATAGTATATCATATTATATAGTATATATATAGTATATCATAGTATATAGTATATGAAATAAATATATCTATAATATCACTATTAAGAAACAGTTTTAGTAGTTATTATTATTTAATATTCATTCTTTAAAAAAAAAAAAACATCTGTTTCTAATAAATAATTGCTCTACAATCATTATATATTTATAAATTGTACAAAAGCATGGATTGGCTTTACCAAAAAAATTTAAGACTAGCTTATAAGCCCTTTACTGTAAAGCACTTTCACTTATTGGGCCCAGAACCGCGCATTTGATGCCTAATACTATTTTATTATTTTTATAGCCCTTATTGTTGTCCTATTTGCAATTAATTTATTTCTAATGAATTAAACATTATACTATGATTAAATATTAATCATAGTATAATATTTAATCATTTTAATTATACCTGGGCAGAAATTAACTTGAAATATTTCCAGACCGTTAAGAGCTTAGTAATGAAAATTAGGTTGACTTATAGAGAAAAAAAAATCAATAAAATCATTAGGGTACTTCTCCGCAATCAATTTTTTCTTATAAAAATTTTAAGCTTATAAAACGCATTAGAAAAATATTTTTAAATATGAAAATGAATATAGAGTTCAGCGTCACAAAAAAAACATGCGTTTAAAAAGTAAAAGATTAAATTGTTATGGAATGTAGAAACCTTCTTAGAGGACTGGCAACCAGTAATAAGATTATTCTTGGTTACCAGTGCCTAAAGTAGTAAATAATGTAAGGTAGCCTGGTACAGGGTACCAGGACACATGGGAGTTAAAAGTAACAAAAGAGCTGATGAACTTGCAAAGCAGGGATCCTCTTTCAATATAATAGGAAGGGAACCCTTCTATGGCATCAACATGAAGACGGCAACATGAAGTCATTCTTAAATGGGAAAAAGCAGGAGATGAACAAAGTTTGGCGCAATTCTCGAGGACAAAAACATGCCAAAAGTATGATTATCATTTCATCTACAAAAATCGCTGCTGAAATCCTCAGGCTCACAAGATCGAAGATACAAACGATTGAGGGCTTCATAACTGGGCATTATCTTTTCAGAAAAAACCTTCACTTCAACCTTCAACGAGAAGCAATATGCAGGAAATGCTACAAGAATGTAGAATCAGCATATCAAAGTTTATATGAGTGCGATGAACTTGTATTTACATTATTTATTACTCTAGGCACTTTCCGTCCAAAAAAGGTACACCTTAACTCTATTAAGGGACTGTCAGAATTTATAAAGTAGACGACCCAAGAAAATGGAACTAGGAAGAATTTGGTTTGGACTATTTGGCACAAAACAAAGCTGCCTCACATCAAATATGCATGAAGAAGAAGAAAGAGATGTAACTGCTTACTATAATTTTAAACACATGGAATAAAAACGGTGCAAAGAGAATCAGGTACATTTAAAAATGAATAAAGCTAGATAAAAAAAAGCATAATATCAATAAAGTTCCACAAAATTAGTAAAATGGTACAAATGTAAAAAAAGGTGAATAAAAGCGAAAATACATAAAATAAAACATTTATATACAATACTCTCCAAACACTACAGAATTTTTGTAGCTTAAGGAAATAATTCTTTCAGATGCAAAAAAGAAAATTTATTAATATTTTATTAATCAGAATTATAAGATGTGATGTAGTTAATTTACGTCGCACTAGAGCTGCGCAATGGGCTATCGGCGACGGTCTGGGAAACATCCCTGAGGATGATCCGAAGACATGCCATCACAATTTTGATCCTCTGCAGAGGCGGATGACACCCCTGCTTCGGTAGCCCAACGACCTGCACGCGAAGTCGAGCACTTTACGGTAGAACAGTTTAACGATGACCAATACCGCACACCCTCGGTCCCTACGCAGACTAATCCAAGTGGTCACCCACCCACACACTGACCGCAGCCAGTGATGCCTTACTTCAGTGATCTGCTGGGAGCCGTGTCTTAACGATCAGTCCACTGCGGGACATCAGAATTATAAGAAACTGAGTACAAATAATTTAAATAAGTTATACGAAATGTCAGATTGGCAAATGGAAATGCGCTTAAATTCTAATAAAAATTTCCTAAAAATATTCTGTTTTGAAAGTTGCTACTTTTGTTCAGTTTCAACAAGAAAAAAAAACTTTTTTTGAGAGAGATCTAATATATTGGAGGGTACGATATACCGTTTAATATCAGATATTAGAATGATGAGTTTTTACAAACATATCCAGCATACGTAATGCACAAAGAAAGCTAAGATATGGGAAAATAGTTAATATATGGTAAATTGTGAGAAAAACTTTGCAAGTATCGCATTTATGGTAAATCCCCAAAAAGCAAATAAAGAGGAGTTAGTCGAGAGGCCGATTACTGACATGAATTTTGAATTCGTCTACTTAAAACACACCCATTATAACGTTTAATAGTTTAATGTAACTTCATCTTAAAGATCATTTCTTGGACCATTTGCGATTACAACAGAACCATAAAGAGGCTAAGAGGTAGTCATCGTCCTCTGATGGCCAAAAGCACCATCAGGACGAGGACGGAATTTCTAATGAAATCCTTTTTATTAATTCATGGGAGAGCATGCTTTCAAGCATCTATTTTAGTGAGTTTTAAGATCGTTTGCAAAGAAAGAGCTGAAAAGCAATCGCTTTGAGGAAAAATAAAAAAAAAAGTACGTCGATGCAATTGAGTTTTTCAATCGGAATAACGAAAACCCATGACGTCAGATCAGCACACCTGAATTGTTGAACTTAGAAAAGTCTCTTATTTTTTTCACTTTTTTCGCATAAAACTTAATCGGATGTGCAAATGTTCTGAAAAGCAATTAAAAGAACAACGTTAGTACAAACCTTCCGTGTAGCTATCACGTTGTTTTCTCAATTGCACGGCAGAATTTTTTTAAAATAATTTTATTCGATAACCAGAGTTGAACAGTCGACCCAATTACGATTATCAATGTTCAACTCAGAGCCTTGTAATTTCGTATCAAACCCGGAAAACAAGGGAACTGATGGATCAAGCATTGTGACAAACTAGCCTTCCTGGTAAACTTTTGATGGAACTAATCAACAATTCCGTTACATGGAGAGAAAAATCATGAAAACCTTCCATAGTTAGTCCGACACCAAGAAAATTCTAACCAATGATCCGTCTACAACTGAGAATATTTTATCTCAGCACTGTGATCTGTGCGAGCCAAGCGTTGAATTCATATCAGCTATCCGCCGTTGGGAATCGAACCAGATTCAATTCATTTTGAGGCAAAAGCTCTATCCCTTGAACCACCGCGAGTCTGCAATGCAGTATTACAACGAAAACTATTATGTATCGAAAACATGTAGATAGTTTTCTTATGTCGCTTTAGAGTTGCACAATGAGCTATTGGCGACGGCCTGTAAAGTTTTTTTGAGGATGATCGGAAGACACGTCATTGAATCATGCTCTCAATTCTCATCCAGAGATAATGGCCACTTTATTAGCGCAAAGACCTGCGCATTAAGTCCAGCACTTTACTGTAGAACAGTTTAACGAGACCCGATAACACGCATCCTCGGTCCCACCGCTGGCTGATCAAAATGGTTGCCCACCCGCTCACTGACCTCTACCAGCGATGCTTGATTTCGGTGATCTTCTAACCTTTTATTAGTCCCCCGTGGAACGTTTTTCCTGAAATGATCCGAATATTTAAAAAAATAAATCGATAAAAAGTTACTATTTAAGGCATTCTGCTTGTGAAGCCAATAATTTATTCCCTTTATTTTTCAAAATTAGTTATAAATTTTATTAACAGATAGTTTTAATAACAAGGAAAAGTTATGAAGTAATGTTTTTAGGCTAACCATACCTGCATAAGTACCGCAGATTATTTATTTTTATTTTTCTTCCGTTTGTATTCTGTGCATTTGAAAGATGAGGATGGAAAAATTATCTTCAGCCAATTTTTTTCAAGTTCACTTAGAAAATAAAAACTGCTTTCGCATTTGATTTGTATTCTGAAACTAGAGCTATTCAACATACGATAATATTTTTAAAATAAATTTTATACGTTCGTAAATTTTGTAAAATGTGTGGATATTAAAGAATGCAAACCTAGTTTTAAAACCGGGTGGATGTCATTAAAGAAAATTATATTACAATAATTAATATTTTATTGTCATGAAATAAAATGCTATAACAATATTATCCATTAGAATAATAATTCCATGATAATTATAATTAATATTTTGATATATTATAATTTTAATTTACGTCATTTAATATTTACGTTAAATAATTAGGACATTTGTATTTTGGTCATTAAATATTTACGTCATTTAATATTATCGTTCTATGACGGTCGTTCTTTTGTTATTCAATTTGTCAAATATTGCAGTGCAATGATTCTTTTTAAAGATAGTGAATATTTTATTTTACTGAACAATCGCCATTGAACAGCCGACCCAATTTTTGGGGTTTGCGATTACTAATGTTCATCTCTGTAGCCTTATAACTTTGAACCCAATCGAGAAGACGAGGAAACTCCGGGATCAAGTATTGGGTCAAATTTACTTTCGTGGAGGAGGTTTTGATGGAACTAGCCCGCATTTGCGTTGCATGGAGAGGAAAACCACGAAAACCTTCCACGGTTAGCCTGGTAGCAAGGGGACTCTAGCCCATGATCCGTCTAACTTTGTGGATGTATTACTTCAGCACTGTCGGATGCGGAATAATTATAGACTTCGCTGGGATTTGAACCCGGTTCACCTCATTGGAAGGCGAACATAATGATTTAATGGCACAAGGTCCAAAAATGCAAAGATGTCTAGGACGATGGGTTTCATCTAACATAGCATAAAGTCATGCTGCCAAAAAATGAGGTATTGGTAAAAAAAAGGGCAAATAATTTTAATATGAAATGGAAAATAAAACCTTACTATTATTGCATTGGGGAAGAGCATTATTAAGGGAAAGAAACAATAATGATACGTTTAAAAATAAGTTTACAAACCCTTTTACTTGTCATATCGACTAACACACTTTTGACATAATCGAGTAACAAACTTTTGTTTTATTTAACTATTAAGATTACTTATTTTAGATTCCTCATTTAATCAATACAACAACAAAACTCCAACCAGAAAGGTATCAAAAATTTTCTTCTTTTTTAACATTCAATCTTAATACAAAATGATCTTAAAATGGAATACATATTGTGACACGCGTTTGGGACGTGTTTTGAATCAGTTTTCAGAGATAAAGAAACCTTTTCGCATACAAAATACCATGAAAGTAGACTGCATTTATGCAGATGTATAGAAAATGGCGGATATCAGTTTGCATTTTATGCTTTTAGGTCAGACACACGAATCTTTAAAATACATTTTAGTCTGAGAATTTCATTTTCATCTGAGATGGATTTTTTCCGGGAGAGGGTAGAGGGAGCTCGGTATATAGAAAACATATTTCAAATTCAAGAATCTTTTCATTTCATGATGTAAATTCGAAAGAAAATAAAATTGGCGCACAGAAGTACGCAAATAACTTATAAATTCAAAATTATTACTATAAACATAATAAATATTTTGTCATACGTAGGAACAAAAATTTTACAACGAGAAATTTTTCTTTAAACGATCGTTTTTTTCAAATATTGCTGATTAACAAATACGGCGGGTATAAGTAACGCATTCAACGCTAGTGGTACTAGTGTGCTTGAGAAAAATCATAACTAGGGTTGACATAGTATAATAGCGAAAACTGATGATTATCATACACGAAAGCTAGTTTCCAACAAGTAGACAAGACTTCAATCCAATAAATAAATAAATAAAACTCAAATTTAAAAATCCTTGGAAATTACTAATCAGAGGAAAGTTTTCAAATATGGACATTATTCGATAACCGTGTTTATGAACATGTTGTTCAAAAATGTGTTCAAAATGTGTGTTTACGGAAATAAGCATAACTCAAAATGCGTGTCTACAAAAATTAATACCGCAAAAATTTGTCTTTTTTTAGTTTTCTGCTCAAATTTAACAGTAAACGAGAAATATTACGCTTACGTTTGCTTAATTATTTTACCACTAATTATTAGCACTACAGGCGAATTCCCGGAATTCGATGCCGCGATGGCTACATTACATATGTATCTTTTTCGGGTGATGTCTTCGTATCCCGAACTTCGAATGATAATTTAAGTTTTAAAACTCTCAATTTCTACTACGTAATTTGACTATCATTATTATAAATTTGTAGCATCCGTTGCAGCCTTGAAAAAAACACTGTCGATTAAAGTCTTTTCAAAAAATGGTTTATTTAATAAATTGTACTAAGTGATTTATGCAAATGGACGATATCGCAATGGGAATTTATTCTTGTTTGGCAGTGTTTATAACACTTTATTTTTATATTATTGGCTATAATAACACTATATTATTGGCAGTGTATAAAAAAGGAACAGTAATCATAAAATAATTTTAAAAAGCGGAATCAAATGCTATGGTCCTCTTTTTTAAAAGGCTTTTGTCCAATTTCGTAAATACACAATTCGAATTTGTAAATTTTAGTAAACACGCAATCATTCCAGATTTAAAAACTCACCAGCGTTATGTTATTTTGTTCTGACTGGATCACTGTACAGTTGTTCATTATAAAGCGAGTAGGTTATAACACAGAACCAGGGGTTATGAAAGAGATTCAAAACCTTATATATTATAAGACACTATACTAGCAAATAATCATTTGATACTGATGCTAATAACCACGGTACAAGATCCCTGCTTGCATTATAAATAATATAAAATTTGTTTAAAAAGTAAAACATTCCCACAACAGTTCGAAATAGATAGTTGAGCTCCATAATTTTGTAGTAACGGCATGATTGCGGCAATGTAGTCAACTCTGCATGCAAGTCCTCTTTATTTCTCAGACAAGGCCTATCTGAAGCCACCACTGAGGATTGAACTCCAGAAACTTCGCTTCAGTTAACCACTGAGCCATCATGGCTCATTCAGTAAGTTACTTTAGTGATTTTATCGTAAGAAAAAATTATGAGTATACTTTGTATTTGAATATAAATACTGTAATATATAATGTTAATATAAAAGATAGGAGCAGAGATTAAAAAAAAAATTTTCTTAAAATTTTCTGCAACTAATAAAAGTAGCATTGGAGCAACATTCACTTAGTTAATAAGAAAGCATTGGCATTCAGTAAGTTAATTAGGAAACAGGCATTCAGTTAGTGTTAATTAGGATATAATAATGCAAGAGACATCTACACTTACAACTTGGTTAATAACATTCAAAGTGGCGTTGAGTTTGAAGCTCAAATTTTCAGTAAGAATTCAAAGTAAGGATTCTGAGTTAAGGATTCTAAAATGAAACGTATTGTTTGCTTAACGAGAATACAAGAAAAAAGTCAACAATCATAAAAAAAACGTTACGATTAAACTAGAGTTAAAAAAAAAAATTAGGCTAAACTAGAATGTAGTTCATTTATCTGTCTCAAATTTAGGATGTGTACTAATATTCAGCAAATTTATAAAATAAATCCGTTAATCTGTTTCAAATTTAAGATGTTAATTCATCTAATATGCTACGAGCCTAGGATATAGTCGATTGGTGTATCACATTTCTGATGTAATCCTACTAATCTGCAACAAACTCAGACTATATTAATGAATAAAAACAACTACGATATTTCTTCGAATACGTCATTCAACTTATAACTTACATTAAATATTTCGATAATTATTCAGTTACAAAATCGTTAAACTAATTTTGGTCCACCTAGTAAAAATGCCGAAATGAAAACGCGAGTGAAATTAAATTTTATGTATATTAGAAGAGATTTATTACAGAAGAGAAACTCTAAACTTTGAAAGCCCATTAAAATAATTGAACATCAGATTTCAAGCATTCACTTCAAAATTTTCAATTTCAGTCAAAGCGAGGAAAGCAATTTTCCAAAGAGAGTTTCTATTTGGTTCACCAAATGAAACACGGAAGATAAATTGAATAGAATGTCATATGAAATGCCTTTTAATTAAAATGCGTTCGCAAAATGAGTATCTTAGTGCAAATATTTCACTGATAAATATTTTCTCGTTATGGCATATAGGTGCGGCTATCACTGGAAGATATTTCACTTCCAAATAAATGTTTAAATTTATAATTCTATATTCTTATTGCTCTGATTTCATGCTATAATATAAAAATGAACTGCGATAATATTTTCTATTTTTATGGGACAAGTAAATCATATGACATGTTTCTGAATTGAAAAAAAAATGAAAATCAAGTACTATTACGCAGTCATTATCATGAAAATAATAAAAGTTATTTATTATGAAGTTATTTAATATAATTTATTATAAAGTACGGATCAATCATTTTACTTTTTATAGTCTCTTTTTGGGTTCTATTTAAATGGAAAGATTAGAAACTTTATACTAAAGATAAGAGTTGTATTTCTAATTATTTTGAGAAATAATCCTGTAGCAGGTGGTAATAGGATTATGTGATATTCGATTCTGTCTCTACGATGTATCTTTTTAAAAAAAGAAATCACTAAACGGCAGTACGTTTTAGTGAAGGGGGCTCTGCATTGGAAAACAGTTTTACTTATAGGTATAAGCTTTTAATCAATGTTGTTCTTATGCACTTAAGATCTTTAAAACATTGTTGTTCCTAAGCAATGAAAAAATGCTCAAAGTTTTTTTTTTTAAACTGTGTTGTATTTATGGGTATTTTTTTTAAGCGTTTACCCGGGGATACATTTTAAAAACTTTTTTTACTGGACATAAGCTTTGTCAAAAGTATTGCACGCATTTATAGACACTCTCTCGAACAGTGTTGCACCCATTGACACTCTTTCAAACACTGTTGCACCTATCAACACTCTTTAAAACAGTATTGCATCTACTGAAACTCATTCAAACAGTGTTGCATCTATTGACTCTCTTTCAAACGCTGTTGCATCTATCGAAACTCTTTCAAACACTGTTGCACCTATTGACACTCGTTAAAAGAGTATTTCATCTACTGAAACTCTTTCAAACAGTGTTGCATCTATTGACTCTCTTTCAAACGCTGTTGCATCTATCGAAACTCTTTCAAACACTGTTGCACCTATTGACACTCGTTAAAAGAGTATTGCATCTACTGAAACTCTTTCAAACAGTGTTGCATCTATTGAATCTCTTTCAAACGCTGTTGCATCTATCGAAACTCTTTCAAACACTGTTGCACCTATTGACACTCGTTAAAAGAGTATTGCATCTACTGAAACTCTTTCAAACAGTGTTGCATCTATTGACTCTCTTTCAAACGCTGTTGCATCTATCGAAACTCTTTCAAACACTGTTGCACCTATTGACACTCGTTAAAAGAGTATTGCATCTACTGAAACTCTTTCAAACAGTGTTGCATCTATTGACTCTCTTTCAAACGCTGTTGCATCTATCGAAACTTTTTCAAGCACTGTTGCATCTATCAAAACTCATTCAAACAATGTCGCACCCATTGACACTCTTTCAAACAGTGTTGCGCCTATTGACGTTCTTTCAAACAACGTTGCACCTACAGAAAATTTTTGAAGTAGTGTCGCATTTACGGACACAACTCTTTAAAACAGATGTACTTGTAAGAACAATTATATGAAAAATTTCGGAATATTTAGGACATTTATTTTAATTGGAAAAAGATAGTAACACAGCATATGTTTTTTCTCGTCTTTAATATTTGAAAATTTTCTTAAACTAATACTCAATCTTTTTCAGGTGAAGTACAGCCCTCCATCCAACTGACCAATTTAAAATATTTTCCCCCATTTTCTTAGCCCCATTTATTACCATAGAAAAATCACGATGGAAAATCTCAAAAAATTATAACCGTCACCAACGAAAATAATATATATATATTTTTTAAATATAATTTTTGTTGGTGATACTAATACTTGTTAAGTAATACTTTATAATACATGCACTTTATTTTTTATTTTATTTTAAAGCGAATATAAAATAAAGTACATGTATTATAAAGTATTACTTAGATAGACACTTTGCAACTCATCTAACAAAATTTCACCAAGAATCAAGACAGTTATTTCTAAGAGAAGTGGTAAAATAAAATTGTGTATCTTATTTCACGTTTTTGTGGGGCTATAATAACACGCTTAGTAGCTTAAAGTTTCTTCTCCTTTGCCTTTTAGATGGTAAAGCGAAGAAACTGTAAAGATAAGGAAGAAAGAAAACTTACTTCTTTTACCCCTGTGGTAAAGTAATATAAGAGGAACTTTCAAAAGGTGGAAGTTCTTTTCTTCGCTCCAGATCTTTAGTTGCTGACTTGGGCCTAATAACCCTATCAGGCATGATACACTGTATCCTAAGGGTACGGATAGTGCATCATCAGAAAACGATCCAGGGAAGTTAAAAATGATGGCTTCGCACCTTTTTTTTTTATAAATTTATCAAAATGTTCCTCTCCGTGAAAGGGAGTTTCCATTATTATGCATTTGCAGTTTTGTTGATATAAGCTTTACCCTAAAAATTGAGTCATCATATTTTCCTTTTATAATAGGGTAATTTAAATGTATCATCAAAACTCTATTCTTATCGCTGGTAGTTAAATTTCTCATTTGAGAAACTTGTATTTTTGCATTATTCGGTTTCTTGTATTTTTTTTATATATTCTTAGAGTTCTATTTCTTAAAAAATAAAGTTAAAAGTACTAATAAATAAAATATTAAACTGATAATTATTTTCAACGTTTCTTTACAGGCTACAGAATTTTATAAAACGTGCATTTATAAAATGCATTGTAACTTGTGTTGTAAAAAATAAAGTAAAAAGAGTATTGATTAATAAAATATTAAACCGATACCTATTGTTAACGTTTCATTACAGGTTACACAATTTCGTAATTTAAGAAACTCGTACATATAAAACGTATTGTACCTTGTATAGTAAAAAATGAAGTGAAAAGAGTACTGAATAAGAAAATATGAAACTGATAATTATTGTTAACATTTCATTACAGGCTACAGAATTTTATAAGACTTGTACTTATAAAATCTATTGTAACTTGTATTGTAAAAAATAAAGTAAAAAGAGTATTGATTAATAAAATATTAAACCGATAACTATTGTTAACGTTTCATTACAGGTTACAGAATTTTATAAGACTTGTACTTATAAAATGTATTGTAACTTGTATTGTAATAAATTAAGTAAAGAGAGCACGGATTAATAAAAGATAAAACTGATAACTATTGTTAACGGTTCATTACAGGCTACACAATTTCATAATTTAAGAAACTCGTACATATAAAATGTATTGTACCTTGTATAGTAAAAAATGAAGTGAAAAGAGTACTGAATAAGAAAATATGAAACTGATAATTATTGTTAACATTTCATTACAGGCTACAGAATTTTATAAGACTTGTACTTATAAAATGTATTGTAACTTGTACTGTAAAAAATGAAGTGAATAGAGTATTGATTAATAAAATATTAAACTGATAACTATTGTTAACATTTCATTACCGGCTACAGAATTTTATAAAACTTGTCTTTATAAAATGTATTGTAACGTGTATTGTAATAAATTAAATAAAAAGAGCACGGATTAATAAAATATTAAACTGATAACTATTGTTAACGGTTCATTACAGGCTACACAATTTCTTAATTTAAGAAACTCGTACATATAAAATGTATTGTAACTTGTATTGTAAAATATAAAGTAAAAAGAGTATTAATTAATTAAAGATTCAACTGATAACTATTGTTAATGTTTCATTACGGGCTACAGAATTTTATAACTTGAAAGATTTGTATTATTTTCCTTATTCTGTTGCATGGATTTTTTTATATATTCTGAGAGTTCTATTTCTTAAAAAATAAAGTTAAAAAAGTATTGATTAATAAAATATTAAACTGATAACTATTGTTAACGTTTTATTACGGTCTACAGAATTTTATAATTTAAGAAACTTTTATTTTTTCCTTATTCTATATAATCAGTTATTTTTATATTCTGAAAATTTTATTTCTTAAAATATTAAGTTAAAAGAATACTGTACTGATTAATAAAAGATAAAATCTGATAGCTGTTACAAAATGGCGGTACAAAGTGTTAACTAGGGTTATGAATTATTGAATACGAGCAACAGATTAATTTGCTAAATACTTTTTCATAGACAGATTTGCTTTTCTTAAAAAATTAATTTTACAATTGTCGTTTTATTATGGGAGAGTAATTAAATTTTAAACCATATTACTCTTAGTTAATAGACCAATACGATTTTAACTTGTGTTATTAAAACTATTACACTCGATAATATGTTACGCTTTGAAAATTTGCAATTGTAAAAAACTGTCCAGGAAAATGCTGTATATATGTGTAATACAAAAATTATAATACGTTTGTATTAATAAAATAATTAAATCTCTTTCGATTTCGTAAAATGTCTTTGTTAAAGAATAAGCGTAGAAAGATTCTATTTTGGGAAGTCAAGGCTAATAACATACGATTGAATTATTTTTAGAATCTCTCCCCCTTTTCACTTCCATATAAGGAAGCAGTAAATGATTATCCTTAATGCATAAGGATACAAGTATGTCAACGACTGTGCCTGTTTACTCCAATATGTGTTAGTATAAAATGCGAGAGCAATGGTTTTCGCATGTCCTTTCCATCATGTTGTGATCCTGATAAGCTGTTCCAGAATTGTCCGAAGTCTTGTCCACCCCCTCCCTTGTGGAGAGTGGATGTGAACTGTTATCAATACCAACCTACCGTTAATAAACCATTTTAGAACGTATGATGGCTTACGACTGCATTATTTAAGCTAACTATAACACTGATCAAAGGTATTTTAGCCCTTTTATTACAAGACGCCAGGATGGTTACTTGCTGAGGAAACCATTGTTATCTATTTTCCGGCTGACTACAACGTTGATAAAATCTCATCCCATCACCTACCGGAGTCGGGGGAAAAAAGTTGCCTCATCGGAGCCGAAAAAAAGAATGAAGGAAGGATTGATTTCACCACTCGATCGGTACCCGTACCTTCATCGCTGTGAGAATGCTGACGTTGGCTCGAGCTCGTCACATGCCTCTCTGAAACCGTTTGATGTGTGCCCCATAGTGTTGATCGAGATGACCCTACAGTGTCCAATCTGGAAATGACCGATGACCCTACAATTCCGTAGTGCTCAAATTGTGAAAACAAAAGTGAATGTGCGCGATTTATATTAAATTTAGAGAGAAGCGTTTTGCTTCTTTATTAAAAGTTCCTTTCACATGAAGGTCGGTGGAAAATTTGGCGAGTGAAAAAAAAAAAAAAAAAGAAAGAAAGAAAAAAGAGAGAAGTCTCTTTTTATATTTTTTTTTCTCTTCAACATAAAAAGTCATGAAGGCTGAAAGAAAGTGCTAACAAAAGGAAAGGATTTACTGTAGATATATATTTTTTTCTTCTTTCTCATAATTTGTGATACTGTTATGATTAAATATTTTATCGATATCAGAGATGAGTAGTGTTTTAAAATTTTTATTATGAATAACTGAGTATATTATATTATGAATAGTTAGATTGCATTTCTTGTGTATAGATTGCTTTTCTTTAAATTTATGATATAATAGTGTATTTTTAGGCATTTAAAATGTTTTTGAGGGAAAAAAAATGTGTTTCAAACGTCAATGAAATTTGTAACGGCAAACAAAATTCAAAATTTTTCAGATTTTCAAACAAAAAACAAAACTAAAAGAAATTTGTAATGCTTTTTCTTTTTCGGACTTGGTCAAAACTAAATATTCCTATTAAAAATGTGAAAAATTTAAATGTTACCCAAACAAAAGAACATTTCACACTTAACAAATTTTGTGAGTTTCCCCTTATTACGATAGGCGAGATTGTTAACTCAGCTAAGTTTTTTATACTTGATACTGAGTTACTGTATGCTTTAGTAGGGTTGCAAACTTGCAAAGATTTTTGTTTGTTTATTGATTGTGTCGGGACAGTTGTTACTCAATTTTATAAGAGATTGATCACCTCTGCTAATTCTAACAATGACAACTTATCTTTGCACATTAGACAGCAGAATTCTTAAAATGTTAAGGTCAAAATTGGTGAAAAAAAATAAATGCTTAAGATGTTTCAATAAAAGTAAAAATTTTGAAAAAATAAAAGTGAAAGATGTTTCAGTAAAAGTAAACATTTTGAAAAAAAAAAAAAATAAAGTGAGGGGTAACAAAAATAAAAAGAAAAGGAAAAATAGGAAAAAGAAAGAATGACCAAGCAGGTAATTACATAACAAAAATAAAAAGAAGAGGAAAAATAGGAAAAAGAAAGAAAGGCCAAAAATTTCAAATGATTCGAAGATAGAACTAGGTAATGGGTGCATACATTATCAGGTTAACATCGACCAAAAAAAAATAGGAAATAGTAGAAAGAAAAATTTAAGTAAACAAAATTTTGAAATAGTACATGTATCAAAGCTTAGGAAATATCACAACCCACAAATATTGAAATTAATTCATGAATAGTGTCCAAAACAAAAGAAAGTTTTTGAGAGATCCGAATCGCGTTAAAGATGTTTACCTCAGCATCATTTAAATGTGAGGGCGAAGTAACTTGAACTTTTTTTTTCTCAACATAGTGAAAAAAAATTTCTAAACTATTTTTGTTTTTTCCACTCTGGATCTCTCAGTATCACCATGCTTCATGAAATTCTGTTTTCCTCCATTTTAACGGGGAATACAGAATTTTATAAAGTAAATAACCCCATTAACCATACAGAATCTTAAATTCTGATTAAAGACACTTGTTGTCCAGGTCGTTTCCATAAAAATTTTATATATTTTTGTGTGAAAAAATTTTTTGAAAATTTTAGTAGATTAGTTATAAAAATATGTTTCATTTTTCTTTCTGTTTAGTTGCCTAAACAGAAAAAGTGTATTATCATGTTTTCATTATTGTCATTGTATATAGTTTTTTTTACAGATAATTGAAAAAATGTTATTTGTAGTAGTGAAAAGGAACAGTCGTACCAACATAAATTTTAAAAGTTCAGAGAATTCTAAATTTTATTATGATTTATTTTTGGCTTGCCAAAAATCTTTTTTGGGGGGGGGGATGTAATACAAAAATTATAATACGTTTGTATTAATAAAATAATTAAATCTCTTTCGATTTCATAAAATGTCTTTGTTAAAGAATAAGCGTAGAGAGATTCTATTTTGGGAAGTCAAGGCTAATAACATACGATTGAGTTATTTTTAGAATATCCCCCCCCCCTTTTCACTTCCATATAAGGAAGCAGTAAATGATTTTCCTTAATGCGTAAGGATACAAGTATGTCAACGACTGTGCCTGTTTACTCCAATATGTGTTAGTATAAAATGCGAGAGCAATGGTTTTCGCATGTCCTTTCCATCATGTTGTGATCCTGATAAGCTGTTCCAGAATTGTCTGAAGTCTTGTCCACCCCCTCCCTTGTGGAGAGTGGATGTGAACTGTTATCAATACCAACCTACTGCTAATAAACCATTTTAGAACGTATGATGGCTTACGACTGCATTATTTAAGCTAACTATAACACTGATAAAAGGGATTTTAGCCCTTTTATTACATATATATATATATATATATATATATATATATATATATATATATATATATATATATTTCATACTTAACAATAAAGTAGTATAATAGATATTAAGAAAATCAATGTGAATCCGAAATATATTTCATAATAATTTTTTTTTTTTTTTGGTTGAAAAAATTAAACATTAAATAGTTTTTAATTTGTATTATAATTGATAAAATTTTAAGCACCAAATAATTAAGATAAATTATTGATGAAATTTTTCTTAAATTTGGTTTTGTCCCTGACTTTAAACCAATGCTTTGCTTGTATAATCAATGTTTATTACATGCAAATGAAATTTGTAAAGTTTAAAATCTTTGTAAAGTAGTAGGTAATTTTAAAAATTCGGAGCATTTTTTAATTGAAGTTGATACGGATAGAATTTTAATTGCTTTTAATTTCAAATTTTCAATATGCATTTTTTAAATGGAAAATATAAGATGAATTTGAAATTTTCATTTTCTTGATCTTGTTCTCTTGTTTCATTTTAATATTAGAATAGGAGTAATTTTTTTGTAATTTATTTAAACACTATCTTCTTAAGTTGATAGAATTTTTCAAAACTATTTCATTGCGTGTAGAATTTTTACGCACGCAAACCAATCGTTTATTTCAATCGTCCTCCGATTTTGGATTTTAAAAAAATGAAAAATTTTGAGAGAGTTTTGTTGAAAAATATTGAAACAATAACTTATAAAATAAAATGGCAAAATAATCGAAGATTTTAAAATATTAAGTGAAATGATTTTTCTAATGCACATTAATCAAATGCATTTTCCGTTAAAATGCCTTTCGTTGCGTCGAAAGATATCTAAGATAAAATGCAATGATTCATAGTAACATTTTTGATAACGTTTTAATTGCTAATTTATATTATGAGAATATTATTATATATAGCTAATATATAAAATAAAGGACAATGTGTAACTCAGAATTGCCTTGAATATAGATCTTAAATATAGAAAATCCGGAATTGGTTAAGCTACGTCCATTTTAATAGGCATTGCATGTTCAATGTAAAGCAATGTAAAGCAATTTAGAAAAAAAAAAACATCGCAATAACTTAGTTAGTACAATGGTCAAAAGTTTGAATCTTTTCGCATTATTTTACTGTATAGAAATTCCG
Source organism: Parasteatoda lunata (assembly GCA_949128135.1). Taxonomy (NCBI): domain Eukaryota; kingdom Metazoa; phylum Arthropoda; class Arachnida; order Araneae; family Theridiidae; genus Parasteatoda; species Parasteatoda lunata. The sequence goes on from OX421971.1 coordinate 36,725,814, forward strand.
TATCTCTGCATATACGGATAAAATAGTAAATACTTTGCTAAACTTGTTCAAACGTTTGATTTTTTTTTTATTTAGAACTAGCCGCTTAAGGCGGCCCGCTGTCCGCCAGAGTTTTCCTTGTCTTGCCACAAATGCAATCGAGCTTGGGATGTTGAAGCACGATTTTCTTCTAGCCTTCTTCGAGGTTCCTGGGATGTTTCTCGGGTCCTTGCATTTCTGGTTGAGACACGATTATATTCTAATCTTCTTCCGCGTTCTTCAGATGTTTCTTGGACCCTAGCACTGCTAGTAGAGACACGATCCTCTTCCAATCTTCTTTGACGTTTCTCAGGTGTTTCTCGGACCCTAGCACTACTAATTGAGACACGAACTTCTTCTAATCTTCTTTGACGTTCCTCAGTTGTTTCTCGGGCCCTAACACTGCTAGTTGAGACACGATCCTCTTCCAATCTTCTTTGACGTTTTTCAGGTGTTTCTCGGGCCCTAGCACTGCTAGTTGAGACACGATCCTCTTCTAATCTTCTTTGACGTTTCTCTGATACTTCTTGGCCTCTAGAATTGCTTGTCAAATTTCGGTCATGTTCCATCCTTCTTTGACGTTCCACAGACGTTTCTTGGGCCCTTCTTCTTCTTTGAGAATCTCTTAATATCTTTTTCTTTGACAAAATACTAAGTTTTTTGGAAGGCGGTTCTGCCATGTCAGAAATCGGGTTTTTAAGAAGTCAACGAATACTTTAGAACAACAATTACTATGAAAGCAAATCATGAAACTTCAATATTAAAATCTAAGTGCTTAACTGCAAACTGAAACTTTCTGAAAATAATAACTAATTACATTTAATAAAAACTGTTAAAATAAAGAATAGATAAACCAAAGAGATCCAAGGTAAGTGTGATCGTGCCTTCAAAAACAATTAAATTCCTATTTTATATATTATATAGCTACAACGCTTAAGAAAAAAAAACTAAAATGCTAAATACATGAAAAGAACACGAAAACGAATTAAATTTTTTATGGTATCAATTTCTATTTCTATATAATTTTTTTATGGTATCAATTTCTATTTCTATATCGCTACAAAAATTATCGTCTTCGCTTAAGAAAAAAAAATAGAGCGTGGAAAGAAGATGAAAAACTTATTATAACAATTATGAACAGCGACAAATATATCAAAGCGAAGCGTTCTATTTACGTATCGAATATGTTGCCACAATTTTAATACAAAAGTTAAACTTTTCTCCACTTTGATAAATGTAAACTAATGCGAACCTTACAATTAAATTATTAATTCCTTCGTATATTATTGGTTTAAGTTGTCGAAAATTAATATTTCAATTGTAAGGTTCGCATTAGCATACATTTATAAGAGTGGAGAAAAGTATATGCATTTTTTAATAGTTTTTTGAATATGGCTCTTTGAGGACGAAAAAGCATAGATTTTCTTACAAAACGACTGATAACTAAAAAACTAATCCAAATTTTTTAAAAGGAAAAAAAATTCTTCTTCATTATGTCAAAACACAATTATGTGCCGAGTTTCGTGCCTGGGCGAGGCTTCTGGGGCGATATATTGTGATTACAGACAGACACACACACAGCCGCGTTTATTATTATTTATGTATAGATAAAATTGCACAACTTAAATTGAAATAAAAATTGTATGCCTTATAACTCAAACTCGTTTTGACCATTAATAAAATAATAAATAAGTAAACAATAAAAAGAAATATTTTTTAAGTTCATACCTTTAATGAAATTTTACATTTCTGTGCAAAAACTTTTTTTTTAGTTTAGTATTAGTTAAAAGTTTTCTTTTCCAAGGCAATTAAAAATACGCTAAGAAATTATTTAGTTCTTTAAACTGTCTTTTTAGAATAAAATATTGGGATCATATTTTCTAAATTATGGCTTTCCCCCTATTTGAATTATGGAGAGGGAATGATGTAAATCCATCGAGAAAAATGCATGCTCATTCAAAGAAAATACATTTTTATGACTGATTTCTTAACTTAAAATATCGCTTGCCTTAATAAATTAGTACTCTTACCTTAAGTAAGCTATTTGATCATTAAGATGATATTATAATTCATTACAATCTATCATTAGATCAAATAATTTTGTTCGTTTCATTTATTTTTTTCTTATTTCGCGAATTGTTCATTTAGAATGAGAACATAAACGGAAAAAACTACAAAAGCCCAAAAGAACATTTATGTAGAATTTAAAATACAAATCATTAATATCGAAAATTATTGAAATTTATACCACATTTATAGATATCCTTTTAAGAAGTTAAAGAGTGAGTTCTCTTCATTAAGAACACATTGAAATATTTATTTTCCAATAGACATTTATTTATTTACTTAATATTTATTTAATTCTTAATTTTCCATAAATATTTATTTCCTTCAGACTTTTAATGCGAGCCAAAATGAAGAATTTTCAATACAAATAAAAAAAAAATTGAAGTAAAAAAAAATTAGCAGAACAATATCGATTTTTTTTGTTTTAAATACGGTACTTATATATAATTAATTAAAAATATAATTAATTAAAAATATAATTAATATAATTAAAAATAACTAATTTTTTACCACTTATAATTCTAAAATTCCTTGTCCATTTAATTCCTTGTTGTAAAAGTATATATTTTCGTGCTTGACATTTTGTAATTAGTTTCTTTTACTAGTCCAGTAACAAATTATATTTTTAATCATTTTTTAAGATATCACGAAAATATTACCTTACATTTTTATTAAGCAAATATTATTTTGAATGTATCAAGCAGTATTTTATTTGTATATTAATTTCTTCTCCTTGCTAAGCACATTTCAACCATGTTTCAAACAACTTAAAACAAATATTATTCTTTCAGTATAAACCTACACACCCTAATTAAACTGAATACAATATCTCGAATGGAACAAATTGATTTTATTTTGAATATGTATTCAACACAAACAATTTTTTTTTTCAAGAAGTATATTCAAAGCATACTTAGAGTTCATTCAAATAGTCTCAGAACGATATCTGCGTCTTTTGTTTCGCCACATTATTCTAAGAATGTTTTTATTCGATTAAAGATTCTCTAATCCAAACAGAAAAGACTTTTCTAAACAGAGTGGCTTAAACTATGAGCTTTTATGCATTCATTAAAGCTAAAGCTTTTATTTAAATGGCGGAGTTATGTGCTTTGCATAATTTCTATTTAATTAGTTCCTCATTCCATTCAAGTTCCTTTGACTGCTGATTACGATGAGGAGTCCTTACTTACCTAAAATTTATTGATACGAAATGCAGAAAATCTATAAGAATTTTTTGTTAATTTTTATTATTAAAATTATTGCGCGCCACCTATGATAAGTTTGAATTTTTGGAGTGGCAACGATCTATACGTTCTGCACGATGTCCTACTAAACTTAAATTATTATTCTATTATCTACAGAAAAAAGACAACCATAAATAGCAGGCAACTTTACAGTCTTTGCTTTCAACTTAACAGTGCATTCTACGTTGTATTTTCATTTTCATTTGGTTACTATAGGAAAGTTGGACTAATGGAATTGAGTGTTGAAACTAATGTAAGGTTTAGTGACACAAAGTGCAAATTAAGACAGGTTGACTAATTAATCTTTTTTTCTAAACTTAATAGAAATATTAGTAAGACAAGCTTGTTTCATTAAAGATTGAATAAAGACATATGAAGAACTTATGACTGAACAAAGACATACATGGAGAAAAAAAACCTCTAAACCCTCCTACGGTTAGCCTGACAGCAAAGGGACTCAAACCCATAATCCGTCGACCACTGAGGACATTTTGCGTCAGCACTGTGGTCGGTGCAAGCCGGATGCAGAATCCGTATTGACTGGGATTCGAACCCGGGTCACCGCATTGGAAGGCGAAAGCTCTATCCACTCAGCCTCGACTACTCTTCCAAAAGTATTGAAGGCAATTCGTTTTTAGAAGAAAAATAGTAACTCCTGATACAAATGATAAAGAAGATTACTTTATGGGAAAATGCCTCAAACGCATTTGATGTCCATGTATCATTTGATGAAAATGCTGAAACTTGTAGTGTTTCAAGAAATGATTGTAGAAACTGAAGAAGGGCAATGTGATACAATGGAATTTGCCCCAATTAGGTCTCGTAGCCTTTGAAAGAATAAGAAACTTTCAGTATTCATAAAAACTTACAGGAAAGGAACAGTTACAAATGTCGAAGATTTATTGTTTCCGCTTGCAAAGATTGTGTTTAAAATATTTAGAAATTTTGGTTTGAATAAGCAAATCTGTTCTCTTCATCCTTGTTTGTCATCTTTAAAATTTTTGCATTGAGTACATAATTTTTCAATTAAAATTTTTAGACTAATTATAAATTTTCTTTGTTTTCAAATCCATAACTTATTTATTATTTATCCTACATGTTCATGCCATTGTTCGATATTTTGAGTTGACCTGTAAGAGAAAACAGCAAAAATCATTTTTAAATGACTGTACTTAAATTTCGCAAATAAAAAAAAAACAGTGAGTTTTTTTTTTTTTTTTTTTTTTTTTTTTTTTTTTTTTTAATAGAAGAAATGTAAATGTAACTTTCCTTATGAAGATAACTTTTTTTTTAATATATATTTTACACTTAATATTACACAAGTTATGTTCGACAAGTTAAATTTAATAAAAAAAATTCCCACCCTGACCATGCTTCGGAATGAGAGCAAAGATTCACTTCTTAGGCCATTTCATCTTTATATACTTTCTTTCACGTTCGTCTCATGCATTTTAATGCGCCTTAAATCGAGATGGACACAATAAAGATTTCTTTTTACTCATTGGGTTTGGTTTATTATTTTTTTTAATTACATTTGCATTGCTCACTTGAATTTACAAAATAATTTGAAATATAAATAATTTTTTTTCTTAATCCACTTACTTTATCAATTGTACTGTTATGAATATTGTATGCAGGACTATCAAATATTTTAAAAAGCTAGCACTCGATCTGAGATTGGTAATCAAATTACTTGATGCATGGAATGCAAAAAAGCTGGCCTCCCCCAGACTACTTTAACATACATAATTAATTCCTGGATATTTAATACAAGTACAAAATATTATTTATGTTAAGTTCCAAAATAAACAACTGAACCGCGGTGGCTCAGGTGATAGAGAGTTCCCCTCTCAAAAAGGTGACCGAGGTTCGAATCCCAGACGGTAGCTGGTTGATACGAATCCCGCACCCGAGTCTCCCCGACCACAGTGTTGATGTAAAATATCCTCAGTGATAGAACGGATCACGGGTTAGAATTCCCTTGTCGTCGGGCTAACCAAGGAAGGTTTTCGTAGTTTTCTTTTCCTTGTAACGCAACTACGTGTTAGTTCCATCAAAAAGTCTTCTTCGGGGGGCTAGTTTGACCCAGGCTTGATATAGAAGCCTGGGTGGGGTTCAAAGTTACAAGGATATGGAGTTAAACATTGATATTCGTAAACTCAAAATCGGGTCGGCTGTTCAAGCATATTGTAAAGTAAAATAAACTATTAAATGTAAGTTTAAATCTTTTTTTAAAAAATACGCTGTGACTTTTTAGCTATTATGCATTGACAAGTTCATATTGCAAAAATAAAACATCAGGTATCAAACACGGATTAATTTTACGCTCATTTTCTTTTCTTTCTCAAAAAAAGGCATATTTCAACTTCTTAATGGCGATAGGTAACAGGAATCAGATGTTAATTTTCATTATCGGAACATTCCAGTATCTTAAATATTTTTCGCACGAAAACATGGCATGTGTACTGCTGTTAAACATTTCTTTTTCTGAAAATAATTAAGTGCTCCAAAAAGCAACTTGACAGGTTCCAAGATACCTTGTTTAGCGCAACAAAAATTTCCGTTTCACTTTTTTTTTTTTTTTTTTTTTTTTTTTTTAAGAGGAGATAAGGTGTCTGATTTCAAGAGGACGTAAATTGATGCTTTTTTTCGTTAATTTAAACTAAAAAGAAAAATTAGCATGCTTAAAGTAATCGCTCTAACTTTACAAGCTAGAGATAAAAGAAAAATCTTCAAAATTTTGTTTGTTTTATTCCGCTCTCTCTCCCTCTCTTTAACTAATTTTCTCTTTAAAAATACTTGTAATAAATATTTTATGTACGTCAGGAATAAGTTTTCTCAGCAACAAGATAGTTAAATGAAATTTATTTATTTATATCGGAGACAAAATACAAGGAATCCTCAATTAATCTTGACGATTTTAAGAAAAAAAAATTATAACTGAAAAAAGTTTTTTAAAAAAATTCTTACAGTAAATTCATGCTCCAGGGTATGATTTTTTACCCACAATTCCTGATTTTAGCCTCCCAATTTATTTTATTTTAAGAATTTTTCCTTTTCTCATTAATTTTTATAATTTTTCATGTTTTCTCTATATTTTTAACTTTATATGTTTGCTTAGCATTTCTTTTTTACTTCTTACTCATCCTCTTACCTTCTCATAAAATAATAAAGCCTAATATTTGTGTCTAATTTATTGGTGGCTCAGAAATTTTAATTTATTTCCACATACTTATATTTCCCAAGCTTTCTCCTTTTTTTTTTCTCTAGAAAAGAAGGCGTAATGAATTTTTCAATAAGCTTGCACGGCACCTTTTTCGACACCTGATATCAAAATAGCTCTTTATTCAGCGCCTTTCCTTCCGCCCTTTTCAAAGTAAGTGTGGAAGAAAACGTTTGGCCAATAAATTACTCCAGGACAATATAAAAAGAAAATGCCTAACAATCATCTTGTCCTAAAGTCACGAAGCAGGGCTGCCTAGGTCGTATGTAAATGAAATGCCTAGGATACAATTTATTCCTTTTCTTCACCTTATTTCTAATCTTCCCCCCTATCCTTTTTTTATTACTTCCCGAACAAAAAATTTCATTCAAACTAAGTGTATTCAAATTGCTTCTTAGGTGGTTTATTTTTTTATATCAGTTTTCTATGTAACTCTGTAGGGTTGAGTTGTATATCTCCTACTTCTCATTTACAATTCTAGTTTTGCTGTATCCTATCTATTTTCAATTTCAACAAGAAAGATAAATTGCTTTTGTCTGGGGAAAAATTTAGTCACAGTATTATGTATTCCATGCAAAAGATACAAAAATAATGCGAAATGAATTAGAATTTGATCAGTAATATTTTAGTTATAAATAATCTGAGGCACGTTGAAATTCATCATAAATGTAACGTTATGAATAATTTATTGTTAAGAATTGCATTCATTAGGTTTAATGGCACAAGGTCCAAAAGAAGATATACGGCACTAAGCAATAGGTTATTACAAATCAAAAAGTAAAGTACATATAACACTTTTCTTCTTTCAGAGCACTACAGCTTGTTATAGGTCAAGGCCGTGCCAATTAGTCTTTGACTTTTGGTCCTATCCACTTCAAAGCTCTTTCTGTTTCCCTCTTTTACTATATATCAATGCTTAATCACCGAGTCAAGCTAGGTAGTCTTTCTCGTGGTCATAGGTGGTCTTTCTCGTTTTCTGTTTCCTATGGAAGTAGTAAAAGTGAGCTTTTTTTCAGAATTTGTTTTATCAGATTCGAATAGATGTCCGAGTAATCGTGATCACTTTTATTACACTTTTATGTTCATAAAACTAACATTTTAAAAGATGGTAATGGTTAAAAATATAACTACTCAATGTAAAGGTAAAATATAGTTTATATTAAACAGAAAATATTATTCAAATCTCTATAAAACTGACTCTTAGTGTCTGAGAACTTTAGTTTGGTGTATATAAAATGTTTTGTAATTGCCAGAACATTGAAAAAAATGAAGTAAAAAAAATCAAATTTTACAAGAGTCTCAAACTAATACTTAAACTAGGAATATGCAAAAACGCTATTTAAATCTGACGAAAACGTCAACATCGAGGGCAATGAGTGCGTCGACCAATTGGCCAAAGAAGCCCGGGAAGACGGGCAACACCATCACACTTGCAGATGAAATGCAGCGACCAAAAACAGAATTCTACCTCACACCTTTAAGAAGTCACTTGTCTCTGACTTCAACTGCCCTAGAGTCTTGACATCGGTTATTGCAAGACTTAGAACCAATCATTTCAGAGGGATGAAAATTCTCCCGGACAAGAACAGGACATACGTTCTCTGCAGAAACTGCCCGGATGCCATGTTGACACCAAGACACATATTCGAATGACCTGCAATCATTACACATGTTTTGAAAATGGGAATGGTACCAATTGAGGACAATCTAAGAGCTGTTCTCTACAGTCAAGAGGCGCCGAAACTGGCGGCCGCAATAGTCATGACTTTTGATGTTATCTGAAAATCCATGGACACGAAAACAACAACAAATCTGACGAATTACTTATGAAAAAATTGGAATTTGATATCATTAAATATTGCTGGAGGAAACAAAAGAGTTGAAAGTCGATTACCGTAAGTTTTAGTTAATAATGAAAGTTGTTTGTTTTTTCAATCCTGCCTTTTTCCCTAGTGAATAGACAGATTTTTAATTTTTTCCTTACTTTGAATTTTTTCCACTTTCTTTTATTCCTTCCTCACTTAAATACAGTGAAAAACCTCCAGGAAAGCAGACCATCTCTCCTTCTCTATTTACGACCATTTTTGGGAGGCACGGAATTTTTTTTCATAGACTTCGTGTTAAAGAAAACCTTTAAAAGAGACCATCAAAACCTCTTCTTTATTATATAACTTTACCTCTTCACTTCCACCACGAATCTTTTCATCGGATACCTCTTTTACTGTTACGAAATAATAGATAATTCAATTAAGAAATCTATCATCATCTTCATCATTATTGGCAAAATGGCCCGTTCTCGGTCTTGGCCTTCTCCAGGACATTTTTTAATGTCGTTCTCACCAAATCTTTTCAGTTAAATATTAAAATGGTTTTAAAATCCGCATTAATGGCGCCCCACCACCAAAGTTTTGAATTTACTCCAACCTTAATACCAAATGCTTTTGTGTTTAAGAATATTAAAACTATTATGTGTTTGGCTAGTCATGTTTAAACGGCGAATTTTTCCTGCAAACCGCATTATTTTAAACACATTTTATTATAGCATAAGAAAAAAAAGTTATCAAAATTTTCTTTTACATATATTGAACCTCAAGAAGTCGAAAGATATATTTGGTACTAATTAAATACCTTTTCTCAAAAGAAACCGACAAAACACAAAAACTAAATTCTCAATACCAAAAAATCTATTCACTAGATCAACATTTTATTCAAAGAATAATATTTTGTTGAAGAACACTGTCATATGATTTTACATAAACTTAACAAATCGAAAAGCATTCGCTTATAATCTGAAATAAATCTTTCTTTTTAGTACTATATATATTGCATCATATATTTTTGGCATGATATATTGATTATCATGATGCATATATATTGCATCATTTATTGAACCTCAAGAAGTCGAAGATTATATCTGGTTCTAATTAAATACCATATCTGAAAAGAAACCTTCAAAACACCAAAACTGTTACTCAGTACCTTAAAAATCCGATTATAAAATCAAAAGTTATTCAAAAATGTTATTTTATTGATGCATACTGTCATAAGGTTTTGCATAAGCTTAACAAATCGAAAAACATTCGTTTATAATTTGAAATAAATATTTTTTTTTTGCTTAAATATATGAAAAAAAATCTAATAATCTGCTGAGTCTGAAATTTTATTTTACCTTTGAAAAAACGTACTTCTCGTAATGACTTAGAGCAGAAAAACAGTGATGATGGTTAAATTAAACTTTTTGTTTAATAAGAATATATTAAAACAACCGTCTAGACGGTAAGAAAAACAATACGTTTTTTCAGACAAATGAAATATTTATCTTTTTTCCTTCGTTATTTTAATTCAATTCCTGGATAAATCGTATTATCAATAGATCTGAAACTGAAAACGTAATTATATTTTCACTATAGTGCTGTTCGCTTAACTGAAGCTAAATTAATTCTAGCTTTTTACTCAAATGGGTAATTGTTCCCCATTTAATTATCTTAGTGGGAGCTACTTAAGACTTATTTTAAGAGAGAAAAAAAGTTTGAGAAAACATTTTCTTTTCAAATTAAAGGAATGGTGTTTTGTTTAAGGCCTTTCTATTAAAATAAAAACTCACTCTTGGCATGTTTTTTTACTTTAGTATTCCAAACAAAAAAATAAAGAACTAATAGTAAAACATCTATTACACACTGAAAAATAAGAACGAGATATCAATAGTTAATGTTATCAAGTATTGTTTTTAAATAAATACTCTCGAGGAAATTGAAGCGGTTGCATATTACTGAGTGAAAAACCTTTCTTAGCTTTAAAAATATAAAAATTCTAAATAACAGTCATTATGTTTGAAGCACTCAAAGACAGGTGCCCATTTTCAAGACTTGCCAGACGTGAAAGAGAAGAAGAAATTATTTGAAATATAAAACGTAAAAATGCCTACGAAAAAGAAAAATTAAGGGGAGAAATAAAATTGGAAAAATCACATCATCCGAGAGAGTAAAAAAAGAGCAAAAAAAGACAAGAAAAATCACAATGGCTGAGAGGAACAGAGCTGGATAAAATGCATTTCCACGAGCAACGGAAAGGTTGTGAAAACTTTATGTCGTTAATAAAAGAATCAGCACTCATATGAATAAAACAAGATTCCAGGGCATCAAGATGAACTAATGTGACTTGAGGTGGAAATAATATTGGCATTGGCGGAAATGAATTGATGCCCTAGATTCCAACAATGCGCAGCAATTGATGATTTCTCGTATTCTTGATAAAAGACATAGCTATCGTGTTCCTAAATTATGAATTTTAAAGTGCCTCTAGTTTGTGATCAACATTTATAAGTTGGATATGTTTAGATTTAGCTGTTTATTATTTGACATTAGCTGCACATTTTGTAGTTTTTCTTTTTTCATTGAAAAGTTACAAATACCCCCCTGCTGAAATATCGCAAAATATAATACATTTTAAAAATATTTTTATTAAAAAAATTAAGTTTATTGATAAGAAAACGGTCGAAAATTCGAACCGGCTATAAAAAAAAAAAATTAATTCTTAAATGGACCTAATGCATTGGAGACCACACGAAACATTCGAAATCGTCTGTTTGAATTTAATGTTGGTAGAAATAGGATGAATCCCTAAAACACTCTTCAAAGCGTAATATTCAGGAGAAAAAGAACGTGAAGTTGAGTGTTTGGTGCTCTAACGCTTGTGAGTAATCCATTATGATTTTATGAAGCCTGACTCATCGGTCACACACCAAATTTACTGCATTTACCTAGAAGAAATTATGCAAAAAACAAATTTAAGAAGGAACTTGGATTGTTCAAAAGGTCATCTCTTGTCTTATTGTGACACACTGCACAAATGACTACGGCAAAACTACAGGAATTAGAATTGGAGCATCATCATCCGAAATATTCCATAGATCTAACTACTCAGCTAGCACCGAGCACAGTGCTAACGCAAAATATCTTCAGATGTAGACGGATCATGGGTTAGAGCCCCCTTGCCGTTAGGCTAAACGTGGGAGGTTTTGGGGGGTTTTTCTCTATGTATAACGCAAATTCGGGTTAATTCCACCAAAAAGTCCACCACGAAAGCAAATTTCAAATTTTTTCCTATACCTGATCCAGGAGTTCCTGCATATTAACGGATAGCAAGAGTTCAATTCAATATTTAAAGAACTGGTCAAGTATCTTGGATAATTTGGAACAAGAAATCGTTATCAAATTGACTACTTTATCTCAGATCGGCTCGCTGCACTTACAGTGGATCCCCTCCCATGTGGGTATTTATGGAAATGAGATTGTTGATCGGCTAGCCAAGGAAGGGAGTGAACTTGCCACTCCCCCTTCCTCTCAACTACTAGTGTCTGAGGTTCACTCCCTGAAGTTAGCTAAGGAAAATTCAGCGTGGAAGCACCCACCAGATCATAATTGGTATGCCGCAAAACGCCCCGGATTATCCCTGCAGTGCACTTGTCCTAGATTTGCTCAAGCAGCTTTGTCAAGACTTAGGACCGGTCATATAATGTGTTTGACCTTCAGAGCGAAATAAAAGACTTATGCCTATTGTCATTGCTCGACCATCGCTTCTCCATCTCATCTTTTGGATTGCATTAGTGCCTCTGTGAGGCAACTGATGAGTGATGGAGAGACTGTCTATGACTTGCTGATGCGACATGATCTTCTGCACTTGGTCTAGGGCTCTAGACCAAGGGGATAAGCAACAAAAACAACAGGAGTTCCTTTTTCTTCTGGATTGGGTTCAAAATTACAAGGCAGCGGAGTTGAACATTGGTAGCCGTAAACTTAAAACTGGGTCGGCTGATCAACGACGGTTTTAAAATAAAATAAAAAGGATCTAACTGGATCATTTCTTTCTGAATTTGATTAAACTTTTCAAATGGAAACAGTTTCATTCCGAAAGCACTTAAAACTGGTCTTCTAAGAATTTATTGATTTTTTCGTTTTCCAGGTTTTTACTCCCCACTTGCCAGAACTTACGCGAAGAAAATTTGTAGGTAAAATCCAAAGATCGATTAATAATAGTTAAATTTGATGAAATAATTTTTATAAAATGAAAAAAATATATTTTATTAAATTAGGTTTCAAAGCTGTTTAATGATTAAATAATGCACATTGAAGAAAAATACGTTCAATGTTGAACCAAAGTATTTTTACCATAAACCATAATTTTATGTAAATGCATCTCAAGCTCAATATGGTGTTAAGAAATTGTTTTCCAGCCTATACCGAAAAATGGAATAGGGCAAGTTTGATGAAACACCATCGTGGATCAAGAAAGAAACGCACAAGAATGAATGAACATGTAAACAGACGGCACCAAAAGCAGGCACCATTCTGTCCATACACCATTAGATTATAAGCCCCATGAAGTCCACCAGGCAAAAGAGTCCGCGTAATCTCATTGTCCTGTTCAGGCGGACTGTGATGAAGCAATCCGAATAAATTGAAAAGCAATTTGAATGAGCTGAGGAGAAGCAATCTGAATAAGCTGAGGAGGGACAATCCGAATCAGCTGAGGAGAAGCAATCCGAATGAGCTGAGGAGAAGAAATCTAAATAAATTTTGGAGAAGCAATACGAATGAGCTGAGAAGAATTATTCGGAATAAACTGAGAAGTATTCCGAATGAGCTACGAAGAAGCAATCCGAATGAGCTGAGGAGGACTAATCCGAATGAACTGAAAGAAGCAATCCAAATGAGCTGAGGAGGAGCAATCCAAATAAATTTAGGCGAAGCAATCCGAATGAAATTAGAGAAGCAATCCGAATGAGCTAAGTAGATATACGTTTGCCAAGCGGAACAAAACCAGTTTAGAATCTGCGCACAGCAAGTTGTTAAATTCGCATTCTATCTGGTGTAAAATTGAACTCTGCATCCCTATAAGTTGAACCATAGTAACGTGTAAACAAATCAAAGAAACACGATAGGATCTCTTATTTAGATTTCCCCAAATTTGGGATCTATTTCAGTTCAAACCGTTCCAAAAACTTTAACAGAGCATAAACTAATTAAGCACATAACAAACCATCGTTTACTGATCTTATGGAACTTGATTTTCTTATTGCAAAAAAAGTTTTTAAAACTTTTTCTCCTCTTCACCTCGAAATACATTTCTGACCCTGACATTGCCTTATTCGGACGGATAGAGGAAAAGGAAGACGTCAGCTGTAGCACCCTTAATTGAATATACAGAAAACCGATATTTCTGCTAACGTGTAACTTCGATTCAAAAGTTCCATCTCCAATGCTAGAGTTAAAGAAATGCGACAGATAGAGAGGGAGAAACCGCCAGCTGTTACTTCGGAAACTTTTCAAGCTTATAAACGTATTGGAACATTAAATTTAAGGTCGTTTCGTTGGAAAAAGCACGGGTGCCGTCTCTTTTTTCGTATAATCTTCCCTTTTATGTCTTTTTATTTATAAGTTTGATGCCTACATCTTTTCTGAAAAATGTTAAATCGAATTTTATGGTTTCTTGTATAAAATTGACATTGAATTTTTTTGAATTCTACGAATGCACTTTTTGGCTGAGATTTCGGAAATGAAAATTCGTCGCAATATAAGGTATTTTGTGAAATAAAATTTTGTTTCTGAAAGGTTTCGTAAGGTCCTTTGAAATATGCATCAACCATTTTTCTCACTATTTCAGATACGTATAAAATATTGGGTGTATAAATGACAATGGGAAATAATTCACACAGTTATAATTTGATTTGATTGATTTAAAATCTGTTGAGTATATTATTATCTCGATTACAAAAAGCAGATAACTCCTTTTTAATAAAACTGCTTGTCTGTCGACGAAAAAAGAAATAAATGAAAAAAAGAAGAAAACATAGAAGATTTTACAATGAACAGACAAACTTTATTTACTATATTTGTTAGTTTGTCGTAAAATTATACAGTAAAATTATACAGATAACATTTCGTAACATATATATATTTTAATATATGCATTTTTCCGATTAGTGAGTTCTATTACCTATATAAAAATGGCATCTTTAATTATGTGGGTTTTTTGTTAGTTAGTTTGGAGTTTCTGTCGCAAGAGTCGGTAGTTTATGTGTTTTTTAATAAATGAACATTTATTAAAAAACTGTTTTTTAATAAATGAAAACTATAATTTTGCCCATTGATAAATCTTTAAAAAAAACATATGTTTTCACATCGTATTGTAATAACTTACTTTTCCTTTAAAATACAAGGTTCTGGAGAAATTTTCCTTCCCTATCGGAATTATATCTAAATTGAGGAAGTGACGACAGGAATGAACGGTGCTGCCTTCTATATGCGAGATTCTGAGCTAAGACATACTTTCACCCTTGCGGTGCTCTCTTGTTAAACAAAAGGCTTAGTTTCTCGAATAAATTCACAAAAGGCTAAGGGTTAGCGAACTTAGCTTGCCAGTGACATTCGAAGCAATAATTTCAAACGATTTCTTATTTGAATTCTATTTCGTTTAATAAATTAGTATACATAAAAATTGCTTGTATTGTAAAATAAAGAATTTTGTTAATACTTTTGAATTTATTATTCATAATAATAGAGTTTTCATTTTTATTTTTCGATTTTAATTTTTTTTAATTCAGTCTTTTAAAACGCGACACTGAAATTTCTGGTTAAGGAAAGAAGCTTTTTAAGTACTCTTTTGCAGCCTACTGCGTTTGCGGAATCAATTAAACTGGACTTCGAATACGAAGTAAAATTTGTAGTTTTAATAACTTGCAAATTAATATTTATTTCAAAGGTGATAGAATAAATTTTATATATGATTTTAGAACTTAAATACCTACCTGCAAAAAAAGTCATTTTTTATGTTTGTATTCAAAACAGAAAGTTAATGTAATGAATAAAGGTGTATGAAAAAAAAATTATTACTTTAAATTTGGTTTGAATTTAACAATTAAGTAGCATAAAAATTGCTATTGTAAAGATTTATAAACACAATTGTAAATTTTAAATAATTTTGGATATGTATCCGGAATCAAACTAAATTAAATAAAGATTTAAAGGAGAAATTCATTGATGACATGTCTGAACGGAAAAAACTTTCGTTGATGTTATTTAGTTTATGATTAGTTTATTAGATGTTTTTGTTTTTCTTTCTTTTGACTGCTCTATCTCTTGATATTACGAATTCCATTTTTTGTTGTAAACTCAAAGTAGAAAATATTTTTGATTTTTTTATCATCATACACATTTTATATTCCAAATCACTTTTATTTCTTCTCATTCACGTCTGGAAAATCTAGAAAATGGGTGCCTATTTCTGAGTGCTTGAAACGCGTTGATTGCTATTTCTAGTTTGTATATTTTCGAAGTGAATGAAATTTTTAATAAAGTAATATCTTATTGCTTCAGTTTCTTGGGATTATTTATTTAATATACATATCAATTTATGTTTTCAGTAAAGTTTAAAACTGTATGAAAAATTAATTTTATTGTCACTTTCAATACATAAATTTTTTTTTGTTTCTTGGAAATATGATTTCTTTTATCTCAAAAATTAGAAAGCAAAATGATTTACAATTACATCCAGCTTATTTACTGAAATAATGATCATCAATGCTAGTTGCTGACTTTTTGTACTATTGGTCACCTAATTGGTTTAATTCCCTATAGCTATATAATTAACTCTGTCAATATAAAATATACCTTTAAAACTCACCAAGACTTATTTATGAATCAAAATTTTCCTAACTATTATGCAACCGAAAATCTTAGTTCTAATCACTAAGAACAATTTGAATAAGGAAATCAATATTTATTTTCAATAGCACAGTTTGACATGGCCTTCTCCCTAACAAAACTACGTAGTCAATCTTAAAACAATGAACTGTTACTTCGATCATTAAACCTACATTTGTAATTTTCCGATTCTTCAGTTTTGCCGAAAGCCTTGACGAACTTCTCAAATATTTGTTCACTCCTCAACCTCCTTTTAGAACAATTTTAAGTCCAGCCATAGGGTTACAATAGCTTTTCATTAAAAGTTTCTAAGTTACCTCTTGTTTCACCGCCAGCTTCCTCCACACCTGCTGTCATTAATTAGGCCTTGGAGGGATATTCTTGTTGAATAAAAGGGAGAAGCCAGAACCTGAAAGGCCTAGGCTTCGGAAAAGCTGAGGTTAATTCATAGAGTTTGAAGACGGAAGTTTGTTCCGCCGAC
This sequence comes from Parasteatoda lunata, assembly GCA_949128135.1. NCBI lineage: Eukaryota > Metazoa > Arthropoda > Arachnida > Araneae > Theridiidae > Parasteatoda > Parasteatoda lunata. Next base: position 36,742,548 of record OX421971.1, read on the forward strand.
CAAGTAATTAGGGAAATAGTGGTTCCATACTTGGCACAAGGTTAATTTATGAAAAGGATGTTAAAGAGAAAATTGCCTCATACTGCCAAATATTCCCCAGAATGTGTCAATTGAATCATCGAGGCTTTTGACATCATAACTTTAACTTTCCGAAATTGATGGAACGTCTTGGTGATTTATGTCTAAAGATCAAGAAAGTGAAAGTTTCCGTTAAACTGGGTAATGTGGAAGCAACCAATCCTTTCATCTTAAAGACACCAGATGTTATTAATGCTTAATTAATCCTTTTTGTTTTTGAAATATATCTGATTCATTTGAAAATTATACCCATCAGACTAAATACTTGAAAATTTAGGAGTAATGGAAATACAATTATAGTTAATTATTTCTTAATAAGCCAATAAAGAACATATTTGTATAATTTGTACAAATTTGTACATATGGTGATAGTAGTCCCTAGTGCATTAGACAATGCCAACCTTCATCTATGAAAAGATACCCCTTCATAGAATCGAGTTAACATGTCTTATACACTAGGGAATTGGAACTGTATTTTTGTAGTGGTAGATACACTACAGACATATAATTATTGTTTTTGTGATCAATATGAGGCTAAATATGAGATTGATATCAATATTGTATATAGTTATAATCAATTAGATTATAAAATGCGATTTTCTTCATGTCACAAAAATAACATTATCATGTCATTATATATAAATATGTAAGGTAAACTAACCAGTGAAGGAACACTTAAGCTTCGCTTACCTTTTAAAAAATCATATTAATTTCAAAATTCGTAATTTTAGTTAAATGACAGTGTCAACATATTTGTTACTAATTGCAAATTATGTAAAAAAATTGTAGAGAACTTACATAATATTGTTTTAAAGTTTTGGAGGTTCAAATAACAAGTAGTAAGAAGTCCAAGTGAAGGAACAGCTCTTACCAGTGAATGAACACCCAGTAAAGGAACACTGAATTTTGGTTATTTTTTAATGCTCTTTATGAATTTATAAGCCATACACATATTTAAAAACAAGTCTATTCTTGAAATTATAACATATAAATACTTGGAAAATGTTAACTTTTTTTTGTAATCATGAATTGAAAATTTAAAGTGTCAACGTATTAACTGTTCATTGACTGGGAAATCTACGCCCAGTGAAGGAACATGCCTGTTCCCTCACTGGTTAGAAGTTGTTTTTCGTATTTTTAACATACTTTTGATACGGAACATCACTAAAGGTACAAGAAAGTTAAAGTTTATCTTTTATTTTCATTAACTTAGAAAAAAAACAGTAAAAGAACACTTGTTCCTTCACTGGTTTTTCATCGTTTGGTGATTCAGTGAATAAACACCCCCTTATCTCAGTACTTTATTATGCTATGATGCGTAAAAAAAATAAAACGTAACTTGAATAACTATATTTTGAATTCTTTTTTTCCCAGTGAGAAAAATAAAACTATTACATGCAATTAATTCCACTTCAAACATATAAATACAAACACTCACCTTATAATTTTTCAAAGAAACAAGGTGATGCAGAGATAATAGCAAATTCAAAAATTTTTCCAGAGAATTCTATTTGACCAGGTAATCTAAAACATTGCTAGATGACTTCCTATTGTTTGGCAGTAAGCTATTGTTACCAATCAATCTAAAGAAAAACTTTCAAATTCCTATTTTTAATCAATATATATGAAAAGTTCCTTCACTGGGTAGTGTTCCTTCACTGGTTGGTTTACCCTATAAAGATTCATTACATATATGTTGCAATATTTTACTTAAAAAATATCAAAAATATGACGTATCCATTTAAAAGTATTATAATAATAAATTTCAAGATGGTGCCTGAAAAAGAAAAAACAAATGTAAGTATACTCTGTTGTAAATTAAAAAAAAAAAAAACGTTTGTTTGCATGCAAATTTCCGCTATATGGATGCCAGGCTCCAGGCGTGAACGAATATCAACATCGCCAACTCTTGGAACGACGTAGTACAGCCTTATTTCTGCTTATAAAAAGTAGCATGAATTAAATTTCTGTCCGAAGAGTTTAACTTTAAAAAGCTTTTATGTTGTTTTGAAAGCATAATTGTAATAATTTGATACATAAATAAAACGGAACTAGATGCAGTAGCGAATGAATGCTGAAATCCTATGCCGTAATGGTCTCGTTTGCCACGGAGAATAAAAATAAAACCTTATGAATGAAGAAAAAACATGAAAATCACGCTTAAATACCAAAAACAAATTCCAAAATTGGTCTTGTTTATGGTTTTCAGTAGTTAATGACTTATGGGGCAGCTAGCAAAAAACAAAGTTTTGGTGCATACGGGTATTATATTTTTGCGAAACCATGACGATGCTTAAATGACATTAGAAACTAAACTGAGCTGTATATTTACACGAAGATAAAAAAGAAACATTTATTAAACGTGCAAAGCTATTTTACCTATTTTTTATCACAATAATTACAGTTATTTAAATCGAAAGGGATGTCGAATATCTATACAATAAGTACTTTATGGATGCATTTCATTAACTTTTGAATAAAGTTGAACTATTTTTCTACATAATAACTCGACAATTATCTATTTCAAAATTCCTTAACAATTAGCAATATTTTATGACAATTCAACTATCATAGCAATATTTCGTTTATCAATTAACAATAATTAACTATTTTACAATATTCATTTGTAATTTACAGGGTTAGTAATAAATATTTTTCCAATTTGAGAAAAGTTCTAGAATGCGTTCTGTAAGACAAATGACATTAACTTTAAAAATCGTTCTGATGGGCTGACAATTTTTAATTACAAAAATTTAGAACAAATATCTGCCGAGCATTAAGACGTGATAAACATAAACGCATTTGACATCAAGTCTTAACATTGCTGCATACCTAGAATGTCTGGCGTGGCTCTTCCCATATTGTTTACATTTAACTCAATTAGACATCAAGAATCTTAAAATATAATCACAATTAACTTACTAAAAATTATAGGAGACAATCATCAAAATTCTACGCTATTTTATTCGATTTAGTAAACGAAAATATTGGATTAACACTGACCTTTCAATTAAGTTTCTTAAGTAATTGAGTTTTTCTTCCTCTATAAATAAATTATAGATATTTTGAAATATTCTTGTTTTTTTAATGAAACTAGGGTACCTTATACCCACACCTGTCTGGAGTTTTAGGGTACCAGCCAAATTATTTCAGGAGCCAATCTGGCCCTTCCTGTCATAAGCTTAATACATGAATGATTAAATAAGCACTTAAATTGGATCAAATTCTGAAAAGTCAAGAATACTCACTTTCAGTCAGTTGTTTTTTGAATTACAGAGCAAAAAAAAAAAATTTAAAAAACAAGAAGGTCCAAACAGACTCCGTCTTCTTTTCTACTGTTAATTTGATTAAAAATGTTAAAGGATAAAAGAAATTAGCACTAAATCTGCTCAATATGTCCCCTTTCATTATCAACAATGTGTTTTTCATTATCAACATTGTGTATCAACAAAGCGGGATTGATCGATAAGTTGTTGGCAATTTGTAGATATAGCTCACATACCACTGGTTTTATATTATATAACTAGATTAGCATTTCTGTTTCAGTTTAAAAACTAGATTGATGGATGAAAACCGATGTCCTTTAGATATAAGAATAGGTTTAAGTGAAAATTGTTCCAAATTAATAAAATCAATGATGGGTTAAAATTACCAAAATAGCATAATCACCGACTTTTACATTTATTGCACTGGGTCAAAATATTCTGAAGGGGGAAATTTATTATTTATTTATAGCAATATTTTAGTTTGACAATACTCTAAGATTTTTATTAAAAATCGTATAGTATTCTTTTCTTTATTATTTCTTTACTCGTCTTTTTTTTCTCCTTTAGTATCATAAATGAAAAAACGAATCTGTCTAAACATTGTACGATGCAACATTTCCCATTTTGTAAAACGAGAAAGCGAGAATATTTTATAAATCGAGGTCTTAGACATGCATAATGCATAGGAATGGAAATGCATTCGCGAAGAAAATGGACAGAATCATTTCAGCTCTATGGACTGAAGAGGCATCTAGTATTTCGCTTGAAAACACAGACTCCAGACAAATCTTCGCCATTCACGATCCATTTACATGGGCGTAGCTTGCTGTCAACAGATTTCGTTTTTGTGATCTTCCCATAATCCCCGACAATTCATTCAAATTTCTTCTCGGCTCATGATTCAATCTGCGTAGTTCTTTCATTTCATTTTTATGTGTTTAACAGCTTTGTAACCAAGTGTGTCTATTATGAGATGCATGAAATTTAGGTTCCTTCACAGCGCATGCGCTAGGAATGGTATTAAAGAACAATTCTGAGGTACATTTTGCAGAATAAAACGCAAACTATTTTTGCTGTTATTTCAAGGAAATAAATGTTTTTTTAGTATGGAATTGAAAGTAACTTGATAAACAAATAATAGGCTAAATATAGAGTTTAATGGAAAAAGTCAAAATGTATTACTTCACGAAAGTTTTTACGCACCCTCTAAAGAACTCATGTTCACAGACGTTTAATTAATAAAACAAAAATCTTTGCATCTTTGTGGCTTTTTCTGTCCGATCGTTCTCAATTAAACAATTAAAAGTACTATCTAAAATTAAATAACAAATTCTAAGAACGAAAGATAATCTGTTAAATAGCCATTGATTTAATCACCTGATCTTGAATGATTGGATTTAATGTCGAAGCAAATGGAAAAAGAATAGAAAGTGACTATATTGCACTGAACTCAAAGTAAAAAATTACAGCTCAGTGGTTAGATAAAATAACGCTATTTAAACATACGGACGACCAGGTGGCCGAGCGTTTAGCGTGCCTGACTGCGAAGCCGATGGCTGCGGGTTCGAATCCCGCTCAGTGCATGGATGCTTCTCTCTGTGTGTTGTCCTCTGTTGTGTGTGATGTGTGAATGTGACCCACCCTATGACCGGGTATCTGTGGCGAGTGGTTTCCATGGCGAAGAACGATAAGTTCAGTGCCTACCGTTAAAAAAATATATTTAGACAAACGCACTGTCTGTTCTGGGACAGATGTCAATGAAACTTGATATGTACGTTATAAGGACCATGGATAAAAAAGTCTACTGTACGAAATAGTTCACATTATAATCAATAGATGCCGCCTCTCCTTCACGAGGTAACGGTAGTGTTTTAAAAGTCAATTATCACTGTTGTAAAGACATACCATTATAAAAGAATGAAAGGAACTGAGAAAAAAATTTACTAAATTCTAAGAGACTGAGAAGCTAAAGTTGTGCTTCAAAAAGGGAACATTACTGCGTTCAAGTGCTATATGTATCAGTGCTATATGTGCTGCTATATGTATAATATGTTATATCACTGCAATGAAACGAAAAACGTTTTTTAAACACATGTTTGATCAAAACTCAATGCACGCATAACATGATTACCAGCTAAAAGCAAACTGCATAATTTTTTTTATTTTAAAGAGAATGCAGTTTGAACACTGTGGTCCTTTCGTCTGATCCATCTCAGAATTCATCCGGTCGAAAAGCTACAAAATTATTGCAGTTTGTAAATAGCGGTAGTTTTGCAGTAGAGTACCAACTTCAAAAACTCAACAGTAAATATGTAGCTATATTAACCTTGTGGCGTAACTACCACTATGAAATATAAACATCAATTCACTAGTATATAATACATGCTAACTTGAATCGATCAAGAGGTACCTTTTGATATATGAAGGTTGGCATGGTCGGTAACTCCGCCCCCACATTGGTGACCTCCGGACGTGATTTGAGCACGCAGTAACGCCCACTTCAATCTCGTAACGCCTACTTCGATGGATAGTCCACATTGAACAGTTGGCTTGCTATTTGTGACTGCATTATCCACCTCCACACGCTGTTGCTACTCAGTCTCGTCTCGATTAAACACTATAACGTCTGCGCCTACATACACTCGACTGCTAATGGCAACACAGGAGCGACTACTACTGTGAAGTTAATACACCTCTCACATTCAGCACTCAAAACACAACCCGATGACTCAAGAACTCGTAGAAGTAACGGCCATTCTCAAAAATTACTGTATGTTTCGCTTGCCATAAATTTAATGAACGAGTAAGACAACTATGATAATATGTATAATTAACTATGTTTTAGTTGAATTTATGAACTGACCCCGTAAGTGGGGACAATTGTAACAAGTGCACGACTATCAAAAATTATAATAACTAATATAATAACATTTAAAACAAGGTATTTTTTTTCTAGTAGAGGATAGTCTACTTTACTCGTCTGTTAATTAATACTAATAATATATTGGATTTTTTGTTAGTTAAAAATAGTTAAGTAAAAAATGTTACACTTGACACCAGTCTCCCCTACTTAAATTGTGTAAAAATCTTACTTAAAAATTCTCGGTGCACAAAAATTAGGAAAAAATTAAACAATTTTAAATGTTTATATTAAATATATATTTTTTTAATAAATATAGAAAGTTCATCATCGTTATCAAAGTCCTGAAACCCGTGAAGACCAAATGTCTTTTATAGTTACGACCACCTTTAATTTATAATCCTTAGAATCCTTATTAAAATCTGAGAATTTAATAAACAGGAATTACATAATCAAGAAAATAAGTAATAAAAAGGTTATAAAAAGTTAAACAATTATCAACGAAGAAAGCGAGCTTGAAATCTTCAAAATCTGTTTGATTTCCGGAATTTCAAATTCAGAATTCAAAGGAGATTTATTAGAGAATTTTAAATTACAGATAAAAAATTAAAGAGATGAGAATTTTAAATTACAGTTACAAAGGAAGTGATTCTACAATTATTAATTTGCGGGATTTAAAGCTAATTTACATAAGCTTTTTGTAGACGAAAATTAGGAAACATTTTAAATTACTGAAAAATTACATCACACTAGCTGCAAAATATGCAAAGTAATTTGATTGTTAAAATTGCTGTAAAAAATTACAGTTAACAGAAGCATGTTTTTTTTTCGTTCTTAATGCATGTTTTTTTTTCTAACCCATTGGTTAAAATTTGTCGTCTACACAGCATATATAACAATTTTCATTGACATCAGCCAATAAGGACATATTCTACGTAGGTCTTTACCAAGGTAGCTTTATTCATAATCATCTTGTAGACTACGCTCGCAAGGAATTAAAATTAAATGGTGCTATATACGCTATATATGGAGTAGAAATAAATAAGAGATGGACAAGGAAAAAAGGGGGAAAGCTAATAGGGCCTTTCGGAGTTAGAGAACTGATTAAAAAGTTGTTTAAAAGGAATTGAATATTGATTCATAATTAATCTACAAAAGGTAACATAATTTTTAGACAGAGAATAAGGAACAAGATAATCTTATTCTGAGACGATTTTTATAAACTTGAGAATTAAATGCTGCTACCTGCATTCCGTATTTACCCACATACGTAAATTTTTAAAAGTTTGTTTAGAGAACAAAATTTTAAATATTTGGACTAATGCAAGTCTGTTTCTATTATACTTTAGAGTGCTAAATGGTCTACAATATAAAAGAATTTTAAATGTTTTAAATTCATCGGAAGACTAAGCTCTATTAAGATTTTTAAAAAAAAGATTTAGAAAATTATTTTTAGAAGTTACAAATATAACCATTAGTGTAAGAGAGAAAACTAAATATTAATTTATATTTGCGCTCAAAGGAATTGTGCAGCTTATCCCTTGAGCCAACAGATGTTCCCATTTAGCAGTGAAGATAAGCATGCTCGCTTAAGCGTGGACACTTGTCTGTTAAATGGAATGGAACGGTTAGCGAAAAGGATATTTCGTTATCCTTTTCGTTAACCTTACAGAGATAAAATATTGGCCACCTATTAATAATACGTTTCTAAAAAAACACTGCAACTCCCGTAGCACAATCGATATGTTTCTTTATTTCGTTTAATCTAGTACAAATATATCAATTCGAAACATTCCGTTATGGAATAGCGTTTCCTTTCTGTTGAATTATTTTTAGTACCCTTAACTTCGAGTCTGTAACAAATGAAAATAGTAAATCAAGGAAAAAAAACATATTTTAATGGAAAACTTTTTAAAATACTAAATTACAATCAGATTAGTTTACATTACCAATCTTAATGCGTGTACGATTTTACATAAAAAAAAATTTAAATAGATAATTTGTTAACACAGTACTTTTATGAAAAAAAAATATCCCTGATAGAAATCCTTTAAACAAAGAAGCAACAATAGAAAAAATACAAATCATGTAGTTTGAAAAATTAGTCAATGAAACTAACATTTATTTTCAAACTATTAAATATTATACTAAAAATAAACATTTAAAAACAAAAACAGGCGCTCATTTTCAAACAATTGCTTTTTAGAACCTCATTCCCTTTGAGTTGAATACATTTTTAAGACCCCAACTTTGACTTCGGTGAAAATATAGACTTAATTTCAAATAAAGATTGAAAAAAAACATTAAAAAAAAACATTTGAAAAGCTTACCTAAGCAATTTAACTGTATGTAAGATTTTATATAAAAAATTTAAACAGAATGTTTTATTTAAAACAACATATTCAAGAAAAAAATAGTTTCTTTCACAGTAATCATTTAGATTTAGAAAATGAAAAAATACCTATCTAGTGATGTGAAAAATTAAGCAATGCAACTAAATTAAATTTTCAAATGATTAAAAAATTCTACTGAGGCTTTCTCTTAACATTGAAATAAATTTAATTTAGCTAATAAAATAACAACAAATACTGAAATGCAACTTTTATTTAAAAAAAATGCATCAAGAGAAGTTAAAAATATTTTTAATTTTGTCAATTGTCTGAAATGAAGTTAATTTATTAAGTTTACAAACTTTGATTTGATTTTTTCAGCATTTCTCAGTATTGAAGTCAACTTAATTTCCGAGGTTAAAAATTTTATAGGATAATTTTTCGGAACTTAAAACTTGCCCTGCATTGAAGTCGCGTTAATTTTTATATGTTACTAGAGTTTGTAAAATAAATTTATATAATTAAAACAATTTGATTAGAATAGTTTTGTCCATTTATGAGTCATGTCAATTTATGAGAATATGGATGTCAGAAGAATTTTATGGAATATACTTACCCTGCATTAATGACAGTCAAATTTGGAAAGTTTGCATAGTATTATTAGAATTTTTTAAGCGTACAAGCGTTTCTAACTCTCATTAATTTCAAATTAATAAAATTTTATTTGAATCTTTTTCACAGGGCTCTACATTTTTTTTTATTTACAGATAAAAGAAAAATGTACGAGAAGACACGTGATCTGACTCTTTCTTCTAGTAATAAGCCTTATATCGTATATAGAACCTATAGAAATATTTTTCCTATATTTTTTTCTACTGTTTTTTTTAAATTTATAAATTAATATTTATAATTTACTCGGTGCTTAGTTTTCATCCTAAACAAAATGAAATTTTAGAAAACCAAGAATATCATTTCTAATTAACAATTGTTAACCTCTTCACCAAATTAAAATTCAGTATTTTTTTATTTTTTTTTATTTTATGAAAATTGATAAAAAATTAACAGATAAAATTAATTAACAACTAAATAATTAACAGAAAATTAATTAACAGAAATTTAATTAACACATAAAGCAAAACCATGTAAGAAGACACTCGATTTTGCTCCTTCTTCTAATAATAAGCCTTAATTTCATATGAAGAACCTACAGAAATATTTTTCCCGTATTTTTTTCTACTGCTTTATTAAATTTATAAATTAATATTTATAATTTACTCGGTGTTTAATTTTCCTCATTAACAAAATGAATTTTTGGCTAATTAAAAACCAAGCAACAAAACCTTTCTAATTAAAAAATGTAACCTCTTCTCCAAATTAAAATTAAGTAACCTAAAGTAATTTTTTATTTTAAGTAAAAAATATGATATAATAACAGCCATATAAATTGAAAAATACTGCTTCTCTTTGTTTCTACCAACTTGGGAAGAAAAAAAAAGAATGTACAAACTTATTCTTGGATAATCAGATAACGTTTCTTTTATTTCTATGGCCTTATTACTTTCCACAATAAGAGGTTGGAGAAGGAAATATATATTAATTAATTGATTGGCCTGGGGGAGTCTTGCCGAGACAGAACTCTCGAGCATAGTTTTCTCTCGTAGAAGATTTTCATTCGAGGGCTTCGAACAAAATGGGATCATGTATTATGTTACTCTGATAAATTAAAGTTACTACCAATACCGAAAATAAAATAAAAAAATTTTCCAGTAAAGAATTTTCTAATTTAAGTTAGATAAAATAATTTTTTTCTTCAATTCTTTGTATTGAGGTATTCACTTTTATGAATGTAAGAGTGCACAATTTTTAATTTATTTCTCATCATAAGTATACGTAGTAGCTTAAAAAGGAAAGTATAGATACAGTCATAAACGTTAAAATTATTTGCAAATTTTGATTTTTATATGAATAGCTTTGTTACTTTAAAATAATTCATATGTATTCTTTGATTGTAATTATTATTAACAAATGTATTATCAAAAAAGCTTTTAACATCAGTTTAGGTTTAAAAAAAATTAATTAGTATAACTATCAAATAAAATGCCCACAAATAAAAAAGTAACAGTTGCAAAGTGGTGCTATGCACAAACGAAACTTTTATTGTGCCATCAAAGCAGCTCATGTAGATTTTTGATTATGTAATTTTTCCATGAATTAACGTTTTTATTTTTTTTTTAAAGTTGAATATAAATGATGAGCTTTACAATCGGCTACATCTAAACTTTCTCTTTATCTCTTGTTACTTTCAACATCAACTCTAGCTTGAACTTATAAAATGAAGACATCGAGAAAGATAAATAAAAAATATGATTGTTAATATGAAAAAGAAATTAATTAATGATTATGTATACTTGCTTTAAGTAATGATTATTTATCTTCCAAAGGTGGATAAATAATCATTATTTGAAGCAAGTAAGAAATGGTTTGTGAAAAAAAGCACCTAAAATTGCAATAACTTATAAACAAATTGATGTTTCGAACAGCGTAAATTCTTAAATAAGAATGGTCCTTTCGGCAAATCAATTTCGAACTTTGAAGTTGCATTTTTGCGGTCCACGAAGTGGGACCGCATGGTATTTTTTACTACAAGTTAAACAGTTAATAATCTTCGAACTAATAATTAAATACCATATTTTTTTTACTCCTTTATACTCCCTGTATATTTTTCTGCACACCTTTATAAATTCATTTTTCTATTTTGCTCTATACTAAAAAAGTGGCATAGAATAGAACAACTAAACAGTAGTGGTCTTTAAATTTTATAATATAGAGATATTTCTATTAAAAAAAAAAATATTGTAACTTATCCCATATTTCAAAATTAAATTGAGTATGACTTTTAATAGAAGGTTAGTTAGTAAATTAGTAATTTATAGTTTTGTTTTACTTTTATATTCGTTTTGTTTTAATAGTTACTTTTGTTCTTTAAACTCCTTAATAGGAAGACATGTTGTACAAAACAAACGGTTATGAGACATATCAGAAATACACAAAATTTGAAAATTATCCAAACTAGAAGGCGTTCAACAATTCATATGTGATTACATACAGAGGGCTCGAATCACAAAATTTCATTATAACTTAAATCATCGGATAGTGAAAATGATATCGTTTTGATTTTTTGTATGTGAACTGATTGATTTACAACTTTTAATTACGTCAATTTTAAATATGCAAGAAAACAATTCAATATTTCACTTTTAAAACTGAACCTTCCAATTAAAAGGTAAGGATTTAAAATTATAATTAATGACATTTTGATATTTCACGCATTCGGAAAATGAAAACTTGTCTTTTACTCTCATTATTATTAAGAGCAACACAATTTTCTCGAACAATTAATTAAAAGTTCTTTAATTTAACTTTAATTCACGTATAAGGAAATGATTAATGTAGTTCCATAGTTTTATGAGTAATTACTACTCAAAAAAATTATTTTCCTTTTTCATAAAAAAAAAACCGAATCATAATTTTAGCAATAACTAGAAATTTATTTTTGAGATTTGTTTTCATAAGGTTACATTCGAATTATGATTTATGGCTTATTTTGCATCGAATTAATTTCTCAAATTATCTCAAGACTAAAATTACTACTATAAAAGAGAGAATTAAATAAGACTAAAATTACTACTATAAAGACTAAATTACTACTATCAAGACTAAAATTACTACTATTAAAGAGAGATTATCGATGCACGAATTAAAGTAAGATTAAAAAAAAAAAAATTTGTTTATCATGCGCTAGAGAATTTAAGTACTTCAGTATCGGACAATAATTTTACTAGTCAAAATCAAAACATAATATCAATCAAGACTAAGAAAAAGAGGCTCAATGCAATTGGGTAGATGTGCTGTTAGAATGTGGAGTTTAAGGGAGCAAGGCGTTAGGGCGTAATGTTAAGGGAGTAAAATTAAAGTTAAGGGAGTAAAGGGAGTAAGTCCAATATTATTTACTTAGAAAATAATTTCTCGCGTCGATAATAATTCGAAAAATTGAGAGTGAAACTGTCTGTCTACAGAAAATTCATATTCATCAGCTAGAATAACTATACTCTCTCTTTCAGTTTTAAAATCAAATTTTAATGCAAATTATGTTGCAACTTATTTATGCTCTAATATTGGTGCGACAACTAACACTAACATCACCAATTTTATTTATTTGTTTATTCATTTATTTATTGCTGTTATTATTTTGAAATTTGAAGTGTAAGAGCATTCTGTTTTCTCTGTCAGTTTTCTTGTCGTTTGACGAAAATTTTCGATCAGAAGTCTTGAATTTAACTAAACGGCTAGACAGAAAGATTTCAAGGTGAAAATTTCCATAAAAAATATTGTTGTATTCATATTGGAAGTGGTTCTATAAGCTATGATACTGTTTTCATACACAACAAAAATATCACGAGCAGCTTACACGGATGAATTAAAAGATAGAGGTAACAAAAGTGGTTAGTTTTCAAAATTGACATTACGTTTTAATAATGCGTAAATAGCTTAAACAAACAAAATCATATATTCCGATGGAACAAAACTTCCTTTCTCGAATGATAAAAAAAAAAACATTCCAAAATATTTAATGACAAGCGAAATATTAAAAATTTAAAAAAAAAAGAAAATAATATTTATGGGAACTTAGTTGGCAAGCTAAATATATTATTTTTAAACACCAATTACATAAAATAACTCATGAAGCTTTTTTTGAAAGAAATATTAATTTTAAAATGCGTTAAAAAAAAGAATTTTAAATTAGTTACTACCCTTAAAATTAGCTTTCAGAAAACCTCGCATCTTCTACCGAAAAGATTCAGCGCAAACAAGTAGTATTATCTCAAATTTATTAATATCTAATTTCGGCGTTATGCAACCTTACGCGCACTTTTTTTTTAGCTTTTATCTTCATTTTCTATGCGAGAAAAAAATAGCTAAACAACGTTAATGAAGAGATATTTTAGAGACAAAAGTTTAAGATAACAAGGCAGGGACAGTGAAAATTAGTCAAGAAACCGTGTTATGTCCTTTCTTCTAAGAATATTTTTTGACGTAACGAGCATCAGTAAGTAAAGATGAGGTACTAATTTCGTCATTAGATGTTAATTAAAAGCTGAAGGTTTAAGTATACTTTAGTTGAGCTGATCTTTTTTAAGGTTGTTAGTTGATTATTATTTTGCATATAGTTATTTTTAGTCTTGTTTGTCGCGGATTGCAACGATATTCACACGGTTTTTTTTTATATTTATATTAAGACTACGCATGCCATTAAATGTTTTTAGCGTAATGTTTTAGATTCACCTAATTAAGATGTTTTGTATTTTTTTCGCGTTAATTTATTTTAACAGATCATTAAAATGAAATGTCAAGTTGGAAAAAAAAAGTGCGTTTTTAATTCATTTTTCTCTCTCCTTTTTATCAGGTATCTACGGTCACAAAAGCTGCTCGCGACATTTGTGATGTGTACACTGAGGATGCGACAGCTAAAATAAGCACTTGTGGTATGTATGCCACGTTTAAAACAGAAAAGTTTGGCCTGAAGTACACAAGTTTTTGTTTAGATGCTTAGTTGCTATCCAGTAGCTCAAGTGCTTAGGCTGTCCAGTTGAGTTCGATAAAGAACAATCAAACCAATTTTTATACGAAAATTCGCGTCTAAGAACATAAAAATTACTAGAGAAATGTTACAGCACTTTAAAAGTTTAAAAAATGGCAGGAACTAACTTACCAACCCAATGCATTTTAACTACTTTTATAAATTAATATGAACTGGATTAAATTTGAATTGGATTTTGACCGTCGATATTTAAATTCGATTGGGTCAATAATAGAATATTAATGAAAAATATATTATTAGTACTGGAATTATTTGTGAATTGTGAAGAAATTATAAAACGAATGAGGAAAATTAAATACAAAAATTGTTTAATTGGAGTACAATGAATGTGAGGTTTTAATAGCATAAAAAACAAAAAATAACATGCTATCTTAAACAATAAGTTTTAAAACTTATAAAAAAAGTACCATATATGTGTGTTATTCCTCATCATAATTGGCCAGACAGCCCAATGTGGGCCAATGCCTTGCTCTGCAGATTTCTCTATAACGACTTCCGATTAATCTTTGATCTCCAAATCTTTTCATTAATTGCAAAAAAAAAAAAAAATCAAACTCCACCGAATCAGCCCATCTTAACTGCGGCCTTCCCCGCTTTATTGTTCCAATGGGTCTAAACAGCAATATCTTTTTTTATTGAATTGTCATCACTCATTCGAATCACGTGGGTGATCCAATTCATTCTATTTATTTTTATGCATTCAATAATATCAGGTTGTTTATAAATATGTGTGTTATTACTTGATTTAAATATAAATATAGGTGAAATTCAATTTACTAGTCAATAAATAATAAGTTTCTAAGTTACCTTATATATTGTATAAAGCAATGTTTACTAAAAAAAGCTATTTAATATTTCAGTCAATATCAAACAGATTTAGTCTTTATTTTCTCCTGAATCTAAAAATAAAATAATTTCCTGAAGAGTTTTACAACACATATACTACCAAGATAAACAAGATCATAAAAATAGGGACTAGCTTTACGAAAGGATTTTCCCTCAAAATCCCTGTAATAAACTTAAGAAATCCCCATCATTCCTTAAAAAAAGGATATAGAGCGTGAAAAAACGGTAGTATTTTGGTATTTGAGCCTATATATATTACTCTTGATAATCTTACTTACGTTTAAACGGATTTGACGGTTTGTAATTTCGTTGTAAAAGCAATATTTCGTGAGAGATTTTTATATGTTCCTGAACTTTAATGCCGCAAGTGATTTTTATAAACAATATATTTTGTTTTTTCATGAGTTACGGCTTAATAATTTAGAGAAAGCTATAAGACAGTCTTAAAATCCAGAATCAGTTTATAAAGATTCTTTCATGAAATGAAAAATATTATTTTATTGTAAGTTGGTTGTTAAGATTTGACTAGGATCTTTCTTAGGTAATAACGAAAAATAATAGTTTTTACATATTAATTAGCACACTTTATTTTCAGCATTACTTTATACGATCTGTATATTGTGTAAGTGACTTTTAACCATTTTTTTGAGTTTGTTTCGATTTTTTATTCTTTATCTTGACAACATCAAATTATGTAGTCAATTCGTCTAATTATTTCAAAAAGAAAAAAAAATTTAATTTACCCTATTAAATCATTATTTTTTCTATTATTAATTTTTTAATGGGAATTTTCCCTTTTTGAGAAAGTTGAAAAGGTCGCTATAGCTCAATTCCTATATTTTTCTAAGACCCCTTAGCGATCGGTTAGTTTTCAAGAAAACGGTCGTAAAAGTGCCTATTTTGCCAAATACACGTATTTGATTAGTGCTCACATCTAGTTTAAAATAAACTGTCTACAATTACCTTAAAAATATCCTGGTACTGCAATCTGGTGTGTAAAATGAGAAATAAAATGTTTTCCGGGCAAAAGAAATGGATTAGTATAATTTTTATTGGAAATTTTACTACTGAACACTCCAGACTGGAAATTTCGCGGGAGCGAGAAATAGAGGGCGAAACCTCCTCGTCATTTTCACGGGAGCGAGAAGGAAGGGGTTAATTTGTTCAAATTGAAGAAATCAGACTGAATTTGGGTCTCATTTTAAAGTTAACATGTTTGCTTTTTTTAAAAAAAAATAGTAAAATATAATACAGTACAATACCCCGGAACTGCTTTCGCAGTTCATTTCGGATTGCTTCGCAATCCAATGCTCGCTTTGCTCGCTCATTGGATACGTTCTTAACGTCTAGCTTTTGTATACTTTTTTGAACACTGAAGTTTCGAAAACTTTTCACTGTAGAAAATTCTAAACCTGTACATTTCAATATTAATTTGAAATTCCAAACAGTTCACATATTTTTCTTAATCACACTATTCTAAATTTCAGTTGTTGAGAAAAGTAACTGTTGTAAGTTTTGTTTTAAAGTCTTTCCCACCAGAGGGCTAAAGCCATGTGTTGTAAAACAATATGAAATGGTAGTCTGCCACTGAACGCCGGATGTAAAGCATCGGCTTCGATGAAGATAATTTTGTATTTTTAATTCTCTGGACGGCGCCACCTTAATAATATGGAATTTGTAAAATAAATGTATATATTTTTGATTATTGATGATGCCCATCATTTTGTGTTTTCATCAGTGTTCACAAGCAGAACAACTATAAGTTTTTTAATTTATCACAAAAATGTAAAATTTATAAAAAACTAAATGTATATAGTAATGTATAGTCATAGAAAAAGTTAAAATTATAATATAGTACATAGATTATTAAGATTCATAATTTAACTGTAACAAAATTTAACTTAAAATAAAACAAAATATTAACTTAAAATATGAAATAATAAAACGGCATTTAACTCTAATATAACAAAACGTGGAATAGTAAAGCGCTGAACTCAAAATAAAATAGCAATAGCATAACACTTCTCATTTCTGCCAATAAAAAGGAACTATTTCAGAACTCAAAACCCAACAACCGTTTTTTTCTCGGCGACAATCGGAGATGTGGCACACCCATTTTCGGTTAGAATTCGGTGAGAATCGAAGACAAATGCTATTGTTTTCATGTAATGAGTTCACAACTTCTTAATTATGTGGATAAATACAAAAAAAAAAGTTTAGAGACTTGTACAAAACGCCTACAATTAAAAATGAAAACTGTTGCCAACGCGAGAAAAGAAATACCATCGGTTTTATTGATACATAAGTATTAGCGTTTTATATAATATAGATTATTCCAATCTTCCAATTATTTCCTAATAGACAAATAATTAAGTTTAAATATATTTGAATTAGTGGATTCACATTCGATATTCAAAGTAATAATACAACATGTAATAAATTAGTTATGAAAATATCACGATATAGAATACATAATTTTCTACGATATAGAACTAAACAATATAGATCCATGTTAAGATTTTTTAGTAGAGCTGTTGATTCGCAGTTTATTTTCATTAATTGCAGCTCACGCCTGCACGGGGTCGGGCTGATACAGGAATGCCTTGAAGCCAAAGACATTTAGAGAATGGTTTTGCCATCCAGATCTTCAAATTTAATTCCTATCAAGCATGTTTTAACGCCCTTGGCAAAACGATTCCATCTTCACACTCTCTACCCAGCAACATTCTTGGTTTATTAACTGTCTCAATGGAAAAGAGGGATTTATTTTTCCTTTACGATTTAAAATAGAAATTTGTGAAACATTACATTTCAATATTTTTCAACTAATAAACCGTCCAATGAACGGATTTATGCCTTTTTCGTGAACTTCTTTGCAGACCTTAAGTAGCTCCTGAACCACAGTTGAATTTAACTACCAACCTGGATTTTAATGGAACAAGGTATAGAAATGACTTATTGTCCCAAACAAATGATTGTGGACTACCAATTACAATTACTCTACCCATTGTGGACTACCAATTTTGGAAAAAAATTTAAACCGCAGATATGTCAACCTTTAAATCCGAATTAAAGAAAGGTAAACTAAAAATTTGATAAATTAACAATTAAAAATCATCTAAAGACAATAAAATAAAAAAATGAGTAAAAAAAAACATTTAGGTGTGTTTTTAGTGACGTTCATTTTGTGACAGGGGCATTTTTTATTGACAGTGGTCAAGATGGCTTCAGGTGTGTTCTGATACATATCTTCTATCGGAAAAGAAATGGTATCCATTTAGAATGAAAATTTCATAAAAAATTATAAATACCCTTTATTATTAACACTAGAAAAAATTAAACTTAGTATATACCTATATTGCCCAAAAGCAGTCAAAATGACTGCATTGTGAAAGAATATCTAATCTGTAAAGAAAATTTGTTTAATTAATTTTTAGTATTTTTTTTATATTATTTATAGTTATATAAAAAGTTATTAGTAAATACTAACAATAAAAAAAAATTACTTCACTTGGGAAAAAATTATGCATTATTATTTGTACACTTTTAAGCAGTTAAAAAGCAGTCAAAATTACTTCCTTGGGCAATCTAGTGTTAAAAAAATACGTCAGGAGGACAACAATTCATGCATTCAGAACAATTTTACAAAATTGTTTTCGGCATTTACAATAAAATTATTAAACATTTTTTAAGCAAATAAAAACTGAAATCGGAAATATTTCTTTAGGTGTTGACTAATTTATCCACGCACAAGTTTATGACTTAAAATGAAGATAAGTTCCAATATTTCCATAGACAAAAAAAAAAATTATTCACAAGGGTTAAGAAATAAAGTAATAGGAGAGAATCTCTGGTAAAAGAAGTCAACCGCAAATCTTTTCGGTAGCAGTTATCACATCAATCTTCTTCTTCAAGAAAATCGCTAGTATCTAACTCTGGTTTACAATGCTTTCATGCTTATTGACTCGCGCAAGGCTCAACCATAACTTAGAACGTTTCTTCTTCATTCGCAAAAAAAAAACTTCTTTCTACAATCAGACTAATGCACAACCCCATAAAATTTATTTGATGCAACACGAGGAGGTTTCAACTAACCCTAAAGATCGAGTTTCTGTAACATGGGATTGGACCATCATTTTATATTCTAAAAGAACTATCCTTTCTTCCACTGTTATGATGGATGTTCACTAGTATTGTGTAGGAAATAGTAAATGTGTAGATCCTTATTTTGTATTTGTTTGTAAGAAATATGGTTCATAGAAATGGAAATTCTATACAAACTTCTTTCAGTGCATTAATACATGATTAATGAAGCAATTTTGTCAAATAAAAATAAAAATGTTGTATACGATAATAGTGGTATTTTAACATGTGATCGCGCATCATTTTGTATTCTAAAAGCACTTTATATACTAAGTTCTTCCATTGGCGTGATGTATGTTTACTAGTTTTTATGAAAGCAGTAAAAAATTGTAACTCTGTAAATCCTTATTCTGCATTCGTTTGCATCAAATTTACTTTTTATCAGATTTATGTTAATCTTGTAGTGTATATACGACACACACACTACAAAAATATTACTCCAATTCACTAGTAAATAAGATATGTTAACTCGATTCTATGGTGAGGCACCTTTTCATAGATGAAGATTGACGTTGTCGATATGTCTCTTCCCACATTGGTGACCCGGATGTGATCGATTGAACCAACCTATTTTGATGGATGGTTCACATTGGATAGTTGACTCGCTACTTGCGACTGCAGCATTATCCATCTCCTCACGCTGATGCTACTCAGTTTCGATCACACACAACGTCGGTCAGTATAAATTCGACTTCTAGTGGCAACATAGGAACGACCACGACAGTGAACTTAATACAGCTCTCACGTTCAGCACACTTAAGTACGGTGATCTTAATACAGCTCTCCTGGCTTCTCACAAAAACAGGGATTAATCAACTAGTGGTATCCGTTCATCGCTTTCTATCACACATATAATTCTGGTGGGGGAGTGCAGTAGTGTATCTACCACTACAAAAATATAATTCCAATTCACTAATAAGATAGGTTAACTCGATTCTATGGTGAGGTCATGGTTCCTATGGTTTCATAGATGAAGGTTGAGATTGTCGATAATTCCTCCCCTCACAATCTTATCTTTTGACAGACAATTTCTAGTTTTGTATATGGTTGATTTTTTGTATGTCAACAAATCAGTTCCTCTTTGTGCTATTGGCGGTTAATAGAAATGGAAATTGCAAACCAACTTGTTTGAATGCATAGACGCACGATGTATTAAACGATTTTGAATAATTGCGAAAGTTCATAAAATCAACTAAAAATGGTGAATACTATAGTAGTGGTAAATAACAAAAGTGATAATAGTGGTATTTTTAAATACAACTATTAACTAGTATTTTTTTTTTTTAATTTTTATTAAAAATACATACGGCGCGTAGAAACGAAAAGATTTTAGAATG
This sequence comes from Parasteatoda lunata, assembly GCA_949128135.1. NCBI lineage: Eukaryota > Metazoa > Arthropoda > Arachnida > Araneae > Theridiidae > Parasteatoda > Parasteatoda lunata. The sequence goes on from OX421971.1 coordinate 36,763,067, forward strand.
ATTGAATTAGTCTTTCATATCCCGTATACATAAAATAGAACAAATTTAATGTAAGTCTGAGACTTGATCCAAAAATTATAATTTATTTGCAAAAATCTAGAAGCGGATAAACAGTACCAAACGCGAGAATTTTTATGTTTTCAATGTAATCAAGACAAAGTAATAGATATAGTTCAAATAGTATTGAACTGATTTGAATGTAAGACCAAATGGTGCAAAATCCAAAAAGAACATACTACGCCAAACTGCAAACTAATGCCAAGATTTATATGTAACAAACTTATCCTCAACACTTGGCACTATATATTAAAGAAATTTATTTTTATTGAAGAAAAATTGTAAATGATTTTAATTCTAATGTAATGTGAATACATCAATTTCAATGTTTTGTTTTAAATAAAAGCTATTAATCTATATAAAAAATAGTATAATTAAAGTTCCAAACTAACAAAAATGAAAAAAACTAAATAAAAAAGGAATTAATTCCAGAATAATTACGAATAAATTAATGCGCTTTGACTGCGAAAAAGAAGTCATTCTTATCGGAACGGAACAATACCTAAAAACTAAAGCTGGAAAAAAATGCAGCTTCGGGATTTCAATAACATTGTTATCATAGCATTTTATTGAAAGAAAAACTAATTAAAAAGATACAAATTTCAAAAAAAAAAAAAAAACACTTCAGAAAAGAAAAAAGAAACACCACGTTTTTATTTGTCATGAATTTTACTTTTTTTCACTATTTTTTTTTTTTTGTTTTTTTTTTTTTGTTGCTATTAGGTACTTTTTTCTAGAAAAAGTGCCTTCTTGAAACTTACCAATAATTCATCAGCTCTAGAATAATAAGGGTTGGAAAAGAACACATTTTATTCTGGAGAAATCAATTAGAAAACCGATTTTTTTTTTCAAAAGGAATTTTTTATCTTTTCGAATAAATTCAAATATTTAAATACTCGAATAATATGAAATTAATTTTAATGGTATATTAATGTTTATTACTATATTAATTACTATTTTAATTCTTTCATAAATATCTGAAATTTTAAATAGTATAATTAGACTTCGTTTAACCGTTGGTATTGATTTTTTTTTTTCAATGCTAAACTTTAAATAATATTATTTATTAAACACACAAGCATTTTTTTAACATTTGTAACAATTCATATTTTTTCCCTGCATGAAATCGCATATCTAAAATCGCAATAAATCTACGTTTTTCTCTGTGTTCGCATTTAAAAATGATGAAATAATAATAAATATTGTTTCTTGCAGACGATTTTCTTCTATAGCATAAAAAAAGTAACATTTCTTCATCTTGCATTTGATTTGTTGAAGAAATGTCAATAAAAGATGCAATATTTTTAGTACTCCAATCAAATCTAATGTTCTTGCAACGTCATATAGTTGTTTCTTTTTCAAACACGAATGTTATCCTTATTTATCGAAATATGTTGCCACGTCTAGGATACCAATAAGGCTACGAAACTATAAAAATTTTTTTAATAATTCTATATATATAGTAAAAGATAGCACGAATAAAATTTCTGTCTGATGTGTTTAACTTAACTTTTGAAAGCTTTTATACTGTTTTTGAAAGCATATTTGTATAGTTTGATAACGAAAAAAAACGAAACTATATGCAGTCGCGAATGATTACTTAAATCTTATACCGCAATGGTTTTTTCGTAAATTGCAACGGAGTATAAATCAACCATAATCATAAATAAACAATTGTAAGAGTCATAAAAAAATCAGGCTATCATACGCAGCAATAAAAAAGCACTACGAGATAAAATGCAAAAAACAAACGATAATTTTGGAACTTTTTGAAGTTGATTATTATTTTTATTTCGTCAGGGTGAAATTTTAATTTTTTTACAAAAGATTTAGCATGTTTTATTTTTTTATGATTAACATATTTATAATCACTGCCTTGGTGCCAATTTTAACATAAATATGAAAACTTAAGAAAAAAAAGAATTTTGTAGCATTTTCAGAAACGTATACTAGCTGGAATTAAAAACCAATCCTTCCCATTAGACGAAAATCAATTGATGCAGCTTTTAAGACCCACGACTTGGTAAGTTATGCCCTTTATAAAAGTCTATAAAAATAATGGATAATATAATGGATAAGCAGCGATCTCAATAATGCTAACACAATATTCTATGTTTGGAAATTAATCACCATTATCTTAGATTTTAATTCTATTTTATTTTTCGTTAAATGCTTAAGTTTGTTAATGTATATGCAGTTTTGACACAAAAAATGAAAAAAGAGTATACCGCTTTCTGAATTTTGCGGAAAGAAAAAGTTACACATTTCACATTAGAAACTAAACTTAGATATAAAATCTAGTAGCTGTCTATAACAAAACTGTACAATTCTTTGTGAAGTACATTCCAAATTTTTTATTTAATTTTGATTGAATAGAAAGATGATGGTACTTTTATTATCAGAGTAAGTTAACGATTCATCAGAAAGATTTTGAAAGAATTAAACTTGTCAGCACTTTTTCTAATTGTCTGTGAGATGATTCCATTTGCACGACTCCTTTCCGTTGAAAAATCATTGCCGAATTATCATTTCAGCTTTCAAAAACAAACGCTACTAGATTTTGTTATCACAAAAGCCATCGGATTCTATTGTAACCAATTCTACAAGAACTATACAAATTGAAGAAGAAATTCCATATGCAGGTCTTTAGGCTTTCACGAATAAAATTAAAAATCTTGTATCTAAATTCAAAAAAAAAAAAAAAAAATTAAGACTTGTAACTTTTAAGACGCTTTCATGTTTTTGGAAAACATAAATGAAGACTATCGATAATGAGAAGTTATTATTAAAATTTTTGTTTTAATGAGAGAGACGTTAGATTTTAAAGATACAATTCAGAGAACATATAACGAAATAAATACAAATTTTGCGCTTAATATATTAGACCAAAATTTACAAATATTCCCTTTATAATATGTATAGATATAGATATATATAGAGTACCAAGGGCAATTTTCGAAAATGGACAATACTAGATTTTGTTAACGCAAAACACAAATTATCCTTAGATATTAACATCTAATTCCTTAGAAAGGATACTTGTGTACTCATATGCATGTGCTTTCATATGCAGGGATAAACTTCTGTACAGGCCCACAGGCTCCACGAATAAAATTAAAAATAGAGCATCTAATTTTTGAAGAAAAAAAAATTAAGACTTCGAACTTTCAACATATTTCCACATTTTTGAAAAATAAAGAATATCTTTCTGCGTTGTGTATTCAATAATATTTTTGCTTGAATTAAAAATACGTTAGTAACGGAAAAATAAAAAAAAAACCTAAAGTGAATATATAATGAAATAAATACAAATGTTTTTAACATTATCCTAATTTTCATGTGTCTTATACCGAAATTAGTTCCTAGCTTTTAGGAGGAAGTCTATACAATTCGTGCATTGTTAGTCTCGCCGCCTGCAAATGACAACCATTTTGGGAGAGGGATTTTCTCGTTTGTTGTTCCAGTGGATTTTCTAGGATTAAAATCACCTACCTTAAGAACTTCCCGTTATCAGATTCTCCGGTGAAACATTATCAACTGATGGGGATTTATAAACGGTGAGATTCCCTTCTGAACAGAATGATTTGTAAAGCAGGGTTCTATTTTCAGTTGCAGGGTCTGTATTGCATCCATAACAGTAATGGAGTTGCATTTCTTAGATTTAGAAAGAGATTGGGAAAATACGCACTGTCCAAATCGATAGTAGTTTCTGAAATTAATTCGAAAGTGCCTGTTCGCAAAAGTTTGATTTATTAAACGTTTAACTCCTTTTTTTTTTTTTTTTTTTTTTTTTGCTATTTACATTAATATAGCATTATAAATTTACAGTTAAGGAGATTATTTAAATGATTAAAAGATTCAATCAGCTTCATGCACAATGTAATGCATGCCCAAATTTAGTTTAATATATTAGTCCCTTAAGTAAATTAAATATTGGATTACGGGTGTGCACATATCAAATGTGTATTGACAATATACCTTTAATTTTAAATGCGATTTTAAAACATAATTGCAAAGCAAAATATTTGATGTTCATTTATAGCTCTTAATATAATCATCAGGAACATGTCGAGATGGGGAAAATGGGGACACAAGCGTTAGCAAATATAACTATTTTTTAGGGTAATTGGTCAAATCTTCGCAGCCCAAACTTCGCGGGACAAAACTTCACGCACAAACAAGTTCTAAAATTAATAATTATCATTAGATTATAATTAATTTATTCATTAATTTTAACATGAAATATTTTATGTATTATATAACTCAAATTCATAATTGACTTAATTTTAATAAAGTTAAAAATATTAAATTTAAATTTTTATATATAATTGAATTATTTGTAACCTATTACCTATTTGTTATTATACTTATTAATTATTTGTGTTGTTTCAATAGATTTATTGATCAATAGAAGTTTTCTTTAAAATTACGTTATAAATAAAAGTGTATCATTTGAAAAATGCCAAAGAATTTTAAATAGTTATTTTTTATTATTTAATAAACTTCAGTTAAAGAACTTTTACTCAGAGTGGAGTTGAAAAATTTTTAGCTTGCAAAATGGGCAGTGAGCTAAAAAACGTTGGAAATTTACATGAAGCTTTGATTCACATGAAGCAAAATAATTTATTATAAAAAATTTATTTCTAATCCGTTTGAGAAAATCGCTGAAAAGTAAACTCTGAAAAGAAAATCGCTGAAAAAAAAGTAAAAAAAAACGTTCTAGCTACTGCCCTGTCTGCTAAGTTCTACATTAGTGAAGTTTCAGATCATAGAAGTTTTGTACTTGCGAAGTTATGGATAGGTGGAGTTTTTGTTCAGCGAAGATTTGATTGCGGAGTTTTGACCCCGAACCCTTTTTAGTACATTATCAGTTAGTATATTTATACCTATTACAATACATTAATCAATTTAAGTTATTCAATTACATCACATTAATTAATTTAAATACACAGAAAAATATATAATTTTTTCAATTAAAATATCACATTTGGAGTTGATGTTAGTTATATGTCATTAAATCATGTATTATTTACAGCTTATTTTAAAATCTATTTTCTCCCATTGCATGATACTATTATTTAAGTTACCCGAAGTGTCAATGGCCTATCTAGTCATTTATATTTTGGTATTTATTATTTTTTTTTTATTATTTTTTTGCAGGTAGATTTTTAGGTTCTGAAATCATTTATGAAATTTATTCTGTCTATCTTTAATTAATTATTAAATTGCAAAGTATTAAAAGTACAATTATTTTTTTTAATACGACGTCAAGCTTAATTCATTCCGCAGACGTAAATTGGCAATAAAAGGTTACTTTAATATAAAACTGCTCTCCTTAATCAGAATTTTTGTTCTACTCATTTTAAAAGGCTAAGTTAATAGGGTTAAAATAAAATTTCTACTGTTTTGAATAACTGTAAAAATTAGCAAAGATGTACATTTTACAAGTCATAATAACAATTTCAAACAAACCATAATAACAATTTATTAGTTGAATTAGAACTTAACCGAAAATTATTTGAAATTATATTTTTACTAGAAACATAAACGTTACTTTTCTAATTGTATTAATTGTCTCGCATTTGGAAAAATGCCTGCTATTCTTTACAGCTTTTTTTTTTTTTTTGTTGCCCAACGTTGAATTTTTAAAAATTTTTATTTCTGCACCCAAAGAGAAATAGAAAAAAATATTTTATGCATATTATTCCACAACCAAAATCTAACAACGAAGAAAAAACTCAGATTCGTGTGACAGGGTACTTTTTCCTTCCAAGATATTTTTTCGGACAATTCTATCCGTATAGTCTCTGAGGCTGACATTAGTTCTGCAACTTATGGCCACGATGAATACTATAAAAGGTAAGAGGGGAAAAAAACAATCAAAAGTTGATACACTTGTGGATATTGGTGACATGAAGAGTGCTTTTTCGTGTTTTCTTCTTCGTTTGCCCCACGCCAACTAATAAGGAAAAGGTATTTTATTCCCCCAGGAGAATTTTTTTTTCAACTGCATTACGTAGCTTATGACTCTGGGCGAATCTGCATCGATATTAGAAGTAGAGTTCCTGGCATTTTATCGAAGTGCTTTGATAAGAAAGTAGTATATCGATTTTTGTTTTTATCATAAGACCACGTGTCATTACTTATGTTCCACAGCAATATTCTAATTTGTGATAAAAAATATATATAATCTTTGGAGTCAGTAATACTTCATCATATTCTTAGAATTGAATATTTAGCACGTTGAATGCCAGGGGGTCACCAGTGACCGGCACTGAATTTGTTCGTAGCGCCACGGCGGTCGCCGGTGACCAGCAAAACCAAGATTACTAGAAACACATAATTTAAGTACATTTTTAATTTTTTTTATTATTATCGTTACTAAAATGGTTTGAAGAAATTAATGCAATATAGAACACACAAAAATAGTGTTATTTATATACACAGAGATGTCAACTTGCTCCGGCCAGCGAATAAATATTTTCAAGTGGTAGTTTATTAATTGTGATTCTTGGTTTAATATATTCCATTTAGTAGATTTTTATCTACCACTATTTCTAAATAATTCGTAGGCTTATATAATTTACCACTTTTTTCAGATATGTCATGCTAAGCCTTTTAAAATCTAGCAAAATCTGTCTAATATTTGCAAATTTAGTTTGTAATTATTTACCGTGTGGCCAGACGAGCAAGCCATGTAAAATTAGCGTGGCATTCAACGTGTTAATAATGTAATATTATTAAACATCAAATCTTTAACATTTAGTCCAGCGTCAATAGCAAATAACCCTTCCCTGCATGATGATTGAAATTTCCCTCATAACATTTGGTGAACAAAAAATTTTACTCAAAGCAAGTGTACTGTAAATTGGTTGTTACTGGCAACTTTTTCCCCTTGAAATAAGGGACGTAGCTGTCAAACAAAATCAAATGTCGCAATCATTATAGAAGATTCGAACTTGTCACTCTGCTTTTTGTAGCGGTTGGAAGAAACTCATTATTTCTTGAATATTTTCTTAGAACTTAACTGTGATTTCGTTTGTTAATAAAAGTGATAATCAGAGGGGAAAAAATGTTTGTTTTTTGAGCTTCTGTTACTTTTTGTGCAATTTATATCGGATACCCCAAATAATCTTCCCAAATCCATGTGACAGAAATTTACATCACTCTGCAGTTGTTTCACTTCTGATGTATCGTCATACATCAGAATGATGTATGACGATGACTTCTTTAAGAATGATTTTTTTAATGTTATTTTTGTGGAGAAGTTTACAAGAGAGGGATATTGAGGGTTACTTGGGCCAGTTAAAATACTGTTAGCTATCAGAAGATGACCCTGGTGACGAAAATTCTCAAGACGAAGTTTTGTATGTTAGCTTATACGCAATTATATTTAGGTAAATATAATATTGCTAATTCTATATCTAGATTCTTAATTCTATATCTAATATTGCTAATTCTATATCTGCTAATGTAGATGAAATTATAAAAGTGTTGCAAAAGAAGAAAAGTAATTATTTTTGTACTTATCATCAGGAATGAAAATAATACAAAGATATATTTTTATTTTGTACCGAGTTTAACATGTGAAATTTGATGGATATTTCCATCAAGCTATTTTTTTTAATTATTTTATATTATATATTTATAATAATATATTTTAAAACGTTTTTCCTTTATATAGAGGATGAATTATATCACAAAAGAGAAAAAAAAAAGTCCATGCAAAGAAGGGTTAAAACAAATCTTCAATAAAACCATTCAGCTAATTTTAATTAAGCGTTCAATTAACTTCTCGGTAACAAATAAATTTATTAAAAGTAGAACTCAAATGTGAAAAGGGAGGAAGTGAAAAGAATTCTCAAAAGGAGAAAATGGTTCCAGCATTCGCTTTTCACTATATATACGTATATCCTCAGCTGTATCCCGGCATTGTTCGATGCACAGGCAAATTTGATTAGTTTCACTTCGTTAGCATGTCTCTGCATGCCCGGAAGAGAAATCATTCTCGGGAATTTTCTACCGGGCGATTTTTCCCTGGATACGATGATTCCATCTATAAAGATTCGATTTCTGTATCTAGTTCATTCGGCGTCTAAAAGTGTCACTAATTGGATTACATCTTGTTTCAAAGTGTAACTCATCGCGCCATTTTTTTTTCTTTTTGTTTACCTTATTTCGCCCTCGAGGGATTTCAAAACTTGAATGAAAAGGCAAAACTACTTTTGATTCTAATTGATTAGTAATATTGATTCCGTTCATTTATTGAAACAGTTTGGAAAGGAAGCTCTGAAACTTGATAGAAAATTAGGATTCCAATTAGTATCAGACTTATTAGCAGTTAACTGGACTTTTATTTAAGATTTAAGAAAATATACACAGATATCGAGTAAGTTAACGAAATATTTTGTTTTGTGTCAATTAACAACACAGATTTCATTTATTTATAGGCTCAATCGTAAATGAGTATATGGAAAGTAAGTTAAATTCTCATACATAATTGAGATTCCAATTACGTTTATTCTAATTATATATTCGCAGGGCTTCTAATCATTTTTATGGCAAATTATAATTTATTATAATTTTCCGTAAAGAAGTCAATATTGAACAAATCGACTTCTTTACGAAAATTTTTAAATATTCTTAATAAAACTAACAAATACACTCTTAAACTTATGATTAGTTTAAAACATAGCTAACATTACAAACAATCTACATGCAAAGTTTCAAATAGTTTTATATATATTTGACTTTTTTTATAATGTCTGTTAACGTCAAAAGTTTTTTTCAAAACGATTTTCAGAAAATGCATTTTTGCTAAAAGACACAACCATAACTTCATTTCTAAAGATCCTAAACAAAAGTTTAGAAATCCAATAAACAAAACCCATATATAGACACTAAATAAAAAAATAAAAATTTTCGTCGAAACAATCTATTTTTACCTAGACTGATAACTTAAGTGAATCCAACGTAAATGGACAATGAGCACCTTCCTACTGTTATGATGTAGGAATTGAAAAAAAGCCTTTACCACAAAAATAAATGGATTTAACTCTTTATTTTTCAAAACTGAAGAACAAATCAGTCTTCAGACAGTCCTTTATTCCAACGACTGTTCATTCTCTCTGCTCTAAATCCTTAAGAGTCCTCAGCACTAATTTATCATCTTGTTATGGTCCTCGTGCGGCTTTGATGGCAACTTTTAGACTCTTTGAATGGACACAACCTTTTTCAGTTTATATCGTTCATTGTCGGCTCCGCAGTATGTATTTGTACAAGATTTTGATGTTGCCCAGACTGACTATGCATTATCGCACTTTAACTTTCTTGTCGAAAAGCATTGGCAAGCACGTGCAGAAAATTGATCTAGAGACCAAATGTTTACATTGAATGGATAGAAACGAAAAACCATCTGCAAGAGTTATGACATCAAATAATGGAAACTTCTAGTTAGGTTATATTTGAAAAAAAAAAGTTTTTTTTAAAAAAAAATAATAGAGAAAATTAGTAAAGACTATACACGTCCAATGCATCTCAAAGGACTGAATTTCTGACGCACCCAAAAACGATACCATCGAATTGCTTAAAAATATTGTGAATTATTAGGGTAAGTACGAGTATAATTATAATAACGATAGGAAAACATGCATAGCTCAAAAACCACTAGGTTAAAAATGTTAATTTATTTGTGTGTTATTGGTAATAGCCAGTTTTGGCTACATCGCATCTACAACTAAGTTACAGTTCTGTTACGGGCTGAAAGCAAGGTTGATGGAAAAAAGCCATTAAAAAATGTGGCAACGTGGATAATTTCTAATTAACACGATTGGTGGATTAAAGCTGCAAAAACGGCGTTGTGTCTGTGTTAATAATTATAATAACGATAGGAATTATTATAATTAATAATTATAATAATGGTAGAAATTATTACAACTAATAATTATAATGACGATCATTGTTCTAATAATTATAATAGCGGTAGTAAAATATGCCTAGTTCAAAAAAATGTTAGGTTAAAAATGTTAGTTATTCACTATATCGCACCTACAACTGGGTTATAGATATTCATTCTGTTACGGGCTAAATGCTAAGTTGGTAAAAAAAAAAGGCAAGTAAAATTGGGGGAGTGTGAATTATTTCTTATTAATACAGAAATATTTCGATTAAATCGATAAAAATGGCATTGTCTCTGCGTTACCCATTTGTGGCACTCTGGTGAAATATGTTTAATAGTTAGTGGCTCTTTACAGTTCAGGCACTCGGGTTTTTTAAAGATGTGGAAATAAAGTATGTGCAGTTAAATTAAGCATTTAAATAAAAAAAAACCCAAATCAGATTACAAGTAACTATATTTCCCTTTAAACATCACATTAAAATATCACATTAAAGAGTTTTTTTTTTTTTTTTACTGCTTAGTAACAAAATAACTAAATGTGACGAAACGAAGAAACAAAACAGAAAGCAGAATAAAAGACAGAACTGTTCTCTAATCCTCAGTCCTATCATTTCGTTGCTGTATTCTTCCCAGGTTTAGCACAGATTTTGATATTTTGTAAAGAAAAATAAAAATACTGTATTTTTTATGAACTTCTTTAAAAAATATATATATATAGTCAACGAAATATGTCCTACAAAAAGCATGCGAAGTTCAAAAAAAAAAAAAAAAAAAATCAGTCGCAGTTTTCAAGGGAATTTTTCAACTTCTTCCTGAAGATCCGAAAATGTCTTGTGGGAAAGGAGGATTTCCTGATGAAGATTTATAACCCTAAAGGTGAATCCTTTCTTCCAAGATGTCATTCTTTTTAGAATTTTTTGGTTTGGAGGATTTCATCGCTATCTACTCACGGTTTAGATTACCATTCACTATTTCGGAGTTGACTTTTATTTTTATAATTTTTTTCATAAACTAGCATGCAGCTTATCAAAAACATTTTGAGAAGTATTTCAATTTTTTCTCTCCAATTAAACAAAAAACTAACTTAGAAACTTAATTTCATGAATTCTTTTAAAAGCAGAGAAAATAATACCAAATTCGACTGATTAAATGGCCGAAAAAGAGGTTTTCTAAGAACAGTACTCAAAATAAGAGAGCACCCGAAAAACTATTTAATAATCTGATTTTCGCTCAGTCTTTTCGGTTTTAATTAACAATATATTTCAATTTAATTAACAATAATATTTACTCCTTCTGTTTCTTTTTGAAGAGTCATACTACGGATTTACATAACAATAAAAAAAATAAAACAAATAAAAGTGAAAATTGAAAATGATCTTTTCACTAAATGAATTTTGTTAAGTTACCATTCCCCTTGAAAATTGGTCTGGCGATTTGCAATATTGTTTCTGACTCTGGAGCGTAACGTAACGTAATTTGGAATCATATTTTCATTTTTGAAATGCAGTTCTCCGCTAAATTTAAAACTTGGATTACAGATAATTATGAATAAATGTTAGATTTAAGGAGTTACGAGAGCTTAACTAAGACTTATGCGAGACTTAAATAAGGTTACCAGATTTATAAACCATGATTTGAGTACAAATCAGCGGAAGGTTCACTAAGAATTTTTAGATTTGAGTACACCATATATAGTTATGGAAAATATTAGTTCATGTATGCAACAAAGTTTTTTTTTTAAAAAATAATAACTAATATAAGTTGCAGAATCATTTTCATCAAACTTGATTTTATTACTAAGCAGTCTTGTGATAGATAATATGCTGTTAAATGAAAATGTATTTATTTTTTGCTGGAATAATTTTAAGACCAGTATTATTTATGGGTAAAGAATGTTTTCTTTTTATTTTATTAGTTTTGAAATCAAACTATCTGATTTGAAAAAAAGACTAGCATTTACTGATTTTTTTTATATATATATTTTTTACTGCATAACAAAATATAAAATCTTTTCATTGAAATTCGACTATATTTGAGGATACATTTGGAAACATTTATCTGTGAAAAGAAAGTTTGAAATTTTCTCAGAACAATCAATGAAATTTCAGGATAATTCTCAAAATCAGGTTAGACAAACTGGAAATGGGTGAAGATTTAATTTAATTAAATTTATAAGCATATTACTGATAGTCTAAATTTTTATTATACAAATACTTACTAAAAAAATTGCAAGATATTTTTCGTGAACATTATTTGAATGAATAAATATTATCTTAACTCGGAAGATTTTATCATAATGTGAACAAAATATCAAAGTTTATTGATTAATATTGAACCAAAAAATCAAATGAACCAAATCTGAAATATGTACAAAACTTTCAATTTGATCAAAGTATAACATAATAAGTTTGTTAAAACTTCCACCAAAGAATCCAGTATTTATTTTCTCTTTCTATTATTACGTTTACGCCTCTGTTTCCAAGGAAGAAGAAAGTTTTTATAAACTTCCTTTCCCGAAAGTTATCACCGTTGCGCAGGATATAATCCTGCTCTTTCAGATCACCTTACCTTTTTGTTCAAACTAAATTTATTTTTCTCCGACTTCTTTTTGAAAGAAACTGAGACATATTTTTTTTTCCCTCATCCAATATTTCGTTTTTGTTATAGGATTATTGTAACCATCCGCCCACCTTCGATTTTTTTTTTCTGATCCAATTTTTAAGGGTCATGCTTTTATTATCAATAACGCTGTTATTTATGTGCTAAATTTTGCAATATTTAAAGTCAACTTAATTAATTTTTCCAAACTTGTGTAAATTGTATGGTTAGTTAATTTTATTGGTAAACAAATGAGAAACAGATGTTACCTAAAACGTTAAACTAAGTAAAACTATTCCTGTCTATTACTTGATTTAAAAAAATTCAGTCAATTCAAAATATAGAGATTGGATATAAGAGCTGTCTTGTATCAAGCGCTCAAAAATAGGCTCCCATTTTCAAGACTTTCCAGAATTGAATGAGAGGAAACAATAGTGATTTGAAATATAAATATATATAAATGTAAATTTCGTTTTGTATTTCAAATCACTTTTATTTCTTTTCATTCACATCTCAAGTCTTGAAAACGGCTGCCTACATTGGGGCACTTGAAACATGCCCACGATTGCATCCAATCTGTATGTTTTTGAAACGAATGAATTTTATTATTCAGGTAATGCCATGCAACTTCAGTCTCTTGAGATTATTTATTGAAAATTCTTCTCTATATTAAAAAAATCTTAAAAGCTGTTGCCTCTATTCTTGATGTTTCACATTACGTTACACTTTATTTCGTTGACTGAGACTTAGACTTATAAGTGACTTAGAGTGAAGATGTGCTGAAAAATTTACAGAAATTAATATGGAATTTTAAAAAAAGCAATAATCTATACTTAGTTTCAAAATTATATAAACTGTTTAACTGTTAACTGTAGAGCTGCCCTGCACGAAGCACAATTGCAACTAAAGAGCTGAGACTTGACGTGTTGAAAGGATCATTTTTATTTATAAATCTGACAAGATTCTTTTAAAATTCCTGTTTGTATGAAAGTTATTGTAAATTTAATTTTTTTTACTCGTTTTATTATTGTCTTTGCTTTAAAAAATTATTATTTATCATCCATTATTTGTTTTTTTTAAAAAAAAACAAGAAAAGACAATTAGAATGACAATTAGCTCCCGTTACCTCTTGGTGATGCTTTTAAGATTTGAAAAAAACTCGGCAAGTTCTTGTCTTTAAATCATATCATTTAATTCCTATTTGGTAGAAAATAATAGCAGTCAGCATCCCTGCTATTACACCGCAATTATTTTACTAAAAATTAAAAAAAATATTAAACAAGAAAACCTTAATTAGAGAGAATTTAAGATCTCCTATTTACAATAAGTCTTGCGTCTTTCACCCCTTCAATGGGTCGATAAATGAGTACCAAGCATGCTTGGGAACTGAACACTGGGGGTTCCGCGTTCGGCTGACCACCTAACCGGAACATCTGCCCATGCACCTCAGAGCCCAAGGTCAAGAAAACTGAGATGAGCACAGTAGGCCTTGGCCCTCTATGGGCTGTCGCGCCGCTGAGTTTAGTTTAGTTTATTTACAATAAGTCTAAGTCTCATTGACGAATAGAATTACTTCTTATTAACTCGCACAATTTGTATTCGTCAGTTTATTATTTTTTTTTCAGGTAGAGTTGATTTTTTTTTCTTTCAAATCCAGATAATCATTCATTTTGGTGTGGTTGAAATACTTAACAAAATTTTCTTACATAAAACTATATATATATATATATATATTTTACTCACATTTTTTTGAAAAGAAAAATTCTCTTGAAAACAATGATGGACGTGAATAGGTCGGTGGGTGCATCAAACAGATAGTGCAGCCATCCTAGTATAATGAAAAGAAATTTAAAACTATCAAATTTTTTTGAATATAATTAAAAAAATTTTTACATCGACTACTATTTCTGTAGAGTTGAGTAGTAAAAAAAATTCTTAAAAAATTTATTTACTTAATTATACAGCATATAAAGGTTCTCTCCAAAAACTTTATATCTTTAAAAAGATTTAATAAAAATTCAAAATCATTCAAGAAGACAATTATTTTAAAATAAAATATACTATTTGGGGTTTCCTAGTAAGACAAAAATAAAGCCATTTTCTACATATATGATTCAATGATGACTCTGTGGTTAAGGCACTGAATAGTTATGTAAAAGGATATATACAATACAAGAAATATATACAAAATCGGATGAAATTATGAATAGAACAAAGCAGTTATTCAGTCCCTGGCCAAAGTATTAGACGCACTATAACATTCTGTGTAAAACCTGAATTATAAGGTGATACTATACAGCATTATTGTTTTCACGTGACTGGAACCGGTTTACACTTATTTACGTTCGTGTATCAATTGGTTAACATTGTAATGCAATAAGTTACAAATAAATATAAATAGGAAGTACCTAAAAAATCTTCTGAATAAAAACCCATTACATATGTGTTTAAATATAAAAGTATTGCATATAAACTCGTGCAAAACATGTAATTATTTAAAAACTATAGTGCGCCTAATAATTTTAACTAATTATTGTAAAATATTAATATAACACATGATGTATTAAATATTCTTTATTTATATAATATATCGACTGATTTATAAATTCGGCTAATTTATAATATATATCGTTTAATTTAACAAATTGATACACGAACATAAACATGGGCAAATCAGCTTCAGTCTCATGACAACAATAAAGCTGTATAGTATCAACTGTTAATTAAGATTTTACATAGAATCTTACAGTGTGTCTAATAATTTGGCCAGGGACTGTACATAATTCAAAATATAAATGGAATATAGTCAGGACGACGAGTGTAATCAGACAAATCTTGCATGCATAAAATAATAAAACAAGTGGAATTATATTGGTTAAAATGTAAGAAAACCATTAAAATGACTATTAAATATTGTAAAAAACATTACAAGTATTCCACCTGGATGGAAATGATTTTTTGGTAATTGCATTTACTAAGTTTTACAAAAACGGTCAAAACATATGTGACATTAAAAAAAACATAACTTTAATTATTTAAATCGAATTTGAATCATTTACTGCATCATTATACTTCTCTACTTTGTTTGATTAAATTCCATCAAAAGCTCCATCGTTTATCATGAATAGCGAAAATATTCCAACCCAAAACGTACATTTTTCTTTCTTTATTCTGAACAGAATGAAAAGAATTCCACGAATCGAACCAACGAACCGCATAAAGTGTTGTCGTAAACAATCCACCCAGCTGAAAAATGACCGCCATTTGTTTTTAGTAGCTATGTTAACTTTCTCGAAGCGCTAAAACTATGTTGGCAGCGATCCGTTTCACTTAAGCTTTCTTCCCTTTTTTTGGAACAACAGCAGAATACAATGGAACATTTACACTTCAATTAATTAGTTTCTACATAATAATTGTTGTCAATTAAGAAAGATTTAGTTTTTGACAAACATGATGATCGTTTGACGAAAGACTTTGTGATATTAACGTAATAAGTAAATTATTCCAAGTGGTAGATTCACTGACTGATCATATGTTGGTCTGCTCTTGCATCTGGGTTAATCTTTGTAAGTTTCTGGGTTTCTTTTATTTCTTTTTTTTTATTTTTATTTTTTTTAAATCTCACCCCCAAAAATATCCCGTGATGGCATGCTTCAATTGATTACCACAAGCTCATTATAGATCGACAGTTGAACACAATTCATAAAGCAAAATTGTATTTACCCTGGTCTAACACGAATTTTTACTGGTTACATTGTTTTCATACGAATATTTAGAAAATTTAGAATTAAATGTGCTTTTAATTAATATAAGCTCACAAATCAGTTTAATATTTTAAGGAAGTAAAGTTAAATATTTACGAAAACTATTAAAATGTCTCATGCTATGATTATCCAAAAATTATTTAAAGAGCAGTTTCTGATAATTTTGATGGAATTTAACAGAGAGCCAGTGTACTACGCACTAAGTCTTTAATAAATACATGCATTAAATGTATAAAAATATTTATGCATTTGATTAAAAATATGTCACTATATAATATATCATTCTATAATATTCTTCATTTATATATCTACAAAAAGAATATAGCACACTATTATATAGATATAGATATATCTTTTTCTTCATCTTTTTACACTTACTCAACCTATAACTTTCTAAATTCATTCAAAAAATTCTGTTTCCCATCTGATGATTCTATTCACTTCCACTTCGATTTCAAGATAACGGTATATAGTCTTAGTTTGATTTGCTGTTGGTTTTTTTTTTTTTTTTCTTGGGACAGTAGGAGGTATAGTTTTTTGGGGTTACCTCCAACCGCAGAAACTGCTCCCGCGCTGGCTGCGTGGTAATATGCCCCTAATGAAGCTGTCATGTTTGTCAGTGCATCCACTTTAATTTCTTTTTAATATTTTTCCTTTTTGATAGTTAGGTTGCTATTGCCTGTAGTGCTTTTCACAAGGTGATATTTGGTATGTTATTTCATGTTAGTGGTTTAAAATTTTATCCTGCTGTGTTGATCCTTTTAGTTCTCTTATGAAGCAATAACTTATTTTATCTCTTCTTAAAATATTTTTTTTTTCAAATATCCTTCCAGTTGTGACATTAGCAGCTAAACGCGAGCGCACTTGGAATTGTACATTTTATACTTTTTCTTATCAATTTTCATTATTATTGTATTTGTATCTCCAATTGTGTCATATATATATATATATACTATTGAAATATTAAGTTGAGCATAGAATAGTTTTGTCCACGGAATAAAAGTACGGAGAAATGACCACAATGGCTTTCGCAGACATACGCGCTGCACTGTCTTTCCCTGACCCTTTGGCGTTAATAAAAAAATAAGATGAAATTTCATTGACGCAGTGTTGAATCTCCTCTTTCAATGTACGGTTGGATATGGACTTGTCATAAACTTTTGACTTCAAATTCCCCCATAAAAAAATCCAATGGTGTTAAATCACACAATTTAAAGAAAAAATCCAGGTCACTAAAACAAGACATACACGACCAGGAAATGTCCCATGCAGCAATCGGATTGCTTCATGGGCTTTTAACAATCAAATCGCGTTGGTCTTGATTGTAGCATTGCATTTTTACCTACCCCAAACTAAGTTTTTTTTTTTTTTTTTTTAGCCCACATTAAATAACTAATATTCTATTTAATTTAAATCTTGCATATATTTTAAAACCTTCTTTATTTAGAAAATATGGTTAAAAATAATAAATTATTTTCAAAAACTGAAATATTTTCGTTTATGACTATATTGTAAGAATTTTGTTTTCAAGTTCTATAACTCTCGTCAAGAACTTATGGTTTCAAAAGCATGTACTTATTATTTTAGAAAATATTCTCTTATTTGCAAGGCACGCAGCATAAATAAAAAAGTTGTGTGGATTCATTAATTTTTTTTTTATATTTTTTTTTCAAAATAAATAGAAAAAATTTTCAAATCGTCACAAGCATAGCAACCAGAGGCTATGGATTCGTATGGAACCAGAGGCATCTAGCATTCGTAACTTATTTGACACATTTTTTTGCTTATTTTTTAACTTTCCCTCACTAATCCCAAGGCAAATGCAAAAATAAGCATAAATACTCAATTAAATTATTCTCAATGCTCTTTCTTGCTTCAGGATACATGAATACATTTTTTTAATCTCAGTAGTCTCGTTTCAACTCCCTTACTTACACTTAGCAAAAACAGAAACTGCTGCATTATCTACATATAATTAATCCCACTAAAAGAAAATTTCTCGAACTTCGTATTATAAAAACTCTTACTTTTTTATAAAATGTAGTTTAGATGACAATATTGATATTATTATCATGAAAAAGTCTTACATTTTTTTCTCTTTGTGAGAGTTTTTTACATGATTTATTTTTTTAATGAATCTCCTGAGATTTGCTTTGATTCATTTTTAAATTTCTTTAATCCCATTTTTAAAATGCTAGTTTTTTTTATCATTATATGGCTGCTAGGTTTGAAAAATTAGAAGTTAATAGATCAAAAAAAAAATATTTTCCATGATTACTGTCTCTTAATTTAGAAATAGGTTAAAGAGGAGGATTTTAAAAGAGGTTAATAATATAGTGTTAAAAGTATTAAATAGTTTTTAAAAAAGTGTAGTTTATATTTAATATTTGGACCTTTCATATAATTATAAATATTTTTTAAGAAACTCAATTCTCCAAACATACAGGAGTTCGTAATTGAAAACATTTAGAACCAAGCCCATTTTTGTTTCAACTTATTGTCTGTTTTTTTTCTTCCTAGTTTAAGGTGTATAGATGCATCAAAGATTATGCAAAGTTAACTTAATGCTTTGACACAAATATAAAAGATAAAAATTCAAAACATACTAAAATTCATTTTTTATATAAAATTTCATTTTAAGGCTTTATAAATGTATACTCTATCAATTAAGTTAAACAACGTGAGAAGACCACAAATAAAGAAAGGAAGTTGTGATTATTTTTATTCCTCTCTCTCTATGTAGCTTAGCTGTATGCATATCGGCACAAAGCTAAAAATTTCTCTAAATGCATACTGTTTAAATTTGTGTTTTTAAAAGCTAAATATTATACTAAAAATGACAAAAAAATAATACTAAAAATACTAAATGGTATTTTTATAGTTTCAGTAACTTTATAGTTTCAGTGACTAAGTTTATAATTAATGTAAGAAAGAGTTTTGATTGTATCAAAGCTACTACCTATTTGTTCTAATTACAAATTTTTATTAAATTACTTTGACGTAAGTACGAATAGAGTCTTGCAATCATTTTTACCATTTACCTATTAGCTAGAGCATTCAAACCCTTTCTGAAGGTCTGTGCCGCATATGTGAGGTAAATTTCAATAATTTCCTGATCACTACTTGTAATAGTAGTACTTATAACAGAATTTATTGCCCTCTAATACTTTTGCATCTTTCTGACTAGCTACAGTGCTAAATTTTCTATTGAGATACCATTTATCAACGACAAAGAAAAATTGCATTTTTTTTTTTTTTTAATTGTGCAAAACAGTTATTCTCAATCAAAATTTTGGTTAATTTTCGACGTTAACAAGTTGACGGACAATAAACTAAAATGAAAAAAAAAAAAATTAAAATAAAATAAAAGTTATAAAAACTACGGTTTGTATATGGACTTAAAAGAGAAAAATATTTCTACATTTTCTTCATACCTAAATTGTATCAATGTATATTGATCTTAAACAATATTTTTTTCCATTTTCTTTCGAAAGTGTAACTTCCAAATTTTAAGCGTAACAAAAATTAAATATTTTTTTCTCCTTTTTAGTCAATCAGAAAAAGTAGCTTTTTTTATTTGATTGTTAAGTAATTGCATTAAGTAATAATATTGAATACAAAGGTCTTGTGCAACTTCAAAATATCAAAACATTTTTTTTTTTTTACCAATTTATTTTAAATTATTATTTTTAATAGGAATAAATGTTTTAATCGTTCCTTCCTAATTTTACTTCAGACTTAAAAATAATATAGAAATTATTTAATATTCTTTTTTGATTAAAAAAAATGTTTCTCCTTAGATTTATATATATATATATCCTTTAATTCTCTAACTTGAAGCACTAACTCGATCCTTTTGGAAAAAAAAGAAAATAGACTTAGAAATGGAGTTTTTTCTTCATCGAACAAAAGAACGAATAAATTAGCACAAGTTGCTTCCTTTATTCCGTAAAAGAAGATTGCGTGTCTATCGGTACTGGTCTTTTATTTCCAAACTGGTTTCTATTCTAGTACACCAACAATAGTACAAAATACCCACCGAAGAAAAGAAGACTGGAATTTCTTTTTTCGAGAGATCTCTTTTTCTGACTGTCGGAACTGTATTAAATGAAAACGTGACAAGATCGAAATCTCTGGAAGAAAACGTAAAAGAATAAAGGATTTAAGGAGATTTTAGAAATAAGCTTCCGAATATCTACCCTGGCACTTAAAACTTTGATTCTGTTTGCTTTTGTACTGTTCCAAAGGCATTTCTGTATGTTAAACTTCTTCGGGTTTTGTTAAAACTTTATGAGCATCACTATTTTCGTAACGTCTAAAATAAATTGCAGTAAATTTTATTGGTATGCATTAGGCTGTTATACCCCATTGTGACTGATTGATCCTTCGACGAGATTCTTAGTTTTCTGTATTTATGAAAATTTAATTCTTTTTTGCTTTTGTGGTTTCTATAATCTTGATTCGCATATCAATGGTTCTGAATTTCCAAATACAGCTAATTTTCTCAGGAAAATCAATTTCAGATCTTGTTGTTAAGTTATTGATTGCGATGGTTTCATAAAACAAAACACCAATATACAATAACATTGCATCAGGATAAAAGAATTATTAAAGTTAATAAAATTAAATATTTTATGACAGAAGACTGATACAAAAACATAAAATAAGGATTCAAAATAAAGCTAGACGATCAGTAAAGGTTACATAAAGAATGAAAACCTATATGATATTAATCCCGAAACTTACGTCCGTAAAACATTATTTTTATTTTTAAAAATAAATTGATTAATAGTTTATTTATGAAGCACCATTGGCATTAAATTTCCCTATCTATTTTTAACCATTTTTACCGTTTCATAATTTATAGATAAAGGGAGCTGATTAACTTGTCATTGTGATTCAGAAACATCCACGAACAAGTTTGCCATCCTTTTGCTCTCTGAGTCTCTCGTTTTTCAACGCCATGTTAGGCTTAGCAAAAGCCGAAGATAGTAAGAAATACATTTCAAAATACATACGAAAAACAATTTCAAAAAAAAAAAAAAAAATTTATATATATATATATAACTACAAAAAGCTACAAATAAATGCAAATTTGAAGAAAAAAAATATTGTTTTTAAGTGAGCCGTATTTAGAAGATTTTACCTTTTACACAGAAAAAGACATCGCTGTTTATTGTTGTATTTCATAACCTTAAATTATTAAAATGCTAAATATAATATTTTTCACTTATTTTAACCAAAACTGATACAAAATAGTGAAAAAAAGTATGAAAAATATGCTTAATAAAAATTCTGCGTCAAAGGGTAAATCAAAATATTGAAAAAAGTATGAAAAATATGCTTAATATAAATTCTGCGTCAAAGGATAAATCAAAATATTGAAAAAAGTGTGAAAAATATGCTTAATATAAATTCAGCGTAAAGGGTAAATTAATTTGTAGTAACAGCATTACTTAAAACCAGAATATGCTTATTAAAAATGCGAATTATTTGTGGCATATAATGTAAAATACATAACCAATAATGGAATTTATGACGTGGTATAACCACTTTTGGATCTTGTATCAAAAACGAGAAAGAACAAATCTGCCAATTAAATTGACTAAATGTAGTAAATCCTTGAATGTTAAGAAAATTTTAAGATTAAATAATTGCAGTGCTGTACGTGACTTATTGTTTTTACTTATAAACACTTTCATAGATGAATGGACGAAATATTTATTTATGTATGTCCCTATCTTGAAAAATAGAACAAAAAATTTTTCCATTGGAGAGCGAAAGTATGAAAACGTCTTCAGTCGACGAAAAGACATATGAATGGCAGAGGAGGTCCTTGAGGAATTTTAAAGATAAGCGAGGCGAAATCATTTCTCAAAATAACAGACTGAAAAAAATTTCTATCTTCAAAAAAATCTTCTCTTGTACTTCTTTGTCGCTTCTTTTACGTTTCTTAAATGTGGAAAAACTTGAAGAAAACAAGACTATCCGTAATTCTTTGTGTACTCATGGAATATTTTTTTAAAAAAAATACACTTAATAGTATTAAATATGCAGTTCCCCTTTCAAATTTTTAAATAAACTATTGCTACATTTTTATTTCATTGATGCTGTTTTGTTTTAACAATTGATATGCTGGCGAAGTAATTTTTGATATTTTTCGAAACACAATTTCATTATATGATCTACATTAAATTTTCGAAAAATTTTTACATTATAAGACCAATTTATTGAAGATTTCTTGAATTTTTTCGAGTAAATTCTCATGGCGTGGAAGTAATACATCAAGGATGGCTGCATGCAGCGTAAGTCTAGAGGTCGTTGATGACAGACAACATAAAAACTTTCAACAGATGAAGTGCAGCTACATATACGCAAGGCAGTATGATACACTGTATCCAAGCGACTTAAGTGTTAGAAGCAGTACAATATACTGCACTTGGGTTATCAAAACGCGATAGTTTACCATTCCTGCGAATCCTTATCTAACGAACAAGAGTGACATTTCGATTCCTTTATGACCATTTCCTCTAAATCATTGAGAAATTCTGCCTGTGAAATAATACCTCGACAGGTGTTGAGTGACTTATGAGGTGTAACAACAACTGTAAATAAGCATATAGTTATGCACGTTTTTAAAAAGGTGGTTTGGTATTGTGATATGATTTGTATAAACAGGTTACCGAAGCGTAGCTTTTTTAAAGAGGGAATTTCTCCTCACGCGGAAATGAGGTCCAAGACGGAAGAGACTCTTGTAAATTAAGTATTTGGTACTTCAGGCTTCGTTAGTTAAATTTTATTATTAGAATGGTTACGGGGTTGTTCCACTCGATTTGCTTCGGTGAGCGGAACTAAACACCTTGCTATTTCCAGTCATAGAAAATTTCATTCCACTACCAGCACACCTTCCACGACGGATTCAAACAGGTTGATGTTGCCCCCAATTCGTTACTTAACACCGATGTTTACCTATAGCTATATGCTCACGAGTCACCCCCGCAGCAGCCTCCACCCTTAATGAGGTGCCCAGTAAGTGACCCCAAACTTGCCCTAGCCAACAGATGACATTTGTGACATCGGTTGACGTATACCTCCAGTTTACCTGAAGCATGGGCCGAAGCAAAATGTTGGAGTACCAAGAAGCCCCTTAAGTACCAGGATTCCCTTTTCCAGGGTCACGGTTCTCTAAACACAGCGTCCACGAGAGCAGTCTCCACCCATCTGAGTGATAATCGAACACAGACGAAAAACTCACCTGTAAATTTGGCAACCACAACAAGTGGGAAGAGAAAGTTACAGTAAAGGGAGAGGAAAACGAAAAGACAGAACACTAAGACACAGAGAGGTCATGACTCTTAGTGTTTACCTAAAGAAGGTAAACCCACTGGGGGATATTACATCGAGAGCAGGGCATGCTAATTCAGTTTTAGAGATTCAAGGTGGCCTAAAACTCGCCTCATAACGAGAAATATAAGATATTTTGAAAATATTTTTAAAAAAAAATGAAGTATCACGAACATTTTGGTGACTTAAGCTATAAAAAAAACATAGGAACTTAAAAATCGAAACATATTTGTAGCAATAATAGTAAAATAAGGTGTTTTTTTTAAGGTCTCAATGCTTTTAAAAGCTACAGTTTCGGAATTAAAAAGCGGGGGTGACCTAAAATTTTTTTGCAGAAAAACGCCATCATCTGAATATTAAAATTCTTCGATACGCCGTTTTACTGAGCCACAATAATCAAAGCGCATGAAGTTTAATTTAAAAAAATGAAGCTCGCTATCTTTTCCTAAATATTTCATGCCAAAAGGCGAGCTGGTGAGTGGAAATTTTATACCCTTGTCTAACGTGATAGAATGTTTGCAATGATAGAAAGCTTACAAGTAAAAAAGACGTTATCTACGTGCTGGATGGTCAGAGGATTATATAAGATGCTTCAAAATTTGAACGACAAGTTTTGCGAGAGAATAAAAGACCTCAATAGCTCTCCATATAATACGGGGAAGAAAATCTTATCGAAAAGGATAAAAATATCAAAAATGACATACAGGTAAAATGACGTTGTAGAGTGAATAGTCATAGCTTCGGTAACCACCAAAATATACCCGGCATCTTCGACTGCAACTGGGGACGTTTTTACGTCTTTTTGTACAATGCAATGACGTCAAAGGGCATCACATTGACTAACGCTAGTAGTAATCAATAAAATATTTTTTCTAATATCTTCCGTATTTGTTTTTGATGACATGGTTTTTCCTGCATGGTTGTTTAAAAATTTTCACTTATTCAACGTGATTGACGACCCCATATTTTTTTTTCAACCATGCAACCTCTTAAACTTGTTGGCCAAATTTTCGAACACCTGTATAATCCTCTGACTGAAAAATTTCCTATTTTTTTTTTCAGTTAGCAAAGCATGCTGGCAAACTTATTAACGCGCTTGAACTTGCATCGGTTTTGATTTAAATTCAATGATTAGCTCATCAGCAGTCGAATCTTAGACGGTACTGTATATAATTCCTCATGAGGGATCTTCGGGATTAACTGTAACTTAAATTAAACCCAAAAATTAGAAGTAAACCAGATTCATTTGAATATGTGTAGCATTAACTTAAGAAAAAAGTTAATTAATTAATCTATTGCCGTAATTATTTTGCCACTATCGATGGTGCTAAATTAATAAACATTTTGAAATTGATCATTAGGTGAGAAACA
This sequence comes from Parasteatoda lunata, assembly GCA_949128135.1. Lineage (NCBI taxonomy): Eukaryota > Metazoa > Arthropoda > Arachnida > Araneae > Theridiidae > Parasteatoda > Parasteatoda lunata. The sequence continues at coordinate 36,788,099 of OX421971.1, forward strand.
GGGACGACCTTGGTTGCTTTTCGAAACAAAATCGTCTCTAGAAGGAAAAAAAGATGTCAGCTGCTACGCTGATAATTTAATATACACCCAACCGATATTACTTCTAGCGTGTTACCAAGATACAAAAATTTTCCTCTACACTGAAGCAGGAGAAAATGGTTACAGTGAGGGGGGAAGTTGTTGCCAGCTGTGACTTCGGAAACTTTTTGAGCTTGCTGGAACATTAAAAGTAGGGAGGTTCGCTAGTGTCAGGGGTTTTGTGTCTTTCTCCCGATAAAATATCTTTTTCATTTTACCTCCATCTTTATTTTTGCATTTGCTGTTTCCACAGTAAGGGGAAATGTTACGTTCGAATTTTACTGAGCTCGTGATTTAAAATGGTATTGAATTTTCCTAACTTTTGCTGACTCTAACAGTTGCACGGATTTTAAATGCATTTGCTCAAAAAGTTTTTGTATGTTTTATTTCACATCCATAAATTTAAAGTCTGGTGGAAAGGGGACAGAAAAATAGAAAAATTAGAAGTAAAACGTTCGGCGGTTAGCTTTTCAGAAATCTGAAAATACCCTAATCAATTTTAAACTTTTTGATTTATATTTCCTTTAAGCATGTGTTACTTTTAATCTTACATTATATTTTTCCTATTCACAAGTACAGATATAAAATGTTTATTTAAAATAACTTGGACTGAGTCGCAAAAAAAAAACTAGAATTAGCTGATCTGCGACGTAGATTGGACAGCATATCTTTTTATTATAATCGCCTTGAGATTTTACGTATTCTTGCGCATCATCTTTTACCAGAAACTTCCTTAAAGATTCCATCGTTTGATTGATCTAAAGTAGGTCATGGACAGCATATGTTTTTATTATAAACATCCTGGGGTTTCACGTATCCTCCTACATCACCCTTTGCCAGAAACTTCCTTGAAGATTCCATCGTTTGATCGATCTAAAGTAAGGTAAGGGTCTACACGTCTACACGTAACATTTCTTGAAGCCAGGAGAAATTCTAAAGAATTGAATTGAAAGTAGGGTTTAATGGTACAAGATTAAAAATTAGGGCAGACCGGCCTGTGTAGGGGGCAGGGAACTGTCCTTGCATCAGAAAGGTTCTGGGTTCGAATTCTGGGCAAGGCATGGATGTTTCATTCTCTCTGTGTGTTCTATGTCCTTTCTCCTTTGTGTGTGTGAGTGTGACCAGCCCTATAAACGGGTTTGTGGTTGAGTAAATGGTGTGGCAGAAGTTGAATTCCTGGCCATAGATGGCACAACTGAAAAACAGGAACAATCGCACCCCCTCTGCCTAAAAACAGGCATACGACAAAAAAAAAATTAAAAATTAGGTATGTTTTGCCAAACAATGGGTTTTAAAATACATACTACAAGACCATTTTTTAGGACCCAGCATAATATAAAACAGGTGTAGCGTAAATTCGTTTTCATGCTAAATTTCAATAAATTGTTTTGCTTCAATTTCGAATTTTTCGACACCGTGGAGATTTGGTGCCCTAGATTTGGAAGCTCATGGATCCATTATATTGAGCTAAACTTAAATAACAATACGTACTTAGGGATTACGCACAATGGATGTTGTGAAGAAAGATTGTTAGAACTAAAAAAAATGTGGAAAAATCACTAATCCTTGCAAGAATGATATTTACCTGAAGAGGAAACTAATGCTTCATGTTTTTTATTAATAAGCGAAAGAACTTAGTTATGAATGTAAAAAATACCATTTTACAGGGTCCGAGTGTACTAAATATAAAGTTATGAGTCTAAAAAGACTCTTTATTAAGCTAAAATTGAATTAAATGTGTGATTAAGTACTGTCCCGGTAGAACATGCAGAATAGCGTTTTTGCCAAGCTAGAAGGGAAAAAAACATAACGTTCAAACTAACATAATCAAGCAAGGCTAAAAAAATGCCTGACGCTAAATAAATGAATAAAATAATGTAGCCAGAAAACAAAAACAAAATACTAGGTGTTTCTTGAATGTCACAGCTTTAATGACTTATGTAAACCGTTTCATTTAAACCATTTACAATTAATCATCAAATAGAAGGTACGGTATTTTTTTAATAAGCACTATGTGCACCAATGACACTCACTCAAAGTAAAATTCTACCCACAATAGCATAGGTTAGACTCCTATGCTAGGTTAGACTCCACAATAGCATAAGAGTATATGTGGGTAGAGATTTGTTGTTTACGCAAAATTACGGTTTCTGATCGCAAAGCGTTTTGTAATCGGCATATTTCTAAAAGTGTGATCATTAATTTCAGTTCAACTTGCATTTCGTTTAAAATGTTAGACATCTGCTGATGATTATCCTTTTACTCCGGACTTAATTGAAAGTTGTGAAAGAATTTGATTTTGAGTTGAGTGTGTGCCATATGTAATGGTGTATTATTGTAACAAACATTTTTTACATATTGGACGTTCATAACAAACACTAGCTTAGTTTACCTTTCATTTGACAATTTATTTTATTTATCTCTTTTGTAAACAATCAGAATGAAACTGTTAAACTATAGAGATTGAACAGTTATTGTTTTATATAGATATGTAAGTTACTAGATTTACCCTGAAGAACAAAAATGGAAATAACTATCAGATTGTCAACTACTTTCCTTGCAATTTTTCGAATTTTAGCAATCCGCATGCAATTAAAAGTTTTGGGAAGGAGTTTTGGGATCATTCAAAGGAGGATTTTTTCTTGTTCTACTGAAAACTATGTTTTGTTTTTCGGTTCGATTGTCGGATCATTTAATTTTGGATCAAGTTGAGAAATATAGATCATTTTGACACCCTCTTCTTTTTGCTTTTAACAACGCTCTAAGCTTTCAAAAAATACCCATAGCATTTGTAATAAGTATAAAGAGGATGTTGTCTGAATAAATCACTCGTGTGGCAATTTTAAAAACGGAAGTTTTGATCTCAAAAACGTACTTCGTTCTGGTCGTCCAGTTGAGTTTAACGACGTACGATTGGGCGAATTTTTGAGCAAGAAACCGCGTCAGACTTCAATGAAACTGGCAGGAAAAAAAATTTAATGCACCCATCTTCATACTTAAAAATTAAAAAATGACCAGAACTTAGTTTTCAATTCAATATATCATGCAATTTAACTAAACAAATCCTTTTTTTAGATATTTTATGGAGAGAAAAAAACAAGAGTTTTGATGTGAGATATGAACACCTTAGCAATTCGATCTTGAGCTGTTTGCAGGGCAGAAAGTGTTATTTATTCGCCCATAGGTCCTAGAATGTCTTGAAATGCCATATATTTTGTTTCTATTTTACGAAACTGACAAGCAGGGGATTTATCGGTAAGTTTCGAAGTGAAAAAGTGAAAATAAATTTTGAACCGAATTTACTCTTTTGTTTTGATTCTAAAGGGGGAAAAAAGCTGTGGATAAATTCGAAAACTATTATTTTAGGATAGTATTTTATTTCTAGGCCCGTTTACCATTTATCATATGTCAAGAAAGTCTATTCTCAGCGTGAAAAATATTTGCTTTAAAACAAATAAATAGTTCGCGTGGAAAAATTTTAACTGGTGAATTGCTATTGAGGTCGTAAAAGTTTAATATATAGTAAGAATATGAAAATGAATTTTGAATAGAAATGCATTTTTACTTGTACGTTATGGATTACCATGGGTAATAGTTTAAGCTTTGACTTCAGAATTGTATGAAGGGTTTGATGGCACTAAGTGCAAGAATCAATACAATTGGTTTTGAAAAAAATCAAAAAGTGCACGCTTCAAATTTTTTTTAATAAAATACATAATTATACGCAATTTTAATAAAATACAAGTTGATAAAATGGTACCTAACAAAATGTGTGCATTCAAAAATGAATTAAATCAGATGAAACTGTAAATACTTTAAAACAATATAAAATACCAATAGCGCAGAGCTCGGCGAACAAAGAGCCTTTGGCCAAGGCGCAGAGGAACGCAAAAATCTTAGGATGATGAATTTCATCCAGCAAATCTCTTATACACAGAACAGAGCTACCAAAAATTGTAAGACCATGTTGATTAAAATATGTGCAAGTGATTACAATGTGATAAATCATAAGTAAAATTTTGCGATGATTGCTTTACAGGCTTATACAATAAATGAAGGTGAGTCTGTCTATTAAACATCGATTTTGTAAAATCATCATAGATATAAGTAATCGAGATGACAGAGGAGAAGAATGTACCATTATTTTAAGAAAGTGGTTCTAGTTACAGTTTGTCTAAACCCGTCTGGACCCGTGCCGGTGACTATGGTAAAGAGGTATAACTATTTCACGTAAGGGTGTGGGGTCATTGTTTAGAACTGGTTTTGACTCGGGCCGGCCAGAGAAAGTGAATATTTTTTTCGGTCGATTGTGTTAGTCCAAGAGTGAAGAGAAGCTACCCTCCCTGAAATGAGCTGTTCTTGTTTCCATAGCAGCAGGTGGCCTCAGACTTCGTGGAGGGGGAAGTTCTTACAGTAGACAAACTATACGTTATCGAGAGATCAGTGTTAGTTTTCTCCTAGTATTATTAGGTAAGTAGCAAAAGCAGAAAAAACTAAAAATTACAATTTTCAGAAATTCAGAAAAAAAAAAACTTTTTTTCCTTTTTAAAAAAAAAAAAAAAAAAGTACTCTGATTATATAATACTGAAAACAAAATGAAACAACAAAAAAAAATTGCGGGAAAAGGATAAGACTCTTATTTGTATAAAGAAGGACATCCTCCTGATTGGATAGACATTTTTTACAACTTGAATTGTCATTTTTTCAGTGGTATGACAAAAGTCTGAAGACTTTTTATGTCAATCTGTGTGGGGAAAGTAGACTATTTTTGAGTTTTATTTTACGCATTTTAAAATAAATTGCTGTACTCCAATCTCCATTCAAATTTACACAGAAACTCATAAAATTTAAATCACATTGCTATCTCGCATTTTTTTTTCAAAATTTATGTAAACGTAAAAAATGCATTGTGCAGAAAAAATATTATTTATCATATCAAAAAACCCTTGAATTACTTCACCGAACTCTTCTTCAAACCCCAGTGACACTGCATAATTGCTTCTGTCAAATCTTTGAATTGTATCCCACTTGAAGGGAAAACCTCTGGGGCTTCAAATAAAGGGTAGCCTTGTGGCTACTCACAAATTATGAGGCGTCATTAGAATAAGAGAGAGTATAAGTGACGTTTAATTAAAGACTTAATCTTAGTCTAATTTAGTCCTCCCACTGATGTCCTCTTTGTTAGCAATCTATTTGGCTTTTGTTAGAACAATCTGCCCTTTTGGGGACATTGTCATTAGGGAGTTTATGAACGAGACAGCTTTTAAAAGCTTCATTTGTGTGGATTCTTCTTTTTTTATTTTATTCATATCCCCGTGTGGACGAAATTGATAAAGAAAAAGATTAGTTTTTCTTTTTTGATAAAAATAAAGTTTATGAAATAAAGTTTATTTTGCTTAAAAATAATATTAGTTGTAATATAATATAGTAGTGAATAATATTGAGTTAGTTTGGCTTGGGTTGGTAGAGTTACAGCGCTACACTTGAAAAATATGTTCTCAAAGTCTTAAATTGGAACAATGTCTTAAATTGGAACAATGTATTGAATTGGAACAATGTCTTAAATTGGAACAATGTCTTAAATTGGAACAATGTCTTAAATTGGAACAATGTCTTAAATTGGAACAATGTTTTAAATTGGAACAATGTCTTAAATTGGAACAATGTCTTAAACCAAGTGTTATGGTAAAACAAAACGTAAGAGGCGTGATGGCTCAGGGACTAGAACGTTTGCCTTCCTATGAGGTGAACCGTGTTCGAATCCCAGCAATGGCTGGTCAATATGAATTTCGCATCCGGCTTGCACCGACCACAGTGCTGACGTAAAATATGCTCAGTGGTGGACGGATCATGAGTTAGAGAGCCCTCGTCCTCGGGCTAACCGGGGAAGGTTTCCGTGATTTTCCTATCAATGTAACGTAAATGCGGGTTAGTTCCATCACAAAGTCTTCCCACGAATGCAAATTTCTCCCAATATTTGATCCAGGAGTTCAATTGTCTTTTGGGGTTGGGTTCAAAATTATAAGGCTTCGGAGTTGAACGTTACTAATCGTATACCCAAAAATTGGGTAGTCTGTTCAATGACGGTAATAAAATAAAATAAAAGATGAGTTAGGGGTGCGAATGTTTGCCACACGATTCATAATTTGGTTATACCGAGTCTAAGAATAGGTGAATTGATTTAAAATTTCTGCACAAGAGCCAAATTTAGGCTATATATACCTAAAATCTGGTGAAAATCAAAATAACTAGATTAAAATTCAAGCGAATGGGTTAAAATTAAGTAACTGATTTAGAATCAGATTAGGACGGTTAAAATCAGTTCTACATCTACAAAATAGAGGACAACTGAGTCCTTAGATTAGTTTATATCGTTTTTGCACAAAATTTGTTGTGCACACATTTTGCACACATTTTGCACACAATTTTGCACACAATTTTTCCCCTTTTTTATCAAAAAATATGCATTATTATACTTAAAATATATTGTAATAATTATAACTTTATTGAAATCAAATGCATGCCTCAAAATAACTTCTTATTAGTACTAAATCAGTAAATTGCATAAAGTTTCATTGTTATTTCAGATATTTTAGGTTTCACCTCATCCGGTGGAAAAGTAAAATTAAATGACACATGCCACAAGAGTCAGACTGAAATACAGGTTCGGTGATAAAATTAAAAAAAAAAAATTCAAACGATTTTAACTCTTGTTACAAACGTTTTCTTCCCTGATAATCAATGTTTTTTGCACTGTTTCAGCCATAATATTAGTGCAGCTAAAAACGTCCTGTTTTTTGTTCTCAATACATTATACCTGAAAATCAACATCAAAGATTGCTATACGCGATATTTTACAATATAATTAAATAATTAAGAGCGAGAGTAGATTTCAAACTTCAGTAAATTTTACATTTCTAGTAATTTATTTAAATGTCTTAGCTTTGATTAAAATGTCTTAAAACGGTTTCTAAACTTTTTTTGAGAATGTATTTATCAAAGCTTAAGTAATGAAAATATTATTTTAAAATAAAATAATTCTTTTTGAACAGAACTCTTTTATCATTTACCCGCATGGAATAAAAAAAAATTTTTTTTAAAAATCTTAAAAAGTTAGAAAAATAACTATTCGAAGCATTAAGTTCTGCTTCAAAGATTTTTAAAACTGTCTCCAGTATTTTGAATTCAACACACCATCGTTAGAGAATTAAAGTTACTATTTAATTCTTCCAAGAGCTTTTGACTTAAAAAGAAAACACCTTGAAAGAATTTTCTCAAAAAAATTAAAAAATTCTTTAATGATCCTTGGCGATGTAAAACTCTCTTGACTAAAGACGAAAAAATGTTTACTTTGCATTCTTTCCATCTTTTAAAAGCTTTCTTTTCATGCTGGTGTTAATTCAAGCGATTGGTTACAGCAGAGACAAAGTAACGACAATGGCGAGACGCAAACATCGCAGTTTGTGTTTGGACAAAATGGCAAAAAAAAAGAGTGCATTTAGTAATCCGTAAAGTGGGCTCGGCTGAAACCAACAACTAGAGGTTGAAGAATTAAACGTGATTACTTTCCTAGAAAAGAATGCTTGAATAAAGAAGCAAAAGCTCTTAGTTATACCGCTTTTAAGGTTGAGAAACATGCACCAGTTCACGAAAGGAAGCAAACTTATTACTAAATTAACAAACTCCAATGTTGATAATAGCTGTCAGATTCGCATTACTAAATTAAGTTATTAATTACGATTAATTTTTCACATATTAAAGAGTTCAATAAATAAGTTACTTTCAGGGGTTTTCCAATTTCCTAAATAATGGATTTCTTTACTCTAGGCCAGCCATTAATCTTCCTCATTTTTTAACACGTTGAATGCCTCGCTCATTTTACATGGCTTGCCAGTCTGGCCAAAATGATTTTCTCAGTATGCGTTAATGAAATATTATTTACAACAAAAAAAGATAATTTTTGTAATCATTCGTGACATTTTCCTTTGCTTGGAGTGTTTCAATACAGTACATCGCAAATAACATGCACGTATAATCTTTAAGGTTACATGTTACATATGTATATAAATAAAACTTTTTTTATGTGTTCTATATTGCATTAATTTCTTCAAACAATTTTAGTCACGATAATAAATTGTACAAAAAAATTAAAAGCAGGTCACCGGTGACTCCCGTGGCGTTATGAACAAACTCAGTACCGGCTACCAGTGAACCCCATGGCATTCAACGTGTTAACAATAAAGTCTGTGCAATGGCCTACACAGACTATAGTTGGTTATATAACTAATATTCCTCCTCTTTCAGAACAGATTATGTCAATATCTTGTTCAACAACCGTAACTCACCTCAAAAAAGATGCCAAATTTAATAATATAGCGTAAAATACATTAGACCATGAGAAAAAGCTAAAAATACCCCATCGCCATCCTTCTTTTCACACAATTAACAAAATATCTTTAGTAGAAGAGAATTATTTTGGTTTTAACAGAAAAACAAATTATTTCACAGATGGCTCGAAGACAAACACAGGCACAGCTTTCGCTTTCCTCAATATTACACATTCACAAAGCTACACATTAGACAGGGAAAATTAGACAGGGAAGCTACACATTAGACAGGGGCAGTAAAAGAGCTTGAAATCTAAGTTAACTTTACAGATTGTAAGTAAATGAGTATAAAAATATGCGTACTTTAAATAATCAACTTCTTTATAATTGTACTTAATAGTTATTGCATGAAGAATTTAAAAAAAGAATTTATCAAATTAACTACCTTATATAATTCTATAAACCAATAACCACGAACATAAAAAAAATCAGTTGATTGGTGGCAAAGTTATCTTTTCTTTTCCGTTTCAAAGCCAGTTACCCTACTGTTTTTAATTACTCAATAATAAATCAGTGACATTCTTTTTATTTTTTAAGATCACTCTTTTCACTTTTTATAAAACAATTTCACTAAAATCTTCAGCAGTAATTTTTAAGCATAAAGGAATGTAATAATTACAAATTAAAATTTACTAATATACTCTTCCTTTTTAAAAGAATATGAATTTATTTTCTCCTAACGATTTAACAAACACAAAAAAGCACATTATTAATCCTTCAAGCACCATTGGCAGCATTTCAAACGATTCTATCACAAATAATATCCACGTTCATTAAAATCTGAAATCGATGCAAACGATACATGCGACGGATAATAAATACCAAACGACTCTTGGCTGTCATTTTATAAAATCCATTTCCGAGATTAATGCATAATGGAGTGGCAACATTAAAAACTCTCCCCCTCTTGAAATGTGTCTTAAAGTTGCAACGATTAATGAAGTGAAATAGAATGCCGTTAATTTATTTCAAGGTTAAAAATCGGAGGAGGGAGATTTTTTTATTCTTCAGAATTCTTTCCATTTTAAAGTCGTTGTTATTTATGGCCGGATTAGTTAAATGTTAGGGGAGAGCTTTTTTTTATTTACTTCCTAAGGTATAAAGTATTTATTTCGAAGCTGTAATGTTCCATCGATAATGGCTTAGAAGAAAAGTGCTCAAATCAGTGAATACGGATAATTTCCGAAGTGAATACCATACATTATAGATTATAAAAAGGTTTCTAATAATAAGAGAAATAAATTGAAAAAAAATTCATGTATATTTTCTGAAGCTAATATTTTTCAAGGATTTGAGATAGAATTTTGATGCATTGGCATATTTCATAGTACCTAGTCGCCATACTGTAATATCGAAATAAAAATCTTCACCAATTTGTATTTAACGTATTTTTAAAAGTAAGTTCAAGTGTTTCATCAATTGAATCTTGCAGATACAAGAGAGTTCTGTATACTGTGATATATCTCTGTTATTATAACTATTTATACTTTGAAAGCAAAAAAGTATAGTACATTCAGAGAGATTTCCGTATCGTGATCTGCGGTAGAATAATCGCCAAGTCTTGGCAACTTCCAGGCAGTGGCCTACGAGAACCTTATGAAAACATCGCAAAAAGTGACCAACTCGAGAGATATAACTCATAGCTACCCACGGACTACATGCTTTTGTACTACATCAAGTTACATCATCGAAATTGCAACTTTAAAATCTATTTAGAACCTTGGCGATTGTAGTTGGTGCGACAGATCACGATATGGAAATATCCCCTTACTTTCAAAAGTACAGTGCTATTTTAGAGCTGAAGTGGTAGTAAACACAAAAAAGTATTCACTTGTTATAAACAACATTTTTTCGATATAGGTGTTTTTCATTGATCAGTTTTCTTGTGAGTGTCTGCTTTGGGCGAGCAACCCTATTGGAAAAAAATCGTAAAACCAGTATCAAAAACCAGTATAAATGATACCAGAACCAGTATGACCATACTGGAAATTTAAAACCTGGTATAATACCATACTGGAAATTTTAAAACCAGTATAGTACCATACTGGAAATTTCAGAACCAGTATAGCACCATACTGGAAATTTTAAAACCAGTATAACACCATACGGAAAATTTTAAAACCAGTATAGTGCCATACTGGAAAGTGTAAAACCAGTATGGCACTATATCAGAAATTTAACCAGTATGGATCATACTGGAAATTTTGATACCAGATATAAAATCGCACTGGAAATTTTGATACCAGTTTTCAAACATACTGGGAGATTTAAAGTAGTTTTAAAATATAGCTTCATTCTTAGTAAGTACATATTGTTCTGAAAATCTAACGGTTTTGAAATTTTCAAACTTCGTTTATTTTATTTATTTATTTTTATTATATACTTCTTTCAAATAATTTATTTCTTAGATTTGTATAAGAATTTTTAACGTATATATCAAAGGCGGTTATAGCGTACATTTTCTATGTACATTAATTAAAAAAATACATATTTAAAAATATTAAAATCATTTTATAATTTTGAAGAAAAGGAAGTTTTTGAGTAAGATTTTTACACATTTTAATTATTTCAAATTCTGCTTAAAATCATTTAAATGTAAGTAATTTTCTAATAAAAGTAATTTAATACTAATAGATTGTGTTTTTATACGTTTATTATTTATTTACTTATTTATTTTTTGATTTACAAAATTTATTTTATTCAAAGTCATGATGACATATTATTTAATTGTATCACTTTAAATTTTATTATAAATTGTTTTTATTTATTTATTATATTTGAATTTATTCTAGAACAATGTTACTCCCAACCGAAACTAATTTATCAATTCGCGAAATAAATTAATTAGTTTAGGTTTCAAACATTTTCGCAGCAAAAGAAATGTGTTTACATAAATTAAAAATTGATATAAAATCTCAAATTTTTTCCTTCAAACATAAACCTCTCCTTCATAAATTTATAAATTTCAGTCCGTTTTAGAAATTTGTAATTAATAAATTTAAATCATAAAACAAAATAAACTTTTTTTGAATGAAATAAATAAACTTTTTTTGAATGAAATAAATAAATTTGTTTTATAACTATATAGTTAATTCAATTCTAAATCAATCTATAAAAGCGAAAAAGAGCGATTAATTCAGAAACGAATGGGAACCACGCAAAAGACGAGAATCGACTTTTAGTAGTTCGTAAATTCTATATCAAGCTACCATGAATTGATGAATTAGTTCGTTAAATCCATATCACGCTACCTGAGCTATATAGCACAGTTTTTCTAGTTCTTTCCGTTTCTCTGTCTGAACTTCACAGCCAATCACACTTGTTTACATCCGGCCCGGACATCGAGCATCGTGGAAAGAATGGCGGTATATTTTAGTAAGTGTATTTTTCTCTTTATTTCTTGCTTTTATTTGCATCTTTGTTAGTTACAGAAATGTTAAAACGTACGCTTGAGTATGAATAGTATTTATATTTTAAGTTATCAAGACATATATTACATTCTTGAATTATTACTGCTTTGCTTGTGCATGCATAGGTTAGGGTAACGATATATAGACTTCATTGCATGAGAAGAAAGTATTTTTAATGTTTTTTTTCCTCGGTTTCTTAATGAAACTTTAATTGAAACGCTTTGTCCAAATGTTTTTTACATAAATTCTCACTAATATCACCGTTATTAACAAATTAATTATTTGTTTAGTTGTATATAATATTTGTAAACTTCGCATTATATATTAAGTGTTAGTCTCAAATTCTTTTGTTATTTTTAATTTTATTTTAAAAATTTTAAAGCATTTAGTTTTAATGATATTTTATTAACTGTTGGTACCCTGAAGTTTCAGTAAAACTAAAATATCATTTTAAAAACAAAGCACTTGATACTTAAAAGTTTGATATTACTACCTAGTTAATAGCGTACATATATTTTGTAGTTGTATAATTTCTAAATCAAATTTTTTTTTTCAGAAATGATTTGGAAAACAGCATATTTCATTTTTATTTTAATAGAGGTATGTTTTTCTAGTTCTTGACACATTCAACATGCAAACTATTATAGATTTTTTTTTAAAAATTCGATAGTTATTTTATCTTTTATAAATCTACATTTAGGGATATTTCAGTGTCAGGATCCATTGCACCAGCTACAACTGCCTAAAAGATTTTAAGCTTACAAAATTTATTTATTATTTAAAAAAGAAAGACTAGTAGAGATTTGCCTGGGATGGCTACAAGTTATACTCTTTAAATTGGTCCTGTTCTTTCATGTTTTTGTTTTAATTTCTCCATGAGGTGGGCCGACCCGAAAGTGGCAGTGATGTTTTTAAGATGTTTGCAAAATTCCCAGAATTCTGAAAGTTTCAGTTATCTATATCAATAAAACATTTTGCAAAAAACATAGTAGTTTGCAGTCCTGAATTCATTATATTCTTATCTTTGTGCATAAAAGTGATACGGTGTATATAAAGTTATTCAGTTTGTTAATAAATTGAATTAGTGAAACCTTTTTGTAAATTTTCATATTGTAGTTACAAATTAATTATAAAATAGAACTGAATGCTTCTTAGATTTTAATGAATATAAAAAGTATATGCAAATTTAAATGTTTCAATATTTTTACTTCTAAGTTCAGCCACTGAATAGTTCAATTTTTAGCCTTACGTTCAAATTTTATTTGTTTAAAGCCTTGAATATGCTTTGCATGATAATTAATTTAAGTGTTAACCTTTTGACAAAGTTATAAGCTGAACTGTTTAAAAAATTTTGTACTGAAACTAAAATGGTCAAAAGTTACTTCAGATCATCCATACTTAAATTTTTGCATAGAGTCACTCTAAAAAGTTGGTTGGTAATGTGCTTTCATGATGTGGGCGTTTGTGAATTCTTTTGTGTTGTCGACAAGAAGTGGATAGTATGAGCCTATGATACCCATGTTAGACATTAACTTCCCTTTATTAGAAATCTCTTTCAAATTACAAAAATAATAAAATTTTGGTGGACCATCATTTTTTCTTACTATTGTCGTGCTGATCTAAGTTTCAATTAGCCAGTTGAAATATTTATTATATTTATAATTGATTGATATACTAGTTGAAAAATGAGTAGTATTTGCAATTGTATTTCTCATACTTAATAGTTATTCTGAAAAATTATTTTACTGTATAAGTTAAGACTATATAATTTGGATAATTGTTTATTCTTAATTATAAATAATTTATTTTAATCTTTTATTTATTTACAGTCTGTGTATTACAATAGCTGATTTGTAAATTAACATCATACATTGTTTGAAATTTTAGATAATATTTAACTGTAACTGCATATACTTATTTTGAACCAAAGTAAGGTTTAATTTAATCTTATTAAAATAGTATTAAATTTCTGTGGTATTATGTTTCAAGATCTTAATAATAAGATTAAATATTGAGTCTAACTTTTTGTATGTGTTGCGTATGTTACTGTAGACAATGAATTTTTTTAAAAATGTATGATTGAACAGTTCCTCGATTATTCGTAACCTTATTAATATGCATACACCTATTTTATTTTAATTTTGTAAGAATTGAATATATGAAATCTGTTTTTTTGGCATTCTGGGTCTTTGTCTAAGTTATTTACATCTCTAACAGCTAGTTTCTGAGTTTTTAAAATGCATAAAAGTTTATTAAAAATTGGAGTAAATGTAGTACCCTATTGATATAAATATTATTATTATTAAAAAGAAATAATAAGCATAATGCTTTACCAATTTTAATCAAGTCATATGAGCTGAAAAATCTATGCATCCTATTTGTGTCATGGTGAAATTTATCATAATCATATGAAAAATTTAACATAATTAAGCTTTTAGTTAATATAACCTTAATTAACTGTCATTTATAGCATTTTTCATTGTCTATTTATTTATTAATATGATGTGAAAAAAGTTGAAAGCTTTTTAAAATTCTTTACTATTTTTATTCATTTAATAATTTTTGTTGTCAATTTAATAGTTAGGAAAAAGTATACAAATGTCAAAAATGTCTAATGGAATTAACACTGCAATCTGAAATATTAACTTAATCAACATTGTAATCTAAAATTTAGCATAAACAGATAAAGCATAATATTAAAAGATAAGGCATACAATGTTAAAAATGAGATTTTTTGAAATTGTTGTTTAGTCTACACATTCTGTTAATTCAAATTTTGTTTATATTAGGAGCTCTAAGTGGAAACATTGTTGCTGGCTCTTATTTGGTGAAGTTAGAAAGATAATTCTAAGAGATAGACATTAAAGAAAAGTCTGAGGGATCCTGCACAAACAAACAACCTCCAAATAGATGGTTAGGTGACGTCGAAGAGACTTGAAAATTGACTGTTAGAAAGTGCATATTTGACACAGCTAAGGCCTGCAAGCGACAGATGTGTTTGTAGAAAATAAAAATGAAACACAGCAAGGGAGAGATATCATATTTAAACTAAGCGAATCAATCAACTTTTTGAATTTGCACACAAGTGTACTAAAAGTGCTTTTCAGTCGCTTCACGTCATAAGAACTACTAAAATATGACAAAATTGATTTCATTTGATTATAAAAAGACTAATATTTTTTAGGCTGTTATGGTAATGTTTATATCAATTTTGTAATTGTGTAATTCTTATATCTTATTGAAGTCAGAGTTTAAATTATGTCATATTCAATGTTTAAAAGTTTTAATATTGTGTTGTGTGTTTTTATTCAGTATATATATTTATTATTATATTAATTATATTTTGTTGAGTTCACACCAATTATGAGATAAGAAAAGCCTTTGAAAATTTATGCTTTATGAACTTGTGTCGCTATATAAATAATTCGCTCTTGAGATTTAATTTTTTTAGGCGATAACTTTTTTTCCTACTTTAATTTTCAGATATTACGTGATAAGTAAATTATCATAAAAATTAAATACTTCAAATAGAAAATGAGTATAACAAATTGTGCTTTAAGTCAAGGAATCTTAAGAAAAATGTCAATAGAATGACAGAGTAAAATAATTCAAATTTTTTATTTATATTAGTTAATAACTTGTGTCATTTGAGCTTTTATTTGTAGCTATTATTACTACTCTAACCACTATTATGTTTTAATGATTAAAGTTAACTATAATTTAAATATCAAATATATCTAAAATTAAAATGGTTTGTATTTAAATCTATAGTAGCAAGCAAGTACATTGGTCAAAGTGTAACATAACTATATAATTATATTTTACAATGTCCGATTTCAAAGTAAACGAACAATGTCAAATTAGATTGATTTCAAATATTTTTGGCGGCATTTCAAACATTATTTGGTATATGTGTTATTTGTATTCCATTCTATTTATCAATTACTTAAATATAAACCAAAGTTAATTGATTTAAATGAAATCATAATTTTATAATTAGATTGTTTAAATTAATATCTATAGATATATACACTTAACATGGTCTCCTTATTGTGCATGTGAATTTGAATTTGTCAAACATTTCCGTGGCTTAATTTTCAAAATTTATTTTGTCAGTTCGAAAGATATGAAAAAAAAGTTAAAATTAAGATTTTGACTTATTTTAGTCTGGTTTTTGGCTATTCATTACATAATATTTCTAATCCTCAATCAATTTTCATAAAATCTGAAGAATGCATTTACACTTTTTTTAATGTTGCTGCAAAAAAATTTTTGTGTAGTATTTTAGAATCAAATATTATTGACAATTATTTCTAATATATTAATTAATTGTTAAAAAATTTTCATTAACTGTGAAGAAGTTTAAAAAATAAAACAGTTAATTTGATTTTTATAAACATAATGCAAGCTATAGCTTTTGACAAAGTGTGAATTGAGGTCAATGTTTTATTTCCCTGTATAAACCAGGTGACTTTATTTATTTACACAATTGTATAAATGTTTTATTTTCTAATTCAGAGCAGTTTACTAACCTTCCTGTATCAAATTGTAGTACCTCACTATACTTGTGTTAAAAATAAACCGTTACACCATCCCAGTATACTGGGTTCCTGTATCATACCGGCTTATGAAACACCGGTCCCAGTATGTTACTGGTTCCGGTATCATACCGGAAAAATTTTTATACCGGCTTATGAAACACCGGTTCCGGTATGATACTGGTTCCGGTATCATACTGGAATACATTCTATACCGGCTTATGAAACACCGGTTCCGGTATGATACTGGTTCCGGTATCATACCGGGATCCGTTTGATACCGGCTTATGAAACACCGGTTCCGGTATGATACTGGTTCCGATATCATACCGGGATCCATTTGGTACCGGCTTATGAAACACCGGTTCCGGTATGATACTGGGTCCGGTATAATACCGGATCCAATATCATACCGGAACCGGTGTTTCATAAGCCGGTATAATTTTTTTTATACCGGGAATTTTTTCCAATAGGGAATTTCGCCAACCTGTCAAAAGTTTTGTAGCTTGGAGTAGTGGATTCGAAACTCTAGTTGTATCTTTGTTATTCCTTCTCTTATTAGGAAACTGTCGGCAATTGCCTTTAAGCTATCTTTTTAATAAGCACACAAGCTTTCTCATATATGTGAGGCAATAAATAAATAAACCACTTTTTGTGGCCAAGAGTTGTTTAATGTATTAGTTAACTGCAAAAGTCCATGCATGATTCAAAACTAATTTGAATGCAGCAGATAATTTTTTTTAAACAAAAAACTATTTATTCGTCAATAATGTATTTTTCATAAGCTTATATAACAATCTGTCAAGATTTCGCACACTTTAATGACTAATTTCTGTATTGAGATTGCGGTACTTTTGCTTTTTTACAAAATGATTCCAATAACAGAATAAATTAGAATCTAGGTCAGGTGTATACGAAGAATTTCTGTACTGTCTGTTTGTATCATGAATCTAGGCTCGAGTACACATATCTTGTTACAAGCTATATTTACCCTGGGTTCTAAAGCCTGCCTCCAAACGATAGCTTCAGATGGTACTTTTGAAACTAGGCTAATTTATTTATCGAGAGCAACAAAAATAAACTGATTTATTTTATGAGTCTATTCTAAATCCAATTCTAAAACATAAAACACAATTTTCGATTACATGAGAATAAGATTGAAGCATAAAGAAGCATTAAGAACGAGAAGAGTTCGAGTAACACTTAAATGTTTGCCGAAGTATCTAAGCATGCGTACTGCCTTCAGAACTCTGATGCAAGTTGACTACCATCCAAAGGAAACCACTTCATCAAAAAATCCTCTGAGATGTTATTCCTTTCTATCAACGTACTAGATAAGCAACGTGGTTCGAGTTAAACCCTTAAAAAAAAGACATCTCTGTTTGTATGGTTAATTATTCTGCCACTATAGTTGTATTTTTAGCAAAGAGTGGTCATAATGTTACATACAATTTCTTATGAATGATTCTATTTTTACTCGTATTGTTAAACATTCTGTAACTATAGATTTATTTTTTGGAACCAGAATAATGATAATACTGCATAGGAATTCTAACAAGTGCTGATATAATTCCCTCTAAGATCTTTTTGTACGCTGTGATGATATTATAAGTATCATAATTGTTAAATATTTCATTACCATAGCTTTATTTTAAGCACAAAAGTGGTTAAAATATACCATAAAACTATAATAAGTAATGATAGTACTCCTGCTAATGCCTGTATAAAATTCTGTAATCATAGCTGCATTTTAAGTTCAGTAGGGATCATCATATTAGATATCCTATTACGTTATTATGTTTGAGATAATTTTAATTATTAATATGAAAATAAAAAACAATATTGATCCATTTATATGTGGTACAAAAATGCTCCGTACAAGTAATTTATTAAAATATTTTTTTGCCTAAAATATTAATTGTTTGCAGGATTAAATAATGGAATTGACACTAATATCGAAAAAGCGTGCATTTTCGCCAGTGCTTAATTATTTACAACCATCTTTTTATTCGTTATTTTGTGTCTATCAAATTAATTAGTAAGTAATTTTTGGCGCAAGAGCCAGAAAATAGATACACCTCACTATTAACTTGATCGAAAATCGAAGTACTTAAAAATTAATTTTTTTTATATAAACTTGTTGTGCAAAGATATTTCTTTCGTATATAGAATTATGTTAAAATATTTTTTTGTCAGAAATACTAATTATTTGCAGAATAAAATGGTGGAATCAACTTTAATCTAGAAAACAATTTGCATTTCAGACAATACTTTAATTTTGTACAACCATCTATTTTTTTAATTTTGTATTTATCAAGTTAATTAGTTTGTAGTTTTTAGCGCAAGAGCCAGAAATCACTATACCCACACTATTAACTTGGTCCAAAATAAAAACAAAGTGCTTGGTTTGTTTCCATCAAATTTCCAAATCTATAAACAAAATGTTTCATAAAAAATAGATGGATAGTAAATCCCCATTCTCACCTCATCTTGCTTCAAAACCTGTTGTCTTTAATTAAGTCCAAAGTTTTAGAATATTTCCTTACAGAGGGGGGTGTTTTAGCTATGTTGGTGTTAGACTCAATTATAGGCTTTTCAGAGAGAGTTTTGATTTTTAGCGTTTCAGAGTTATTATAGAGACGCGGGGATTCTACTTTTAATCTACGTGTAATTTGTAAAATGAGCTTAAGAAGAGACACAAAGCTTATTAGAGAGAGAAAAATCCTCGCTTTCTTCAAAGAAGGAGTTTTGTAAGTTTGTTCTTTTGTGTGGCACTCTTATCTTTAATAGAAAATTTGAATGATATTTACTGAGAGCAAAACTGATTGAAAAAATTTAACGACATTTTTTTGAAATCTTACTTAAGGAGGCGTAATTTAAATGATTAATTAAGTTTACGTTCAAATAGGGCAAGAACTGAAGGCTGCTATACGTCAAATTCAAAGTAGTAATTACATGCATTTTCCCTGATAGGTTTTTCTAATAGTGCATATGGAATTATTTTTCCCAAGAAAATTAAATACGAAAGCAATTTGTGTGATATATTATGATTTGAAATTTTTTTTTTTAAGTTTCAGTATTTAATAAACTGTGGGGTTAAATGGTACCAAATCTAATTAAAGACATGATGCGCCAAATAATAGGTTGAATGTGTTAATATTTGTCTAAATTATGCAAAACTACAATGGTGCATAGGTAGTAGGATACAAACAATCAATGATGAAATGATCTTTAACATCAATATTTAATCTAACATCGTTAAAATGATATAATTCATATTTGTGTTGTTCGCCTTTTAATAGCAAACCTGCAATGGAGTACTTGCAACTCGATTGGGTACTCAATTTAGGTACTCAAACTCACTGGTAGCATACTCAAGAACACGGGTAGCCTAGGTACTCAAACTCACGGCTCAAACATTTAGGTAGGAACAACTCGATAATCACTTGCAGCTCGCTACCTTTATCAGGGAATTTAAATTAGATTTAATGTGAAAATCCTGCATCCTCTAAATCCAGATCAGCTTCTAAATCGACAAATGCCACCATTTATTTACGATGACGCTACTTGCAGACATGTTCTATGTTAAAAAAAAGTTTAGTTTGTACAATGATTCGCATAAGGCAGAATTACAATATTTAACTATAAGAAAAATAGACGCAATAACCATACCTCTTAAGCTATGGGAGAAATTTTAAAACATGGTAACATAATTATCACATATACAATTATGGGGATATAATTATCGACTGTGCCAAGATTCATCTATCTAAAGGTACCTGTCCATAGAATCAAGCTAATATGTCTTATATACTAGGGAATCGGTATTTAATATTTGTAGTGGTAGTTACGTCGCACCACAATGTAAAATAGCTGCAAAATCTTAATTGATTTCTAGAGGCTTCAAATTTCAAGAACCCTTTTTCAATGAAATTAAAGTATTTAAGAGATGTTGTAGGATATGTTTGAATATTCATTTCGATTAATGTTGTTGTTTGAATATTCATTTCAATTAATACAATTATAATAATGGATATACAATTATATAATTATACAACTATAATAATTTCAATAATAATAATGGAATGTGCTTCAGAGGAATTTATTCGAAAAATTCGTGACACGAAAGAACATGTTGCGACAAATAGATTTTAACACATCAAAATGTGATCAGTTTACTGATCCGAACTAATTCCTTCCGAACTAATTAAAATTATTTTCATTTGCGCGTATCACATTGAAGAAAAAATAGATCTTTCAAATCAATTATTAATGCTTTGTTAATAAAATTGAAACCACGAAATAAATTTTTCAAACAAAGTAAGAAATATTCCTTCTAAAAGAGTGGCAATCCATAAAAGTAACTTGAAAATAAGAAGAACATTCTGGCAGGTGTTGAATAAAGAGTTCTAATGGAGCACTATCGGTTAGAAATCCCAGCCGTATCTTTTTTGCGGCTTTCTCCTTTTAAATGCACCCCATTATTCTTAAAAGCTTCTTATTCTTGTAGGAACTATATCTTGAAAGCTTAGCTCCTTTTTCTTCCTAAAATTACGGTATTGTTTTCTCAAAGGACTTTTCACCACATAACATTTGTAAGGCTATGAAATCTGAACCTAAAAAAAAGAGACCCGTATTGTTTCAGACTAGTCCAAGATATTAAATTTGGTCCAAAGCTTTTAAAAATTTTCGTACCAGAATAAAAAGTCTAAAAAAAAGGCAATTGATACTAAAAACTTGTTTAAAATTCTATGCTTGCGCATTTTAAGGAAAAGTATTACTCGTATAGAAGAGTTTCTTACTGGATCGCTGTAATTGCAACAATGACAGATTTTATAAATTTGTTATTTTTAAACATTATAAGCTTCTTTGCGTAACTTGGTGTGAAATATTTTGTAGAAAAAAAAATTTAAGAATATTGGATAAAGTGTAACAAAGTTTCAAATACATATTCTATAGTTTTTATTCCACTTAGAATTATGTAACATTACTCCATAAAATATTTTTGTATACTTTAAATACTTTCCCAAAATAGATGCAAATACTTTGATTTGTTGCTACTACACATTATAAAATCTTTCGTACTTTTTAATATGAAATTCTTCTTTAAAAAAAAGAAGTGCAAGTCATTAGATTAAGCGTAACCAAGTTGTAAATGCATATGCTAGTTTTTATTCAACTTGAAAGCATGTAACCCTAAAATAATTTCTCGGAAACTTTCAATATTTGTACAAAATCGGTGTAAGTAATTAAACAAATATGTTTCCTTTTCATTACAGTTCATCACAGAGTTGGTAGGAAATAAATGGGAGTTGGAATCGATTATACTGCTCCAAATTTAAACGCCAAAATTAGGAAATCCAATCATTAAATGTTAATTCAAAGACGGAAAAAGAAGAAAAAGGAAGGTCAGTGCGGTACTCCGAAATTATTAAACCCCTTAGATGTCAGAAATAATCGAACCTTCAGTCATTAAATTAAATCATTCATTAAAGGAATTTATAATTCATTAAATGAAACCACCTATGAGTCTGCTGTTCTTGTTTCTAACGCCACTTGTCTATACCAGCAAACTCGCTTGGCAAAACAAAGCGAATTTAAGGCAAAAGGGCCAGATTTTTGTTTTTTTAGTGGCATCATCTATGGTCAAGAATACGACTTCAGTCACACACACGTCATAGCCCATTTATGGGGCGCAGCCATTCATTCATTCACAGATCGCAATTTTGACCTCAACCAGAGAACGATCAATCTCCAATTCATTACCCCTAAAGGTATGATTTGTTATGGGAGAATGGACTTAGTAAGCCGACAGATTTAACGTGCACCAGTCACCATTTACTACACGGGGTGTCTTCGGCCGGCGGAGATCGAACTCACGATCTCTTGTACATTAGCCTAATTTCCTAACAACCAGACTATCTTTGCCCATCTATGAGTCTGATAGAGAGGATAGATAATAAGAAAATTCAAAAATGCACGACATATGTCTAAGGAGAATAAAAAATAAGATAATTTGTACAAAAACCAGCAAAAAAACAAAACAAAAATGTTCTTTCTTTTTTCTCAAAAAAATTCAGTATTGATCTGGTATAATTAATGACGATAGATGTATAAGATAAGAAATTTTTACAATAGTAATTTTTATGTAACGTATTTCAACACTAGAAAATACTCACCTAATTATCATAAATTAAAAACAAAAACGTAAAATTGGAAAGAAATGGAAGACATTTTTAAGAAACTGTAATTTTTGTAACAAATAACATAGATACGATACATTACAATTATTTCATGATTTCATCAAACTTTCATTTATTACAAATAATAATAAGCTGAAAATTTGCGATAATTCCAATTTCGTATTGTAACGTTACAAAAGAAGAATTAAAATCTAGCTTGTTTTTTTAATTTTTTTTTATCAAAAGTTCCTAAAAATATCGACAGTGTTACAAGATTTATTTCTTCAATTATTAATTTGAAAGAAAAAAAAACTCATAACTTTTATCCCTATTCTATTAGGGATTACTATAATTTTCAATTATAGAGTAATTTGATATTTTCTGTTAAGCTGTCTTTTCCAAACTTAAAAAAAAATATATAATCATGTTTTTTTTCTTCTAAAATCACTGGAGAATATTTTAAGTACAATCAAGTTTATTGAATTCTTTTTCTACAAAATGTAATTTAAAAGAATTTCTGAAAGAAAATAAAAATAATTTAGCCTTTCGCATGCCTTTGTTATATTGATTTTTCTCTTGTTTTAGTTTTTGAAGATTCTTTTTAAACTTCTAGTGAAGCGAATCCTTTATTTTGAAACTAAAAAGGAAAAAAAAAATGATTCTGAGCTTGTTTTTGAGAAACAATCAACTAGGTAAGAAGGAGGAAAGGCTGTAAAGAAATCACTTTCTTAAGTAGATCGAACAATTTAAAAAATAGTGGAACGTCTGCTGGGAAATCGGAAGTGATATTTGTGTTAATTTATTTTATTTCATTCTTTCTATTATTTCCGCTTTAAAATATTTATTTGATTCTTTCATGATTAGAATAGATTGAAATCTATTCTTGCTTAAATATACAAAACAGTTAATTATTCTTTGACGCAATATTGTTTAATCAGGCTTTTAAATGTAGATAGTTGTATGTTTAGATTCTATAGATTGACTTAAATTGACCTAACCAGATATATTTATTTTGTAAATATAAAATGTTAAACAATTATGTAAAATATAATTTACATTTTTCGACGTAAATGATACTTAGACAAGTATTTATATTTAAATGAATAATCTTGTTTATACAATTATGTATAGACATTTAACATTTTATGATAATCCTTTAACCCTTTGACGTGGATGGTACACCGGTATCTCTTTTATAAATATATTTTTTCTGACTCTCTAATTACAAGTATAAATATATTTTAATATTTTTTAATAATAAAAACAGTCTAATAGTTTCTAAGAAAATCTGTTAGATTATCGGAATTATTTTTATACTGAAATATAAATCCCAAGAAAGTTTGAATATTTTTTTTTCATTCATATTCAAAATTTATCAATAATTGATTGTGAAATTTTAAGAAATTTGAATGGTGAATAACTGTTTCGTTTAGATCTAAGTAACTCTATTTACAATTTCTATCATATGGAAAAAAAAGTTGTTTGGGCGTGGGCCGTGTTTGCTAGATTTTACCTTCAAAGCAGAGTGTGTTTCATGTTGTATTGAACAACCAAAAATTATTAAAATGATGAAGTTAATATTTTTATTAAATGATGTAGTATCCAAATGGCGGAGCATGTGATAAGTAAACCCCTCAAGACCAGTACTTGTGTTTGCAACTGTTAGTAGTTCCGGAAAAGTAAAATCGTGAGTGTATGGAATTGCTAGAAGAGTTTGAAAATTGATGGTATGACCTTCGGCGTTGCGTTCATGGTTTCTATACTGGACTCTCTATACTTGAGATGGCTGCTAATGTCTCACCAAGCATATTGCACACATGAATGCAATCCGTTCTTTTCAATAAAGGAAATTATCTATTCAAATATAAGTATATATATTTGTGTGTGTTTATTCAAATATAGGAAAATTATATTCGCGATATATGCCGTTTGCTTTCTTGACTCTGAACCAAACTTGTCTGGGAGATATCATTAATGATATAATGAGACATAGCGTTTCCAAGACTCTTTGGCTACTGTGTCAGCTGCTTTTACAAATTGGTGCTGCAACTATTTAACACAAATGCTGACCAATAGGTCCACGAGTAACCCCTGAAGCAGCTTCCTCCCTTAACGAAGTGCCAAGTAAGTGACCTTGGGCTAGACCCCGCGAACAGGTGACATTCGTGACTAGACGGTTGATGCTTGCAGACCAATATGCACCTCCCGTTTGACTGAAGCACGGGTCAAAACAGTAAGTTGGGGTAACAGGATGCCCTTCAACTTTCATGATCCCTTTTTCCAGAGACACGAGTCTCCACGCACGGCGAACACGTGAGTGGTCTCTTCATATCTGGGTATGATAGAACAAAGTGGTAAGCATACACAGACTAAAAGCCCTCACCAGTAAATTTGGCTGCCACGAGAAGGGGAAGAGAAAGGAGAAAGTTGGAATAAAGTGGGAGGAAAACGAAAGAGGGACAGATCACTTAGGTGGTGAGACTCTCAGTGCTTACCTAAAGAAAGAAAACGAAGGGACCATCGTTGAGTGAATTATGCACTTATATACATATGTTTTATTTATTTGTGTGTAGTATATGTCAATCAAACGCAAAAATCCAGCGTTTAAGTTTAATCGCTGGTTGCCTCACGAAATGACTGGTGAAGACTAGAGCAAGAGAAAAGCGGCATGTAACCAATGCAACATCCACCATACAATCAGACATGACACCTTCAGATTACTATCTGTTTTCACATCTGCAGCTGCATCTTGATGGCACAAACTTTCATTCAAATGACGAGGTCATAAATGAGGTTGATCGCTTTCTGAACTCGCGCATGCCACAGTTTTTCGCAGAAGAAATTGAAAAGTTGCCAAAACGCTGGCAGACCATTGTTCATTTGAATGGAGACTTCTGTCCTCATTAGTTTTGCTGATTTTGTATGCATTTATCATTTTGCAAGATTGCTTTTTTTTTTTTTTTTTTTTTTTTTTTGGACGGAATACTTTTTACTCAACCCGATATTTCCACCCCAGTCACATCGGCTCATCTTGATGACCTGGAGTCATGTTTTATTCATAAGAATGCTAATTCCCTTGTTAACGACATTAGTTCCTCACAACTCTCCATAGCCCGTGGAAATGCATTTTACCCTGATTTTGCCATCTCAGCCACTGTGTTTTTTCTTGTTTTGTTTCTCCCCTTTTTTAATCTTCTTGCTGGCAACTTTAAGTTTTTTATTTCAAAAACAATTTTATTTCTTCTCATTCACGTCTGGCAAGTCTTAAAAATGGCCGCCTATTTTTGAAGAGCTTGAAACGTTACGACAGTTATTTTCTATTTATTTATATTTCAAGAGAATGAAGTTTTTAATCAAGTAATATCTTCAGAGTATTTGAAAATAAAAAGCTTATTCAAACGAAAATTAGAAGAGCTCCTTATTCATGCAATTAACGATATTGAAAATCTCTTTTTACTTTATTTTTCCCCTTGCATATCTCAGAAAATTAAGTTCGTTTTATCTGCCGTCTTTCTATTTTTTGTGTTAAATTTGTATAAATAGCTTTTATTATCATTATGAACCATGTAATCCCAAATAATTAAAATAGGTCCGTTTGTTTCTTTTTCTTAAAAATAATGCTCTAGTGGGTGAATAAAAACAAGCATTTATTATCAAGCAATTTAAAGATGATTTGCACAGACAGAAAAAATAGTTTGCTATGAAATGATCCAAAAAAAATCGATTTAAAATCAATCAATTCTAAAAAACAAAGGAGAACGGAAGAAAAAGAAGATATTCAATCTCTGTCTTGGGTTAGGAGAAGAACTAAAGGTGAAGGGTTCAAAAATAAATCATCATCATGGGTGTACAAATTGGTTTCGAAGAAAAAAAAATCCACAGGACCAGCGTACTTTGCTTGCGAATGAAAAATGGGCCTTAAGCTTCTGTGCTTTTTCGAAGAAAAATGGGTCCTTCAAGAACTGATGGTAAGATCAATAGAACAAAACGCGAGTTCGACGGATTTTTTTTTAGAACTCTAGTGGTTGTCTGTCACACGCTGTCCTATTTAGTTCTCGGTTTCAAGGCATTTTGTTACAGAATTATTTGCGCCAGGTTTTAAAAAAATGCATAGGGATTTTTTTTTCCTGCACTTTGCAAAATAAAATTTAGAGCGATCACACGGCGGAGACATTTTATTTACGTATTTTATAGGTATAAATATTTGGAATTTTTTTAATGATATATGATTATATTGACGCATGATTTAATTGTTTTCATTAATATTGGATAGGAATATTTTAGAACAATATTTAAATTTATTAATAGATATGATTATATTGACACATGATTTAATTATTTACATTTATATTAGGTATGAATATTTCACATTTATGTAATGACATATGATTATATTTACACATATTTTAGGTATGAATATTTAACATTTATATTATGACATATGATTATATCGACACATGATTTAATTATTTATATTTATATTACGTAAGAATATTTTACTTTACATACATATTTTACAGGAATGAATGAGATTATTTTTATGTATTCACATTTAGTACTAAAAAATTTCAGTCACAAATGCATAACTACATTTATTTTACTAATATTATGCATCACCGTATGGAAAAATGGCATCTATGAAAGCTGATTCTGAGAAAAGAGAATCAAATTTGAGAAAATTGGAAGGACACTTTTTCCACAGCCCGGTCTACCTTCATTGTGTAATAACTTTCGGGCTGGGAAATCCGATTTCCCATGTTATTGATTTGCCAAAACTTAGTAATCCTCAAAATGAAACAGATAACAATCCAATCATAATTTTGTAAAATAAAAAAATGGATATAAACGGTTATTTTCCTTTGATCTTCAATGATGAAAGAGAACTAAACACGGAGATAGGTAAACAAAACAAGCAAAAGGTGGTATTTTTAAAAATAAAAAAAACTTATGATGTTGTTGTTGTTGTTGTTGTAGGCCATTAAGGCAAGAGGTGCGATTGTTCTTATTTTTCAATGGCGCCATCTATGGCCAAAAATTCGACTTCTGCCAAACCCGTTTATAGGACGGACCCATTCATGCATCCGTTATTCATTCACAGATCATACTTTGGACCTGAACCAGAGAACGATCAATTTCCAATTCAGTACCTCCAGAGGTATAATTTGTTATAGGAACATGCAGGACTTTAGAACCCGAAAGATTTAACGTGCTCCATTCCCCAATTACTTCACGAGAAGTCTACGGCCGGCTGGATTCACCTTATTCTAGAGCCCTGCCAGCCAGACTATCCGGCTTCACTTATGAAGTATTTTTGTATTATTTTTCTTTATTACCATTTGTTGTTGCAGCGATTTAGACATAAAATAAAGATTTTGTTGTCTGTTTAAAATGCATTCACATGCATGAAAACATTTTAAAATTATTTTTAGAGTTAAACACAACTCGATTTAAAACAAAACGCACCTCTGCAAAACAATTAAGTGGGAATTTAAAAAAAAAAACTTTTTATTTAGGTTATGATGTGATATAAACAACTAAAACCATTGGTAACATCCCTACGTCAGCCAAAGAGGTCCATCAGCTGCATCACCGTTTTATCACCGCGGCTCAAACGCATAAAAGCAACAGCAACTAGTGAAATACCTGCTTACTTACCAATCTGATCTTCCAAAGAAATTCAGTTTATTTTTTATTTTTTTCAAAATATTTTTAGAATTCAATTTTATTTAAAACTTTATAAATCATAAACTTCTAAAAGTTAATTTTAAAACGCAATATTTTGCAAGCCTGTGAGTCATACCTCATCATGCAAAAGTGTTTGAATTTCAAACTATTCCTTTTTACCTTAAGCGCTTTATGATAAAACACCATCGCCAAACGGAGAGAGCATAATATCTTATCTAAGAAAAAAATTTGAAACCCAGTTAAGTACAAAAGAAAAATATCCTTCGCCGTTTTTACACCCGTAAGCCAAACGATACTTTCTTAACTTATTTTCTTACGTTCCACTGTTCATTCTTATTACAGCTTTGCACCTCCCGGCAATGGCGCGAAACATTTTTGCTTTTAAATACATTATAGAGACTGCAAAATGTCGATGAGAATTCCTTGAATATATTTCACCCCATTTTCTTTAAGATAACATACCTATCTTTCTTTTCCCCATATCTAAGGAAAACAAAGTTGTAAAAATTGACAAATTAAATATAAAATACTCCTTTTATTTATCGCATAGTTTTATTTGTCCGTTAAATGTTTCTGAAAACTAAAGTGAATAGGCATTTATTTAAATCAAGAACGTCCTATTGTTTCTACCTTTTCTTCTCAAATAGTGCCATGGTGTCACTAACTCCATAATTGATTTTATCTAGATTTTAGTGACAGAAAAAAAAATCGGCTATTCTGAAGTATTTCGGTAACATGGAACGTGTTTACAGTAGTTGGCGGTCACCCATGCTGTTATATATATATGAGCTAAATAAAAGATGAGGGCCATTTGGAGGAAACAGCTAGAAATGAGAATGTTTATTCCGTGCTGGTGAAAGGTTTGGATTGTAATCCTTTATAAGAATGCTTAGAATGCCTCTTTCTGTATAAGAACGATTTTATAAGGAAAATATACTGAACAAAATTACTCAATACGAAACATATTTTGTTTAAAAAGATATTTCATTTCAAAAATAGATGAAGTATGACCAAGCAAAAGAGAGATAGAAAGAAACTTGAAACTGTAATAAGTGTGGGTATTCGCGACCTATAAAATCTTATGGAAACTACTCTAAAGAACAGAGCTATAATCTAAAAAATAACAAAGAGGATTAAAGAAGACCAGGATCTGGAAGTCACCATTTCTTCAGCAAATGAAAAGCATAGAATATCCTGTTTATTACGAAAAAAATAGTCATTGGAGTTAACAATTATCAAAAGTTCCTTCCCAATATGAAAACACTTTGCCCACACTTTTTTGCTATAACAAACCAGTGACTGGAGACACCAAGATGAATCACAAATTGGCTTTATGAGTATGGTATAAATATTTGAACGTGACCTTCTACATCCCTTTATCTCAGTCCCATAGAGAGTTTGTGGGGAATAAAGAGGAATAAACTTAAGAAGAAGCAGGAAAGAAGAAAGTTTGGAACGAAGATTTGGAAACAATATGAGAATCAACCTTTATACTCTTAAGTCTCTTTTTGACTTTCTGCCAAGAGGGCTTCAAAGGTTCATTAAGGCTAAAGGAGAAATAATTTATTACTCATTAAATGTATATTGTTGTATAAATATAAGACTACTTGAAATGTATTTCTGATTTTATTTTTATTTATTATTATAAAGCATTTTTTGAAGATATCTATTTTATGGCCCATACTGTATTACTTTTTAGCCATTCCAGAAAGTCCTTAAAACATTATCACAGCTGCTTAGTTCATTGAAATGCTTCGTACCACAGCATTACTTATGTACTTGATTTTTGGTTTCACAAGAAAGAAGCTGTTGAAAGTGGAGATGTAGACATCCAGGTGGAGTGTTCTATGAATAAAGCAAACCAACTTATGCTCATTCTGGGACAACAAGAAGTCGCGTATCCCTTGATAGCTGTTTCAAACACCAAGAAAATAGCACAGATAGTATGGAGTTTGCACTGAGATAGAAAATTTCAACTACTTCCACTACCAGCTGCACCACACACCACGGAGTCCAACAAAGTGGGATGCAAGCAACAGATTGATGCTGATTACAGCAATCCATTTCTTGAACACCGATGCTGATCAATAGCTATACGCACATGATTCACCCCTGAAACAGCCTCTACCCATAACGAGGTGCCCAGTAAGTGATCCCAAGCTTGATGACTTTCGCTACAAGCTGAACGATGCATACAGGGTCTCCCATTTACCTGAAGCACTCGTCAAAGAAATGCGTTGGGTTACCAAGATATCCCTGAACGAACAGGATTCCCTTTTGCAAAGACACGGGTTGCCCCGCACGGTGAACATACGGGAGATTTTTCTCCATCAAGATCCGTGCATTGCCCGTGTAGTGGTCAGGTAACTTGCTTCGCATCAGAAAGTTTGTGGGTTCGAGTCCACGCAAGAATGTTCTTTCCTTCTCTGTACTATCTGTCCTTATTGCGGGAGCAACGTTGGCCCACCTAATATGGTGCCCCTGAATCTGTGGCTAACAAATCTGCCTTTCAGATGCCTTTATGACGAAAGGTCATTTCTCCAGGTTGGCATTTGAAGAAAAAAAAGGTCCGATACAACAAGATGGTAATCGGACACAGACAAAAGGTCCTTACTAGT
Source organism: Parasteatoda lunata (assembly GCA_949128135.1). NCBI lineage: Eukaryota > Metazoa > Arthropoda > Arachnida > Araneae > Theridiidae > Parasteatoda > Parasteatoda lunata. The sequence goes on from OX421971.1 coordinate 36,818,997, forward strand.
AAATTTCTTAATCAAGACAATGTAGAAGAGAAAAAGGAAAGTAGGAATGAGGGGAGAAGAAAACGAAAAGAGGACAGATCGCTAGGGTACTCCGGGGTCGTGACTTACAGTGCTTAAAGAAAGTAAACCACTGATGAGTCCTTATTGATTGATAGAAAGGAAAAAGAATGTATGTAATAATAAACAAATAAAAATAATTGGAAATGACTTAGTTAAACAAGTTTGACATTAAGATGCCTGCGTGTACTCATTTATAATTAACCACCTTAAAGAAACTAAAACCATGAAAAGTTTGTAAAATAACGAAAAAATTCACAAAACTTCATTTTTTTCTCGATTATACATCTGATTTTAACTTCAAACTGTTAATAAATCATCATAATAATAGATCTTTGACAACCAATTAGCTCTTTCCAAATTTTGCTTTCACTTCATTATCTATTTTAAAGACTAAATGTATCTCAATATTTTTACAAAAAATTGTTTTAAAAAAAAAACTAGTTCATAGGCAAAAGAAAAGAAATCAGAGTAACTTTTCAATCATTTTTCTGTCTGAATATAAACTTTCTGTCAAGTAATCTTTTTATAAGTTCATTTTTCTTTTCATGGGATGCCTTCAGCTGAATGCATACATTTTCTTGCAAAGCCATGTGTCTCAACATCAATCATGCCTCAAGAGACAGTTTTTGATCTATCAAAGACTTATGATAAATGGATATTCGGAAGACTAGAGGCTAAAAGAGTTGACTCGAATCCATAGTTTTTCTACCATTCTTTCAGACACTATATTTCACACACACACAGAAAAATATCATAAGCTCATATATTTATGCCAGACATTTTTTACCTATTTTAGAAATAGTCAACGGATTGAGTGTTTCAAAAAAAGTGTGTCTTGAGTGTGTCTATTAGATCGATAATATTCTGAATGTCGGTATTTCAGTTTAATTAAATGTACGAAAGAATATTCGTGATAAAAGATTAGAGTTATTTATTCTAGAATAAATTGGACATGGTATAATTATTGAATCATTTTATATGGATGGTTTCAATGGTTCACGTTCCTTGCTGTAATACGCTTTTAGTTAGATATCAAAGGTAGAAAGTGCCACTAAACGCTTAAAATAGGCATTCGAGTCGGAAACGATTTAACAAAGTTAAACTTACGGTGTTGAAAACTAATTATGTTGAAAATACAAAGAGTTAAGATGAAGATAATTTTTAAATACTTAGTTTCATTTTACTGAAGAAGACTTTATAACCGCCGTTGAACAGTCAACCTAATTTTAAGTTTACGACTATCAATGTTCAACTTCGTAGCCTTGTAATTTTGAACCCAATCCAGAAGACATGGGAACTCCTGGATCAGGAAGGAAGGAAGGAAGGAATATAGGAAGAAATTCGCCTTCACGGAGGGGTTTTTGTTGGAACTAACCTGCATTTCCGTTACATGGAGAGAAACACCACGAAAACCTTCCCAGATTAGCCTGATGGCAAGGGGACTAACTCGTGATCAGTCTAACTGTTCACTGTGGATATTTTCCGTCAACACTCTGGTCAGTGCGAGCCGGGTGAGGACTTCGCATCGACTAACCATCGCTGCATTAGAGTCCGGGTCACCTCATTAGGAGGCAAGTGCTACATCCCCTTTTCCACCACGTCTCTACTTCAGAAGATTGGTACGTTATGTTGATCATATAGTGTTGAGTTAGAGTCGAAGCTAGTTGTCGGATATAGTAACCATGTGTTGGTGACAGCATTTTCGAGTTGTCGCCAACACAAACATTAGTTTAATACATAAAATTGATAAGTATAATTTTTAATATCGCTAGCAATATCTATATTTAACAATATGTAGGGATATTTTTCTAATTAAACAAATTTACATTATTTTTACATTAATCAATATTTTCGCTATCCAAATGAAATTTCTCAACAAACGCATTATCCTGGTATTATCTTTTCGAAATGTCATATTATCGATAATGATCACAACTTTATCTTATTCGATGTGTGTTATTATCGTTAATAATCACCCTTTTGTCGTATTTGATTACACATGTGTATTATTGTAAACTGGTTACGGGTATATACCAGAATGTGACATGTATACCAATGCGTATACCAGAACGTGTATACTAAACTTGGTTTAATGGTCCCTATAATCAATAAGAACCGCTATGGAGGTAATATATAAAATTCAAAGTAATATTTTACAAATAATTCTAAATTTATAAATAATAAATTTAAAGAATTTTTTTTTTTTCTTCCTTTATTTTCAAAAATTCCAATCAGTATAACAATTATATTTAATCTTAATACAAAGATGCCAACTGCACCAGATTCGACAAAATATTTTAAGAAGCAGTAAAGAACTACAAACTAATATTTGCAGATTATCAGTTAAGTTTGCCAATTTTTTAAATGGCTGAGCATGACTTATATGTAACATAGTGGCGTATCAGAAACTTTTAAATTATTTCGAAGTAATGGGTAGTAAAAGCTCAATAAATCGATTTACTTAAAACCAAGAATCACAAATTAAAAAACTACCCGTCGAAAATATTTAATATCTTTGATATATATATATATATATATATATATATATATATATATATATATATATATATATATATATATATATATATAGGGTAACTCCTGGATCAAGTGTTGGGAGATATTTGCCTTTGTGAAATACCTTTTGAAGGAACTAACCTGCATTTGCGTTAAATGCAGAGGAAAACATCTCACGGTCAGCCTGATGACCTGGGGACTTACCCATTATCAGTTTGCCTCAGAGGATTATTTATATCGGCACTGAAGTCAATGTGGAATTCGCATCGACCAGCCATCGATGGGATTCGTACCCGGGTCATCTCATTGGAAGGCGAGAGCTTTATCCTCTGAACCACCACAGCTCATTGAGCTATCATTGTGAAAAGTTGGTCTTTCATTTCCGGTCTTAGAGCCTACTCATCTTCAAATCGATATTATATTCATCGATATATCATCTGGAGCCGATATTATATGTATCGATATAAGTCTGCAGTTCAGATAATAAGAGTGCTAAGGGTGAATTTTCTTAAATTACACAAGGTGTTTCAACTTTTTTGGTAAATATTAAAAGTTAGTTTATACAAACATGTCATTACATGTAGAAGAAATTGATTTTTTTTTTTATTTATGCTTAAATATTACTTTAAACAGTAACTTTTTCTAAGTTTTAATTAAAACAAAACATCAGTAGGTTTTAAAAAAGAAGAGATAAATCATAAAAGTTGTGAATTTCTGATGAATTAGAAGCATTGATTGTTTAAATATGTGTAAAACAGAATGTAATTTGACGTTCTAATGAATTATTCAAAAATAGAAAAATGAATAAGCGGTCAAGAAAAAGTCATTAAATTGTTTAACTTTTAAGTACCACAATTTGAATAAATAGCTGAAAAATAGAAAGAGATTTAGCCAAATTTTCTAAAACCGAAAGATGAAATATTCATAGAATTTTAAAAATATAATGAGCCAATCAATACTTCGCCAAAGTATAATTTCTGTTTAACCTGAATCTGTTCAAAAAGTTGAAACATTAAATACACCCTTAAGGCATAAATAGTTGCTTGGAAACGTACTTTTTCATACTTCAAAATAAGTCAAACTTTGATTTCCCCAAATCCTTTAAATATTCATTCAAATATTTTCTTAATTTTACTTAGTTTTTTTTTTCTTAATTAGTGATTAAATAATCAATTTTTATAAGTAGAGACCGAAATTAATTATTGGCAGTAAACTACGTGAAATGTTAGTAAAATTGAGTGGTTTGATTTTAACGTTTATGCGTTGACAATAAGAAATAATGCTTAACATTTAATTTTCATCTGTAAGCTTACATTTGACGAAATCTATAAATCCCTCCTACTCATTTAACAATTGTCTTTTTTTTTTTTTTTTTTTCGATTTTTTTTAAGTTTTTTCTCTGAGTCGAATAAAAAAGCCGCAGTTTCAGAATCTCACAGTTATAGAAAAGCTTTAATTTTACTCTTTATTTACCATCCTGTCGTAAAAATAATCAAGGCTTTAGAACAAAAAAATAGCTGAAATATTTTAAGAGTTATTAAGCTTTATAAAATCCCAAATTTAGGGAGATTGTTTCCCTCCAGGGGAAAATCACTAAGATAAATCAACAATCCTCAGTTTATGCAAATTTTTAAGAGTCCAGATAACAAATAACTTTCAATGAGTAACTTTTTAAATATCAATCACGTTTTTCATTTTCACAAAATAGAAAAACTTTTTCTCATATTGACGTTTTTCTATATTTTCATGATCAGCATGGATCGTGCTTGGATGATGATCATAATTAGCTAAAGATAAGACAAAAAGTGTCCTAACAGTAACCAATAACTGTTACAAACTCACAACAGTTATATAAATAGGGATTTTTCAAGATTACTCGATTCAAGATTTTTAAAATACCTCATTATTTCAAAAAAAATTTTGAAAGCCTTTTTCTGTGCATATGGTAGAAAAATTTAAATTCTCAAAACATTTTAAACTGTGATTGTTTCTCGCATATTGGATTAATTGCTAGAATTTTTTTTTTAAACTTTTTTTTTGAAAAGCAAAATTTTATGTTTAGATTTTTTCAATGCTTTTCTGATCAATCGCTCGACGTTTAACATTAATGAACAAACTATTAATGAAACATTTGAGAATACGATATTATCTTTAGTTTTTCATGCGATAGTATGACCAGTTTTTACATTTTTCAGAAAGGTAGCTACTGATTATGCTGGGATTTTTTTATACAGTGTCTTTTTTAATAATGAATTTTTTTTTTTCAATTTTGTGCTTTTTTTAAATCCTTGTTTTTTTCCTGTTCACATCTTTCTATTTTTTGCAGTTCCTTGCACCCCTGGAAAAATTAGAAATAAATCCTGATTTTCTAAGAAATTTAGCCAAAACTATAACTTTATTATTACTGGCATCAATAGCGACTAACGAAACGATAATGACCTCAAACCTTAATCCCCAGAGCCAAAATTGCTTAAGATATAAGGTATTGAATCCGCGTTCTACACTGTTAGCCAAGGTTTCATTAGCTGCAACGAATGGTTGATTTGTATAAAATTGTCACAGGTCAATGTTCTATCAAGATGATTTTATTCTGAAGGTTAGATAGATCGTATCGAATTAAAAGTAGCATTAAATAGCTCAAGAGTTAAAAGCTACTATATTGCACAAAACACAAACGACATTGTGTGTTTAATCTGCCAGTGTCTGAAGTAACACCAAAAGAAAACAAAAAGGAAAGACTGGAAAACATGAATTCATCAAACCAGAGTTAACCAAAAGAAAACAAATTCCGAAACAGATGGGGTAACGTGGAATATTTTCTTGGGTTTTCATCACTTTGTTGCAAATACTTGTTAATTTCCCTGAAAAAGTTTTCCAAAAAGATGGGCTTTCTCCGGAAGTTTCCTCATCTTCCGTATTTGTTCAAAATTATAGGAATCGGGAGGCTATCCTGCTTGCAACAAATTCCATATTTGGCAACAGGGATGAAAAATAAAAATATCGACTATTTCTGAAACTTTTACCAAAATCTTTAATTTCCTACCGAAATCTTTTTTTACAATTTTCAATGCCTTACAGATAATCACCGATTTTGTAGGTAATTATAAAAAAAAATCAGAAAATAAAGTTTCTTAAATCCCATGCCTGATTCTTGGATGCAGGTTAGCATTAAGGTTAAACAAATAAGCTTTACCGTTACCACATTAATTTTTCAATTTATTATTGATATCTAATTTTTTATTGCATCAAAGATATATTAACTTTTCTAAGTTTAAATTCAGGGGTCCAATAACATTCATACCACCCGTTAAAACAGTTCATTTTCTTTTTAATAGAAAGGAAAGAATTCACGACCATAATATTTAGCGGGGATTTTCAACAATTTTCTTCTCCAGCAGAGGTTTTTTGAACGCTGACAGAAAGTCAATAAAGTTCTTAATTGCCTTAATGTATGATTTCGTGCGATAATGAGCTCTCTTCACATTTGTGGACAGGCTTTTAAAAGTGCATTATCTTCAAGCTGTGACATTAGGAAAGTGTATTAAACCTTTCTTATTTAGTATGTTGCTTGCTTTAAAATCTAAAGGTAATGGATTGGGTAACTTCGCCCTTTTTCCACAAACAACCACGCTTTTTCCAATATTAAAATGAATCGTTTTTACTTCAATGACTGTTAACGATTTCATAAAACATCAAATAAATTTTTGTTTGTGATGGATAAAATCAAAATAATGAATTGGCTTTACAGCTCCAAACGATGCTACGTATTGAAGATGATGAAATCAATCGAAACAAAAGTTCTAGAGTTCCAAGGAGGCATGGACCCCGTTTTTACACGCTTTAAGAGTTTGAACCTTTGTGGTTGTAAGTTTAGACTGCCACCGAAAGAATTCCCCAGTGAAGGGATAATTAAAATTGTACGCAATATTTTTTTCTATATAAATATGAAAAGAAATTATTTTTATCAATTGACATTTGCATTGACATTTAGAGCAATGCTACACATTTACAAAATCTTTTTGTCAACTATTCGGGTTTCAGCGCGACAAATTAATTAACACAATTAATTCTGTGGATGCAGATTCAGTAAAGAAACTGATAAATATTATTTAAATTGGGAAATGGACTTTTTCTGATATAATTTGCTACTTTTAATAGACAGGAACAAATATAATTTTCTACAAATACTACCTAGCCATTTTAGGTAATAAAAAAAATTCTTCGTAAATATAAATCTCAATGTTTTTTTTTTATTATTATCCGTTTTTTTTTTAGTTCATATATGTATGGGAAACTTTGGTAAGGCCGGTGGTAACTAAGATTTGAAGGCCTGTTGGAGCTGAATTTCTCGACCTTGCAAACTGTCAGATTTATTCTAAATATTCATTTTTTAGTTGTGTACGTTGCTTACAATGCCACCCCTAAAAAGTCATAGATGCACCATTTTTTTAAATGATTTTTTTCTAGAAACCCATACACATCACCCTGTCCGTCTAACCACTCGTTTTTGTGGGGTAAGACCAGGTATATAAGTTAACAACTCTATAGGAAATTTTATTTTATAACCGTCGTTGAACAGCTGACCCGATTTTGAGTTTACTACTACCAATGTTCAACTTTGTAGTCTTGTAACTTTGAACCCAATCCAAAAGACAAGGGAACTCCTGGATCAAATACTGGGAGAAATTTGCCTTCGTGGGGGACTTTCTGGTGAAACGAACCCGCATTTGCGTTAAATGGAGAGGAAAAACATGAAAAACCTCCCACGGTTAGCCTCACGCCAAGGGAACTCTAATCCACGATACGCCTACCACTGTAGATATTTTACGTCAGCACAGCAGTGATAACCGGGTGCGAAATTCGAATCGGGGAGCCGTCGTTGGAATTCGAATCTGTTCACTTCCTTGGGATCCGAGCGCTCTATCCCACTAGAATTTCATACTAGAATTTCTACTAGAATACTAGAATTTCAGTGAAAAATAGCAGATATTAGCTGTTTTATAAGGCAATAAGAAAATTATGCATATGGTTCGTCATGTAGCCAAGGCTGTACTTCAGGTAGGGGGGGGGAGAAAAATTTTCCCGGGGCCCGAGACTGCTGACCAAAATTCCTTAAAAAATATATAGTGCTTATTAATTAGTTGTTTAAGTGAAATTTCCACGTAATTTCTTTTTATCTGTATAAAAACTACAATTTTATATAAAGAATCTTCAAAAATTATACAAAATATGAAAGTAAGGTCTTTCGTGCTTTGAGAAAGGGACCCCATAATAAATTTTGTCCTGGGGCCTATAAAACCATTGTTCAGCCATTAGATATAGTTATCTTCTTTCTCCATTGCACTACAACTTTCAGATACCCATCATAAACAAACACCAAGGAGATGAGGGTACCCAGTATTTCCCAGATAGCAGAGGTTATCGAAAGTTAACAGAATAATACTATTATTAAACTAATAACTATTACTGTTTGTTAAGGTATGAATCTTTAGTAAACGCGTAAGAAGCTAAACTAAAAATAATTTTTATAACTGTAATGACCAATAAATAAGGCTAGTTTTGAAACGAAAGAAAATTAAAGAGTTAACATAGAAAAATAAGCTTATCTACACTGACGTCATGAATTAACAGCAACACGATGTTTTGTTCTTGACTAGTAAAGTGTAATCAGAGTTTTTCCGCTAGAAAATAGAACAAATTCCGACAAAATAGAGATCCCCAGTCTCCCCATACAACTCGTTCTTAACCCTATCTCCCCTAAGCTTAAAAATTGAAAATCGCTTTAGATTTCCTCAACAAAAGTTTAAAATTTTTAAAAATCTCAGACAATTTTTTTTCGCGATTATACATCATGAGATCTTTATTGTTGGATACAAAACGATTTTGAAATAATAAACGATTCTGAAGTTGAAAAGAATGAACACGGCATGTTATTGTTGGGATAATCAAACAAAAAGTCTTATAAAAATGTGATTGTAAGTTCAGTCAAAAAACAGGCGGATCTTCAATGTTGAGAGTTTTTCCGGATATTATTTGCAAGCTTAAATTGGCGTGTTTACTGTTTCAGCTATACAACTTTTAGATAATAGCATGAAAATAAGATTCGTTTTATCAATGTATGTATATATATATTTCAAATTCTTTTCAAATTACTTTTTTTCTTTGGTCTTTTTTTTTCAATTAAAACTAAAATCACTTTTTAACTTTTTATATTTCCCCAACAAAAGTTCAACATTTGTAAAAAGCTCCCCCATATTTTTTTATACAGTAATCTTCAGTTATAAACGGTAAAGAGAGAGAGAGAGAGAGAGAAAAAAAGCAATTATTTTTGAGTTGTAATTCCTTAAAGTCATTCAGGCGAAATTAATTTCTCTCGAGTATTCATTGAAACGAAATCGGAAATGCAAAAAATAATGGAACTTTTGAAGTTAAAAACCGAATATATTTAATAGTCTTTCCTATTAGTGGATTTTAAAAGAAGTTAATTAGTCTGTTGAATTCCTAAAAAAGAGTTGAGATCTCGGAAATCCCATTTGTCATTTCAGTTTTTCCTCTTTTTTTTAGAAACGGGAGAATGCAGTAAAAAAATTTGGAAAAAAAAGGAGAAAAAAATCAGTTAAAAGAACAAGTTTTGTTCTATTTGTAGGCTTCTGAATATTTAATTTCGAATATTATGAAGAAGTCATACCAAACATTTCAATAATATTCTTCATGACCTTTGAAAATCTATATTTAAAATGTTTACTAATTCATTAAAAACAGTTACAGTGCTAAAGTTTCAAACTGTTTGAAATATTCTTAGGTGTTCTGCACTTGAACTTTTTTAGCTTTAACAGTGTTGCATTTAAACAACTAAATTTGCTTAAGACATCAGACTAGTTTCAACAACTTTTTTTTAAATATTAATATAAAATTTTAAAAGAAACTAGATTGTTTTTCTTACGTGTAAAAACTTATAAAACTAGCACAAAAAAATTTTTTTAACTGGCTATTTTTAGCTAAAAAATAGGGCTTCTTTTTGCATATGAGCTAAACACTGTAAAAAAAATTCTTTCGCCTAAGACAAAAAATCCATTGAAGATTTTATTTAGAAAGCTATCAACTATGTTTTGAACTATTATCTTAATAGCAAGTGCATATACAACTGAGTTAGGGATCAACGTAGTTAAAAAAAGTATATTTTTAAAAATTTCCGCACTTGTCTTAGCGAAAACACATGCATAAAAAATAAAATTCTACTTTTATTTTCTTATTCTGTAGTTCAAAACATGTGTGCGATAATCATAAACACTCACGAAAAATGTTAGACAATTACTTTAAATACAACCTGAGAAATCTTGCTTAAGGTAGTGTAAAATGTGAAAAAATCTGATTGTGAGATAAACGCAACGCCAAGACTTAGAATCATTGTCTATCCACTGTTATTAATTTGCACAAAAATTGCTGTAACTTTATAAATAATTAGAGTACAAACAAAAGTAAAGTACTTTTAGAAAGCTAAGAGTACAGGAATTCTAAATTTATAATGAACTCAATTTTGAAAATTTTGCCCAAAATAGTGTTTTTGATAATCAGATTAACTTAAATTCCATTTTCATTTTGAAAGGGAATATTTGTAGGGAAACATGGAGAATTTGAAATTATCAACTAAAAATGAATCATTTTTATAACGGCAGGCACTAAACTTTCATTCTTCGCCATAGAAGATGCCGAAAGTGTTGCTCATTTATCGTTACTCATTGGGCACCTGTGAACCAATGTCACGGAGAAGAGCAACGTTAGCCACGCCACACTGCCACAAACCCGTTCATAGGGTGGGCCACATTCACTCATTCACACATCAGAATACAACACAGAGAGAAACATCAATGCCCAGGGTGGGATTCGAACCCGCGGCCATTGGCTTCACAGTCAGACACGCTAACTACTCGGCCACCTGGCCGGCACTAAAAATGAATCTAAACTACACCATTTAAATTTTTCCCAATTAACTTTTTAGTTTAAAGGGATATATTTTCTTATTTATTAACAGAAGAACTTAGAGAAGCTAGAACTGGAAGATACTAGAAGCATCTAAATAACATGCAATACCTTAAATCTTTCCAAATTCCGCTTTCAGTTCGAAAGGTTTTGTTTTTTTTTTAAGTTAACGTGAGAATTGTGGTTTTCTAAGTTTAGAAAGAATCTAAAAAACACAAATTATGTTATATTTCTCAAAATTCTCTCATTGGTTTAAATTTTAATTTTTCTCTTTATGATTTTCTCTTCTTTTGCTTTCTTTACTTAGTGTTCTCGCGAAACACAAATAATGTTAGAATCTTTTTTTCAAATTCGCTTTTAGGTTCAAATAGGCTATTTTTTCCCTGTAACATACCATCTTTCCTTATTTTAGAGTTCCTACGAAACAAATGATGTTAAAATTAGTTTCCAAAATTCTTTTTGTTTGAATAAGAATTATTATTATTATTTTTTTTTTTGTTTGAGCAGCATCTAAATCTATATATATATTTCTCTTACACGGCACCAAAAAAAAAACCCTCATTACAACTTCCCGAATGGCAACGTTAGAAAATCGACCAATGATTGCATCTAAAAATGTCACATGCCAAATCTAGCTAAGGTGGCTCAACATATAGCGCTTTTAAAAACGGAAACAATAACCAGAGTGAGCATTATCAGGTTGTTCAATTCAGCTGCGGCAAAAATTAAAATAAACAACTTAAAAAATAAAAATGCTGTTGCCAGCCATAGAATTTTTCTAAAGTTAACTGAGCAACATAAATCAAAATTATGATACCTGAGCGTTTGACGTAACAAATCCTTCAATTCTATAAGTGTTGCCCAAATTAACAATTGCAATTTCAAATTAATATTGAAATGTACAGGTTTAGAATTTTCTCCAGTGAAAAGTTTTCGTAACTTCAGTATTCAAAATAGTATACAAAAGCTAGACGTTAAGAACGTATCCAATGAGCGAGCAAAGCGAGCATTGGATTGCGAAGCAATCCGAAATGAACTGCGAAAGCAGTTCCGGGGGCTGGTGAGCGCCAGCGAGAAGGGGGCGAAGCCTCCTAGTAACATATTGTACCTTAAATCTTTCTAAATTCCCCTTTCAGATTGAAAGGGATTTTTTTTTAATTAACTTGAATTTTGCTGTTCTAAGTTCAAAAGAATCTAAAAAACACAAATTTTGTTAGATTTCTCCAAATTCCCTTTTCGGTTTAAATTTTATTTTTTCCCTCTGTGATACTACATTACGCTTTCTTTACTTAGTGCTGCCACTAAACACAAATAATGTTAAAATCTTTTTCCAAATTCCCTTTTGAATAGTATATTTTTCCCCATAACATACCATTTTTCCCTTTCTTTTAGAGTTGCCGCAAAACTTAAATGATGTTAGAATTTGTTTCAAAATTTATTTTTAGTTTGAATAAAAAATGTTCCCTGTTCTACTATTTTCCATTTCTTTAGTATTCCTGCTAAACTCAAATGATGTTAGAATTTGTTTTCAAATTCTCTTTCTGGTTTGTATAGGTTTTTTTTTTCCCTTTAACCTTTCCCTTTCTTCACGTAGTGTTACTATTAAACACAAACGTTAAATATTTTTGTTGCCAAATTCCCTTTTATGTTTCAAAGGAATTCTTTTTTGAAAAAACAAACATTAGAACTTTGCTTTATCCGACCTAATAATGCATTTAAACAACTTTTCATATTAAATTTTGAGCTGATTTGTAATAAACAACAAATTTTCGAGGACATTCATATGTTGAACAGTGATATGAGCAAAAATATTCTCTTTTCATTCAAAAAGAAAAAAAATAGAAGGTCGTTATAATGGAAAATAGAATTCCTCGATTTAGAAAAACTCGAATGAAATAAAAACACCTTAGAACAGAAAAAATATTCCAAAAATAAATAGAGAATTAAATTTAAGTACTTCCCTCCATAAACTAAATGAAAAACACACAGAAAATTCCTCGCAATAATATTTCAAATATAATTTATTAAAAGAATATTTAAAAATATAAAACTCTGATTTTTATCGAAACAATCAATAATTGTTCTATAAGCAGTAAATTTAAATCACTTTTTTTAAGTTTCCTTAACACAAAAATTTACAAATAATCAGATAGAAAATATAAGCAAATTGAAATTCCATTAATGGAATAATCAAAACACATTTTGTATCAGACTCCATTAATAATTCCAATTGGTTTTAGAGTGTAGTTCTAATTGGATAGGATTTCTGTATGGAATTTCAAATTTGATTACAGTAATAGGGTTTAGAGTCTAAATGTGATTCCAATTAAATTGTAACATGCAAATACAACTACATGTTACTATCTAGCGAAATCGTGCATAGTATTTAAATTAAATAAATGAATAGCATACATACATGCATATAATGAAGCTCATAAGTGCCAAACTAAAAGTTATATGTTACGTAATTAATCCAACGAAATTAAGCATAATTAGCCCAGTATACAGAAATTAAGTTCAATCTGTATTAATTTTAAAGGAAGTTTCGTCACAAAAATTGGATTGTCAATACTATGTTCAAAAAAACAAGTAATTCGATATCAAGCAATTTTTTATGTGCCACCTAGACTTTCAACATGGCTTTAATTTAATCCAATTCAGCGTGGATTTTTTTTTAAACATATTATCTACGAATCACTGAGAATTTTTTTAAAAATTGAAGCTAAAACATTCAAAATTGTCTTAAATATGTTTTTAAATATGGAAATAAGTGCACTCGGGGCAAAAAAAAAAAAAAAAATAGAAAATGTTTGTTTCTTTGACAAAATTTACTGGTTTGTAACTGATAAAAATAGTTATTTAGTTATTACAGATTGGGGAAAAAACACATTAAGAGTCCAAAACGTCCAAAAATTATTTTACAAAAAAATTATATGTGCTATTCTGTCAAAACTAATAAACTAGGATTTTTTTTTTTTTTAATATTAATAATGTAAAAAAGTAGTTATAAATGTAATAAATTAATAAGTTATGTCTGTCTTATAATGTTGCGAATGGTTTGACCCTTATTTACTACCCAATTATATTGTATAATAAGGTAATTTTTTTTCGTGGGTAGCTATAATGAATTAAGAACATTTAAATGACACTCGAAATGGACATTAATTTTTAAAAAATATATCCAGTATAAAAGATCTTTACAATCTATACAACAGATCATTAAGTTATATAAATGTTCTCAAGAACAGAGCAACTTATCAACAGATCATCAAGAGAGCACTGCTTTTTATTTTATATTTCTTTCTTATCATTTAAAGTGTCACTTGTAAAGTTTAAAAGAGCACTTTCAAATCACAATTTTTATTATTTGCTTAATACTACAATAATATGTATTATTGTTATTGTAGATTATTTATTATGCAATAATAACTACAATATTAGCTAATTATTCACTAGATACTACAGTAGTAGGTTTGCGCACTGGGGTACCTCGGGGTCGTGGAACCCGTGTTTATCCAATAAAGTCAAACCCCTTGAGGGAAATAAATTATTAAAAAAATCTATAAATCTACATCTTCAACAGCAGTAACAGTAGACAGCTCTTTACTATAAGCTTGTTTTTTAACTAGTCACTTAAGAATGAATTTAAAAAAGAACTTTCATGTGATATGCTGTTACTTTACTTTTGGCTCATTAAAATAAATTTATAAAAATTATTTTAAATATATAATATGTAGCTCACATATTTTGTACAACGTCTTCTTATATAAAATATTATTTTATAAAATGTTTTATTTTCTCATTTAAACACATTTTGGAAAAAAAATCAAGATATGTTGAATGCCTTCAATTTCATTTTACCATCCAGATAAGACCTGGAATTTTATCAGGTATAAAAATTTATGAAAAAGTACGAGTAATTACAATAGATTTTTGACAATAATAAGAAAAAAATATAGTTCATAAGGAATCATTATGATAACTTAGTAAAGGTTAAATATTTGCTAATAGCTTCTAATAACTTTACATTATTTAAAATTATTTCATTATAAAATAAACTCGTTAATAAAAGCTTGAAACTTACTTCGTAGAATGTATGCAACATAATATACCATCTCAAAGTGAAATAGATTTCATTTTAAAAAAAAACAATTGGTTCACGAAATTGAATTTAGTTACAGTATCTAATCTTACAATATCTACTAATCTTATTATATCTACAAATACCAATCTTACGATAATTTAGTTTGAAAAATATTACAATATAAAACTTTCACGTGTCAACACAAACTTCCATTATCACCTCGATTTCATTAAAATATTTAATTCCTTTGAATCATCTTATCTCTTTTCAAATCAAAGGTGTCCGTTGTAGCCCAGTGGCTTGAGAATCAGACTTCGGTCCGAAGAGGCTGAGGTTCGATCCTCGTCTCTACTAAGACCCACCGAGTAGACGATTCCCCAGACGATTCCATAGATTTTACAAGCATGTATGGATCGATACGTGCTCGTAAAATCTGTGGTATCGAGTCCTGCGATTCGTTGCTCGGCAGTACCATGGGTACAAGGATCTATAGAAAATTTCCGTCCCCTTCAGATCTATCGACTGGGATTCAAACCCGGTTCGCCGCGTTCGAAGGCGAACACTCTATCCCCTGAGCCATCGTAGGTCCCGCAGTGAACTGATCGTTAAGACACGGTTCCCAGCAGATCACCGAAGTCAAGCATCACTGGCTGCGGTCAGTGTGCGGGTGGGTGACCACTTGGATCAGTCTGCGTAGGGACCGAGGGTGTGCGGTATTGGTTCTCGTTAAACTGTTCTACCGTAAAGTGCTCGACTTCGCGTGCAGGTCGTTGGGCTACCGAAGCAGGGGTGACATCCCCTCTGCAGAGGATCAAAATTGTGATGGCATGTCTTCGGATCATCCTCAGGGATGTTTCCCAGACCGTCCCCAATACCCCATTGTGCAGCTCTAGTAACTACACCACACCTGAGCCATCGTGGCTTCCTTTCAGATCTATGTCTAAATTGAAGAAGTGTACTCACAAATGAGATCAAAAATAAAATGGCATGTCCTTGGATCATCCTCAGGAATGATCCAAAGACTCCAAACAAGACAATCTCACCAATCAAGCCCATTGTGCAACCACTACTACTAACAGGCAATAAAAGTACTTACAGCGTTACCATTCCCTCGTTGCATTATTCTGAAGAAGTTCAAATATGCTCACATCAGTTGAAGAAAGAAACTTTCCCAAGATTACGCAGCCCTCCTTAAGTGAGTATCGGGTTGAATCCTGTCATAACCCAGGGTGTATCTTCATCAAGTCCTTCTCTGACTTGTGATATCTGTTCTTCAATTTCACAAGGTCGTATAAATCGTACTTTGTAATGAGCACGTAACTGTTCATTTGTATAGCATACATATTTTTACCGTTCAATGTCTTTAGATCCTTAAAGGGCCGTTTTTTCTTCCTCAGTCAGATATCTTAGTTCCTCAGCCACTCCGACCTGCCTATAGACTAATCTAGTTCTATATTTAATTTTAAACTAAGATGTTTTTTTTTGTTGCTATACCAGGTAAACCCTAAGATATCTTCGGTGGCTTTAGGACACACGACGGACATACATAGCTCAGTCCTTGTCAAAACTACGTCTACGGACCTGTCGACACATATGACAATACAAGACCAAAATTTCTTACAGACAAAGCAGAAATTCTTACTACGTCCGGATCTGTAGAGGAGAATTCTACTGCATTTTGTAATTATGTCTGCACATGCACAATACAACTTTCTTTCAGGAAAAAGGGGTGAATTATAATATGATAATGCAGTAGATTCTTATCTAGCAATCCAAATTCAGTTAGGACGCCTTTACAATTTCAAACCGTGACATGGTATGCCATACTCTCTTACTCCCTTAAGGCTTATTTCAATATAGCGTGGGCTAGAAAGAAATAAAACTAATATCCCGGGTTGGATTGGGAAAGAGAGGGTCACAGGTTCATAACTTTAAGCCTCTGAATACTGACAAAGAAGTGATTGAGTAGTATACTGGCACTTAATTGAAATTGGATTTACTCCATTTAACTGCTTGCGTTCTATTCACCTGGTGTTAGATCCTTCAGTAATTTTGAAACAGTTTATAGACATTGGTCTACTTTAGTAAAGTGGTAGTATTATTAATATTTTGTTTACGTAGATCTGGATCTGGATTATAGGAGAAAGAAACATCCCTGAGGACGATCTGATGACATGGCATTTGAATTTTAATTCTCTGCATGGCTAGCCCGACGATGTGCGCACGAAGGGAAACAGTTTAACAAGAACTGATACCGTACACTCCCGGTCTCTTTGCAGACTGATCAAAATAGTGACCCACCCCCTCACTAACTGCTGCCAGTGATTCTTGACATCAGTGGGAGAGCTTTTACTTTACTTTTACTTTATTTGCAAAAACTGGGCACCTGGGCCGCGCAGCGGCCCCTATCCCATTCATCATGAAAATATACAACAATGAGTTAAACATTTTGAATTTAAGCAGTCGTTGTGGTAGCTTTACAACAAAAAATAGCCATGATTAGAAAACAAACTTGAGCAGACGTATTTACATAAATTGCAGTGAGTATTTACAGAAATTAATAGCCTTGATTAGAAAATTTTACAGACTTGAACAGAGATGTTTACCATGAAAATATGTACAGTAAATTGAATATGAGCATAAATAAATGATGATTATATATATACAAAAGTCGTGATTCAAAGACGTGATGATTTTACATAAATTTTTTACAAGCCTTGGTGGCGCCATCTGGTAAGATCGACTTCAATTTGAGGGCAGTATGCGGTATTTATTTTGAAAATCAGTATGGAAAGTTAGAGTTCCGAGTAATAATAAAAGTTCAAATAAAGTTCAAAACAAAACAAAAAAGATGTTACTGTGCAAGAGTAGCTTCCCCCATTAACCTCTGAAGAAGATGGAGCACTTCTTGATTTTTTAGAAGTTCTTGCAGTTCCTTAATTATTGTAACCAGCCTTTGAGCAAGACCAGTTGTTGTTGATGGCAAGGCACAAGTTCCCTTCCTGCCGGGACGGGCACTGCCCCCTGTGTAGTTGGCGGTATGGGAATCTCCGCAGTTGCAGCACTTTGGTGGTGTATTATTATCCTTTTGGCACTGGTATGAACGATGTTTGGCGGCACATTTTACACATCTTGATGGTGAGTTACATGAACTTTGACTGTGGCCAAATTCCTGGCAGTTATAACACTGAATTGGGTTTTGCCCGCCTCGGAATCTTTCAATACTGACCGGGATACTTTGTATATTGGTGATTGAGAAAATTTGTCGGTTAAAATGAGATTCTGTAAGAATTGTGAGAAAAGGTGGGAGGAGTCCAGTGGGAGAGCTGTGAGACCTTCTTTCTTTATAGTTAAACATACATAAGCAAGAGTGTGTGTGCTCATTATAAAGACGGCTTGTAGGCACTTGTCAAGTTGAGTAGTTGTACATCATTTATGTTGCACTAGAGCTGATTGGTAGACTATTAGCTAGGGTCTGGGAAACATCCTTGACGATAATCGAAAGATATGATATCGCAATTTTAATCCTCAGCACAGGAGGTGTTTCCCCCCTCCCCGTTTTGGAAACCCAATGACCAGCCCGAAATCAAGCACCTTACGGTAAAACAACTTAACAAGAACTGACACCAAACACCCTCAGTTCTTTTGCAAACTGATTAAACTGGTCCCCCACCCACTCATTAATTGCAGCAAGGGACGCTTAATTTCGGTGATTTCCTGTAGCTCTTCTGAAGCTAAAGAACAGATAACTGGGAACCGTGTCTTACGATCATTCCACAGTGTAGTTCTTCTGAAGCTAAAGAACAGATAACTGGGATCCGAGTCTAACGATCAATCCACAGTGTAGCTCTTCTGAAGTTAAAGAACAGATAACTGGGATCCGTGTCTAACGATGAATCCACAGTGTAGCTCTTCTGAAGCTAAAGAACAGATAACTGGGATCCGTGTCTAACGATGAATCCACAGTGTAGCTCTTCTGAAGCTAAAGAACAGATAACTGGGAACCGTGTCTAACGATCATTCCACAGTGTAGCTCTTCTGAAGCTAAAGAACAGATAACTGGGATCCGTATCTAACGATCAATCCACAGTGTAGCTCTTCTGAAGCTAAAGAACAGATAACTGGGAACCGTGTCTTACGATCATTCCACAGTGTAGCTCTTCTGAAGCTAAAGAAGAGATAACTGGGATCCGTGTCTAACGATCAATCTACAGTGTAGCTCTTCTGAAGTTAAAGAACAGATAACTGGGAACCGTGTCTAACGATCATTCCACAGTGTAGCTCTTCTGAAGCTAAAGAACAGATAACTGGGATCCGTATCTAACGATCAATCCACAGTGTAGCTCTTCTGAAGCTAAAGAACAGATAACTGGGAACCGTGTCTTACGATCATTCCACAGTGTAGCTCTTCTGAAGCTAAAGAAGAGATAACTGGGATCCGTGTCTAACGATCAATCCACAGTGTAGCTCTTCTGAAGCTAAAGAACAGATAACTGGGATCCGTATCTAACGATCAATCCACAGTGTAGCTCTTCTGAAGCTAAAGAACAGATAACTGGGAACCGTGTCTTACGATCATTCCACAGTGTAGCTCTTCTGAAGCTAAAGAAGAGATAACTGGGATCCGTGTCTAACGATCAATCTACAGTGTAGCTCTTCTGAAGTTAAAGAACAGATAACACAAACCAGAAAAAGATAATACATAGATCCATTCATGGTTACAGTAGTATTTGAACCCGCTTCCTCCATGTTCCAGTGCATTTAACAAATTGGTGAGACTTGCTTGGTCAAGGAGGATCTTAAGCTAAAAACTTTCGCTTGTAAGTGCCAATATTCTTGTGTATTATCAGTACACGAGCCAGTGATACTTCTGTACTTTAAACTGAGTCAGGCAACCATTCTAATCTGCAAAGTAATTGAAATATCCTTCTCATATTACGTCCCGCAGTGGACTGATCGTAAAGACAGGATTCCCAGCAGATTACCGAAGTCAAGCATCAATGACTGGGGTCAGTAAGCGGGTGAATGACCACTTTGATCAGCCTGCGTAAGGGCCGAGGGTGCATGGTACCGGTTAAACTGTGCTCAACTTAACGCGCAGATCGTCGGGCTACTGAACCAGGGGAGCCATCCCCTCTGGAGAGGATCAAAATTGAGATGGCATGTCTGCGGATCAACCTCAGGGATGTTTCCCAGAGCATCCCCAATAGCCCATTTCGCAGCTCCAGTGAGATGTAAGTTAAGTACCTACCTACTTTTGCACAGAACAGCCTTCTCTGAAGCAATTTGAGATATGGGCTATCCTGATCTCATATCACCTCTGTCAAGTTTACAGACAGAAACAGGTAGCCAAAAGCGTATGAAAATAAATCTTCATACCGAATACAGTTAATATGCAACAACAATGACGATTATCTTATCATAGTAACTATTAATTAAATAAACTTCTATTTGACCCTTCTGAAAACTTTAAAGATTCGAAATAAAACTCTTGCTATCTGAAGTCTACTTTAAGTCTTTTCACTAAAAATAAAATTGCAGAGAAACTTTGAAGAGAAGATTTCTCTAGGGAACATCTGTCAACTATGCGTGACATTTCGAAGTAAACTATTTCAAGATTGGAAAGGATGAAACAAATGTTGGCCAACGCAAATATTTACTCCCATAAAGTTAGGAAACATTGTTTCTAGAACAAAACAGTAAGTTCTATATACAGTTCTTTTCTTTCCCTTTTTTTATCCAATGTTCGTTTGTGACTTTAGAAAAGAAATATTAGTTTTCTTTCTTTCATATATCTATATTTAGTAATACTTACACTTAGCAATATTAAAAACTGTATTACTATATTGAATTATTTATTTGCTTTTATCGAACATCTAACCTTTAATCAGCTTCGATTGAAAAACTACCGAAATAAAGTTCCGTTACTGCTAGTAAGTATATAACAGATGTGTTTGAAAAACTAAGGGGAAAAAATCCTGTTTTATGTATTTTAAAATAATATCGCAACTTAAAAGTTGTTATTATTTTTTTCTAGAATCTGCCATAATTTCTGACTCGGTAAAGAGCTAATGACAAAATTGTAAAGCAATTGGTTTCCCAGCACTTTGAGTTTTGAAAAAACATTGAAAATGAAAAAATTTTTGTTACTTTACTGCGGCATATGAAATTCGTTAATAAAATGAGGTAAAAATTCAGATATCAAGAAATATAAATGTTTTAATAAATTTTTTGGCTGTGTAATTTTTGCATTTTTCAAATTTTTAGTGTAAAAACATCTATAAATATTGCATCAGTTAAAATACTACTCTAATTTTATAATCTAAATCCACTACATATGTTATCTATCTCTCAGATACATTATTATTATTTACTGAAAGTAAATTTTTATATTGCGACAATGAAATTATTTGTATTTTTTCGTAATATTAGGAAAGAAATTGCTAAACCAGAAACTAATAATTAAAATGAATCGATGTTTCAGTATTGTTTAATGAGCTACTTTTCATTAATGAATTTTGTCATTCTAAGCGTTGCTTTTACGGAGTTGGATTGACTTAGATTCAAATTGTTTTTCGAACTGCTTGGAATTAACATTCCTTTTTTTAAAGTGCAGGACAGGTTGTTTAGAAGTTAAGGTTTAACTTGTAAAAAGTGAAAAAAATTTACATATAGTTATGTGGAAACTGACATCGATGTTAGAAGCTATCTAAAAAAATTATGTATTGCCAACTATGTATTTTTATTACGCCGATGATATAGCTAATGAGGTAGAAACTGTCCATAGAACTAATAGTTTAGAAGATAAAAGGGTTTTATAAATAGAATACAATTTTTGAGATAAGCCTGTTAGTGTATAAAAACCTGGCTAATAAAAACACCAAATTTGGAGGTATGAAATAATTTTGGGGATACCACAGAAAACAATCATTTACCATTATTACTCTAGCGCGAACTGAGAAAGCATTTTTTTCAAAGCACTATAATACAAATAATGTTGTAAAATTATGGGAGATAACGTTGTTGTAAAATTATGGCAGATAACGTTGTTGTAAAATTATGGCAGATAACGTTGTTGTAAAATTATGGCAGATAACGTTGTTGTAAAATTATGGCAGATAACGTTGTTGTAAAATTATGGCAGATAACGTTGTTGTAAAATTATGGCAAACAGCGTTGTTGTAAAATATGGCAGACAACGTTGTTGTAAAATTACAACAGACAACGTATTTTTACAACAATAAAATTACAGCAGGCAACGTTGTTGTTCCTGTAAAATTACGGCAAGCAACATTATTGTTGTAAAATTATGGCAAGCAACGTTGTTGTAAAATTACGTCAGACTAGGATGTTGTAATAAAACTGCGGCAGACAACGTTGTTGTTGTAAAATTACGGCAAGCAACGTTGTTGTTGTAAAATTTCGTCAGACAATGATGTTGTAGTAAAACTGCGGCAGACAACGTTGTTGTTGTAAAACTACAGCAGAAAACGTTATTGTTGTGAAATTACAGCATACGACGTTGTTGTAAAACTACAACAGATTACGGTGTTATTGTAAAATTACTGCAGACAACGATGTTATTCTAAAAATGTAGCAGATAATGTTATTATTGTAAAATTACAGTAGACAACAGTGTTATTGAGAAATAATTGCAGAGAAACTAAATTGTAGTAAAATGGTTATAAATAATATTCCAGTCATCAAACTATTCGAGACAATGTTTCTATTTCTATAAATATAGCTTTCTCTAATAATACATATTTCAAGCCCAAGTGGTACTGCATTGACACTATTTCTCTAAGAACTAGATATTCACAAAAGCATTTCTAAATTTAGAGAAAAAGAATAAGAAATAAGAGAAATCCAGACAGAAAAATGAATAATATATTTTTCTTCGCTCCAGTTTCCCGACACTTTACATGATGATGAAAAAAAAATAAGATACGATAGAATTTCGCCAGAGACTTACGCCAAATAATGTTTTTGACATTTTCTGTTATTGCATTTCGTGCTTATATGTTGAAACTTAGAAATCGTAACAAATATTTTCTTTGAATATGGCTCAACATTAGAACTCAATTATTTATATTAGATTAAATCTTTATGTGTGTCTTGGGTTACTTGATCTAAACATTAAACACTTTTCTATGATGGCTGAAAATTTAAACTTTAGAAATGTACTTTTCAGAGCTATGCATGTCATCATAATCTGTGTCAGATCATTAAAAATGCCTGAAATTACTATTCCTCTATCATATACGCGATATTTTTTACTGATAGCTTAAAGTATAAATATCATGAATGTAGTTTTCTGTTTATATTTATATGGTTTTTGACCATTAAAAACGCGTAAGATTATTTTTTATCAGCACTAATCACTATTGTTTAATGATAGTTAAAAGTTTAAATTTCATGAGTGATACACTTATCTGCTTATATTTATATTGTAAGAATGGTGTTAGATATTCAAAAATGCTTAAAACTATTTTTTATTAGAATTATTATTTATTATTAAAATTATTTTTCTATACACTTTTTATTTATAGCAAAAAGTTTTAATTTAATGAATGTACTTTTCTGATCATATTAATATTATGAAAAAGTGCTGGACTTTAAATGCTTAAGTTTATTTTTTATCAGCCCTCTGAACTATTTTTTACTGATAGTTAAAAATTTAAATTTCACGATAAGTGCTTTTTTTAAAATATGCATATTAAAAGAATTTCGTTAGATCTTCAAAAGATTATGTTCTATTAGCTCTATACAATATTTTTTATTGATAGCAAAAAGTTTTAATTTAATGAATGTACTTTTCTGATCATATTAATATTAAGAAAGCGGTGTTTTAATGTTTAAGATTATTTTTTATCAGCCTTATACCTTATTTTTTATTGATAACCAAGACTGCGTGGAAACTTAAGAAAATTTGTGTTTATCACTTTTAGTGTGTTATGAATCTAGCTTCTCAGTTAAAAGATAGGCCTAATTTCGAATTTTCAAAATATCATCTTTATGTAGTTAGAACTTTCACCTGTCACACTTAGCAACATTTCTTGGTGTCCAAATGGGTGAAAAATTATAAACTCACCTTTAAGCTGACTTTTAAAGCTTATTGTTATTCCTATGATTTATTGAAAACTGATTATTAAAAACAAGTGTAGACGGTGAATTGAAATGTAAAATGCACTTTTTGATATCTTTCATCCTAGAGGAAAATTCAATTTTGTCTCTTTTAGGATCACATACTGCTAAGAAATCCACAAATATTTGGTTACATTTATGTGTATATATATCCCAATACTTTTTTGAATTTCGTACCCAGAGCTTCTCAGTTTTCATCAATTGATTCAAAACACGTTTCGGGCAAATAGCTGTTTCTTACTCCTTATTTGTTGGAAATTGATATCTTGACAGAAACCACGGTAAAAAAAAAATTGTAAAAAGAAATGTTTGCGAAATACATTAACATGAGTGGCAATTTTCTTAAGAGTATGCACGACCTATATTTTTTAATTTTTCTCTAAGAAATGTAGTTTAAAAATGTGCACACATAAGAATTTTCTAATAAATACTTAAGCAATAAAACAATTGAATAATCATTTTTCCTGGTCTTTTTTTCAATTTCCTAGACAAGTTTTCATGCTTGTTCTTACTCGAATCTTCCTCAATAGCGGTTCATTAGACGATAGTTTGGTTTCTTCGCTTTTAAAAGATTAAAACACCCCTAGTATGAATAACTTTATAATTTTCCCTTCGTAAATTACAGAGTTGTCAATTGTCTGTTTTCTCTCGTTTTCACCCGAAGCAGGGGTGCCATCCCCTCTGCAGATGATCAAAATTGTGATGGCATGTCTTCGGATCATCCTCAGGGATGTTTCCCAGACCGTTGCCAATAGCCCATTGTGCAGCTCTAGTGTGACGTAAATCAACTACAACTACAACTACAACTCTCGTTTTCACGTCCCTCAATGGACTGATCGTAACAGTCAAGCACCACTAGCTGCTGTCAGTAAGCGAGTGAGTTACCACTTTGATCAGTCTGCGTAGGGACCGAGGGTGCGCTATATCAGTCCTCGGCAAAACTGTTCTACCGTAAAGTGCTCAACTTCGCGATGCAGGTAGTCGGGCACCTTCATCAGGGGAGCCCTCCCCTCTGCAGAGAATCAAAATTGCGATGGCATGTCTTCGAATCATCCTCAGCGATGTTTCCCAGACTGTCGCCAACAGCCCATTGTGCAGCTCTAGCGTGACGTAAATAACGTACCTACCTACCTAACCTAGTTTTCACATAATTCGCTTCAATTTTCTGTCATCACGTTTTGACATTTTCTAGAGTTTATGTCCCCTTAATGTTAAAAATTTTGGTTTGCTACCTTCAGTTGAAATACTTTATCTATATATTTATTTCTCTTATATGGTCGCTATAGTCCTCCATAATAATTCATTTTGTTAGGTTGTATTAAGTAATAATTTAAGGAATGTTAAATAATTAATTATACATTAAGTATTTATTTAGATACATTTTGTTAGATTGTATTAAGTAATATAAGTAGTTTTAAGTAATTTGATATACGTTAAGTATGTATTTTGATTCATTTTGTTAGGTAGTTTTAAGTGAAAGTTTGTGCAGTGTTGAATAGTAGAGCTGATTTACTCTACCTAAGTTAGAATGATAATTAACGATTAGTTAATTAAATACAGAGCCATATCGCACATCGAATTAATTGAAATATAATTTTTTCACTTCTACTTCTTTTATTTTACTTAGATTTATTATTTGTTTACTTATTGTACCTGCCTTTTGTGTACCTGCCATCTTCGATGCATAATAAGTTTATGTTCCGCATTACTTCGTGTCTTTCTATTAAGTCTCTGTGTAAATATATAGTGAAAGAATTGAAATCTTTGTAAAAGAATTTAGAACGTGTCATGTAAGAGAATTGAAACTTGATGGGGTTGGCTTACTCTAAATAGAATGGAAAGAACAGTTGCTAACGTAAACAAATCCTACCGTTCAACAACCAATCAGGATCGAGATACCCACGCTACGCTACGTGCAGGTATCCCATTCACTACTAGCTTTTGTTAATGACGTCATTCATCTAAAACTACCAGCTTTACAAGTTCAAACACGCTTAAATTCTACTAATTGATTCTTTTACTTTGACATTAACTTTGTGAAAGATAATACTCAATGTTTTCTGTTACAACTTAATGAAAATAAAGAATTTTTTTAAAAAATGCGGTTGATGACAGCTCATTTGACAACATACAATTTTGACAAATTTACAATTTATGCAAAAAATGCCATATTTCTCTGAAATATTTAAAGTTTCATTGTTATTTACCGTTCACGAAATATCAGAATTTTAATATTTTTTTTCTCGGTTTTGTTTTTCATGGCTGCGAATTCCGGATGCCTTTACAACAAAAATGGATATCGGAAACAGAGAAATCCAATTTTTCAACTTGTCATTTCTGCATACTTTCTTTCACACACGTCTCATGCATTTTAATGATGTAGCACGTAAAAAATATCAGCACGACAGATATACAAAATATAAGCCCCAGCTCTTCTTTTTCTCGATCTGTGTTTTCACGTCTTCTTTCATTATTTCCAGACTTTTGAATTTTATCCGTATCATCTTTGCCATACACAGCAGAAATTGTGTTCGATTTCATCTCGTATGGAAGACAATCCCGACAGGACAAAGATTCGATCTTGTACTTTGGATTTGTTTCTTCAATAACACAAAAACATATTTGAAAGTATTTTATTTTACATCGAATCATTTCAGTTTTTGAATAAAAATGTAGACCAAAAATACATTTGGTCTTACATTTTGATCTTAGACTATATCATTTAAAGACGTGTTTTATTTTTTAAAGACCTTAAAAATTCCTAATGATATTTCAACTTATTTTTTCAGCAGGCACCGTGTTGACGTAGAAATTATTGAGTTATGCAAGTATTTACTGAACATAACATCTTTAAGTTAAACTAAATATTTATTCAGTATACTACAAAAAGAAACAAAATGGAACGATGATCGTAATATCTATAAAAATAATAAAGAGCACGGGCTTCATAGGTAAAAGTAGAAGTAGAAGTAGTAGTAATGATGTATTGCCAGACTTTATAAATATGTAAATACCAATCCTTTTTCTTATTAACACATACATCAATAGTTGAAACCTCGAAAATTATTACTAACTTCTAAATTTAAAAAAAAAATAGAAATTCTCAAATAATAGAAAAACCACAAGGTAATAAATTATATACTACATACATTTATGTATGTAGTTCATTGTTCTTTTTCAAAGCGGTATCATATATTTATCGTTGCCACTCAAAATAATTTCAAAAATACGGACAAATAATAGATAGCGAAACTCATTATAGGTGGCGCTCACAACTCTCAACTTACTGTAATTTTTCAGCTGCTAGTTGTAATATTTCACGTCTGAAACTGAAGTAATAGTACATTCGCAGCAAATTCAACTCGGTTATTACTGAGAATTGAATATGCGTAATCTTTTTAAATCTTTGAACTTGAGTTAGAGTAATTTTCTAGAATCGAAGAACTTAAACTTGCGTAATCTTCTGAATCTTAGGACTTGAATTTACATAAACACATTGAATCTTAAGACACGAATTACCATTAACTTATTGAATCTTAATACTGCAATTAGCATAAACAGAAACTTAATTTAGAACTTAAATCTGATTAATCTTACAAAATCTTATGATTTGAATTTATGTAAAATAATATCAATTTTAACGACTTGAATTTGAATAAAATCTGATTAAATCTTACGCATAATTTTATTGAATTCGTATAATCTTATTATATTAAGAATTGAATATGCATAATATTCTTATAAACTCTTATGCATAATCTTTATGAATCGGAATTATTATATTAACTTTTAAGACTAATTTGCTTTGAATTTTGGCAGATCTATATTTTGTATAATATTATTAAATTTCGGATTAGAATTTGCATAATTATATTAATTCTAGAACTTGTATTGGTTTCGTCTAAAAGTAATTTAGTTTTTTATGAAAATAAAAAGTAGTTTTTTTTTGTAGTGAATAAATTTTATTGAATCATATTTTGTCCATTTTTGTCTAATACCTTTTGCCATCTTTCTGACAATAGCATGATTCAACGCACATAAAATTTTTGTACTTTGCAGAGAAAAAACTTTATTCAGGTAATTTTTGACCTCCTTAATTGAAATAAAGATTTTATTGTCAAAATAATTTTGTAGAGACCAGAACATTGTTGTAGACAACTCATTTCTCGTCTACAGTGGTGTTGAGCTTCAAAAATGGGTAATTTTCTTGACGTTTGAGCAGAAAAATAACAGAGCTAAGCATGATGAGACATTTTTCTTTCTCGACAAACGACACCTTTGATAATATTAATGTCTGATCACAATCTCACCTTGTTATTCACCGGTTTTCGTCAATTAATGCCTTTATGCGTCTTCACTAGTTTTAACTGGCATGACGCATCTACATGCATGTAATTGACATTTCGCCGAGTCGAAATTTTACGAACAAGTTTTGGCACTGTCGTGCTGCCAATACATCTTTCCAAAATAAATTTTTTTTTCTTGCTTGAACAACGTTTTTACCATTTAGATAGCAAAAAAGCTAAGTATCCTGGAAAAATACTGTTTTTCACTTTCCATATTAAAGGGTACCAGCCAAAAACTACTGCATAGGAACAATCGAACTTTTTCACAAACAAGCCTTGCTATATCAGCTACCAAAATATATAATAGTTATGCGACTTAAGTATGAAATTAACTGTGGAAAACTGTACTTAGGTCCTCTGTTTGAAGAAGAAAAAAACGTAATTACTTTCCAAACAACCAATAGTTTCATCTAAACTACTTAACCATAAGAAATAAATTATAATTCTGATAAATTAACAATGATATATTAAAGTAAGAAATAGGCGGGTTATTGATTAGATACGAAAAATTTGATATGTTACTATGAACGACGAAATTTGTATTTGTTGACTTCCACCGATGAATATTGCCAATCACATAGTCGCTTTATAATGCCCGAAATATATACTAGGTCTAGTTAAGTACCACTGCCCGGTACACTGATGTTTTCTTAAGGTTCAGTGTCACTGCCCGGTATACATTTGCCAAATAAATACTGCACTGATGTTTTTTTTTTAAGAAGCAGTGCCACTGTAGGGTATGCATTCTCCCTGTACTCCGAACACTGATGTTTCTCCTAATCTATCTTCAGCAGATATTAAAATATCAAATAAATATAATAATATAAACAAATAAATTAATATCAAATCGGATATAACAAACATTTCGGACATTCACCAAAGCGACTATGTGATTGTTGTCATTCACCGGTAAAGGTCGACATTCTCTTGATTTCGGTGACTCACGGTAACATATACATACACATAAGTTTTAAAATTTGAAAGCTTTATTATTACTCTTTTTTTTTTTTACAAATTTTGAAACGTCAGTCTTATCCCTAAAAAGGCCCACAAATATAATACAAATGTTTAATATTTTGCATAACTTTACATTTACTAAGATTCAAAAACTCTTATTTCTTAGCTTTTAGCATCTCTTTTTGAATGCGTGCCCCCCCCCCTCATCCTCAAGACACCTTTTTCGCATTCCGCTCACCATTTTCAAGAATCCTTCCCTTAATCTTCAAAATGGACGTCAGTTTTGCATCTCAAGAGTGCGATGAATGCGGTGATAAAGAAGTGAAGGCGGAAAACTTTCTTGCGGTTGGCAGTTACGAAGTGGTGACACATTGAGTGGTTTCTCATGTTTCCTTCTGCCTGCTTTTTTTTTACGACGCGCACCAACAAAATATGAAAGATAACTTACCCCGTCGAGACAATTTTTCCTTGATGCATTATCCCGCTTATAATATCAGGCAGTATAAGCGTCTCGACATCATGGAAAAAGGATTTTCGGTGGCATTAACAGCTTTCACTAGACTTATAGGAAAATGCTTGGGAAGTGAAGAGATTATTATGGAGAAATTGTTATCTATAACTTCATCTTAAATCTTCTACTTCTGGAATAATTTCTTTCTATTGATATAAATGCCGTGTTTTAAGTTAATAATAAGTAGAATGACGTACTAGCGACCGTATGTTTCTCTAAAGTTATTATTAAGCATTAACTAAGTGAATATTAACTAAGTAAATTTAACTAAATAAATACTATTTAATGTATCTAGAAAGTCAAAAGAAATATTACTTATTTTAAACTTATAAGAACATTCTTGGGAAGTGAAGAGATTATTATGGAGAAAATGTCATCTATAACTTCAACTTAAATCTTCTACTTCTGGAATAATTTCTTTCTACTGATATAAACGCCGTGTTTTAAGTTAAAAATAAGTAGAATGACGTACTAGCGACCGTATGTTTCTCTAAAGTTATTATTAAGCATTAACTAAGTGAATATTAACTAAGTAAATTTAACTAAATAAATACTATTTAATGTATCTAGAAAGTCAAAAGAAATATTACTTATTTTAAACTTATAAGAACATTCTTGGGAAGTGAAGAGATTATTATGGAGAAAATGTCATCTATAACTTCAACTTAAATCTTCTACTTCTGGAATAATTTCTTTCTACTGATATAAACGCCGTGTTTTAAGTTAAAAATAAGTAGAATGACGTACTAGCGACCGTATGTTTCTCTAAAGTTATTATTAAGCATTAACTAAGTGAATATTAACTAAGTAAATTTAACTAAATAAATACTATTTAATGTATCTAGAAAGTCAAAAGAAATATTACTTTTTTTTTAACTTATAAGAACATTCATGGGAAGTGAAGAGATTATTATGGAGAAATTGTTATCTATAACTTCATCTTAAATCTTCTACTTCTGGAATAATTTCTTTCTACTGATATAATTGCCGTGTTTTAAGTTAATAATAAGTAGAATGACGTACTGGCGACCGTATGTTTCTCTAAAGTTATCATTAAGCATTAGCTAAGTGAATATTAACTAAGTAAATTTAACTAAATAAATACTATTTAATGTCTCTAAAAAGTCAAAAGAAATATTACTTTTTTTTAACTTATAAGAACATTCATGGGAAGTGAAGAGATTATTATGGAGAAATTGTTATCTATAACTTCATCTTAAATCTTCTACTTCTGGAATAATTTCTTTCTACTGATATAAATGCCGTGTTTTAAGTTAATAATAAGTAGAATGACGTACTGGCGACCGTATGTTTCTCTAAAGTTATCATTAAGCATTAGCTAAGTGAATATTAACTAAGTAAATTTAACCAAATAAATACTATTTAATGTATCTAGAAAGTCAAAAGAAATATTACTTTTTTTTTTAACTTATAAGAACATTCATGGGAAGTGAAGAGATTATTATGGAGAAAATGTCATCTATAACTTCATCTTAAATCTTCTACTTCTGGAATAATTTCTTTCTACTGATATAAATGCCGTGTTTTAAGTTAATAATAAGTAGAATGACGTACTAGCGACCGTATGTTTCTCTAAAGTTATCATTAAGCATTAGCTAAGTGAATATTAACTAAGTAAATTTAACTAAATAAATACTATTTAATGTCTCTAAAAAGTCAAAAGAAATATTACTTTTTTTTAACTTATAAGAACATTCATGGGAAGTGAAGAGATTATTATGGAGAAATTGTTATCTATAACTTCATCTTAAATCTTCTACTTCTGGAATAATTTCTTTCTACTGATATAAATGCCGTGTTTTAAGTTAATAATAAGTAGAATGACGTACTGGCGGCCGTATGTTTCTCTAAAGTTATCATTAAGCATTAGCTAAGTGAATATTAACTAAGTAAATTTAACTAAATAAATACTATTTAATGTCTCTAAAAAGTCAAAAGAAATATTACTTTTTCTTATAATATACAATACAATAATACAATAATACAAGATATAAATGTCTTGTTTTAGGTTAATAATAAGTAGGATGATGTAATAGAGACATTTTTTTTTATAGTTAGCGTTTAAATTTACACTAAACATACCAACATTTAACAATACAATATACAATTCCGGTCGATTGATTGGTTATGGTTAGTGTTAATATTATTTAGTTAATATTTTTAGAAAACAATTATTATTTTTCAAGACTTAAAGGAAAAAGAAAATATTGGAATAGGGAAAAATATTATTGTTAAGAAATTGTTATCTATAACTTCATCTAAATTGTTATCTATAACTTCATCATCAATTCTTATTCTAGAATAATTTCTTTCAAGAATTCTACTGATATAAATATTGTGTTTTAAGTTAATAACTCAGATGATGTAATATTGATTGTATATGCCTCTATAGTTAACATTAAACATTAACTGAGCAATATTAACTAAGTTAATATTATTTAGGAAATGTTTTTAGAAAATCAGAGAAATATTACATTTTTTAGACTAATGCTTTGAAGTTACATCCAGAATAATTTTTTTCGAGATTTCTACTGTCGCGTTTTAAGTTAAGAATAAGTAAGATTATGTAATATCGACTGTATATATATATTGAAAAAATTTTGTTGTGCATGCGTACTTTCAGAAAAAAAATTAGCCGTCAATATTGCGAGCTAAAAATAATAATTTAAATTTTTTTCACTTCTAAAATAATGTTCTAATTTTCAAAGACAGAACTTCGAATCATGACGTTCACTGTATTCTTTTTTATTCTTATTTTGTAATGCTTGTTTTTAAAGTGTTTTGAAGGGAGGAAATTAATGATAATATTTTAATCATTTGAATAATTTCGAAATAAATAGTAGTTGAATTTAACGAACTAAATAATGTAGAATTTTGCATCAAAAATTAAGTGAGATTAATTAGGTGAAAAATGCGTTAATATGAAAAGTTATATAGAGATAAGTTTGCTATCAATTATGCGACATTTTGCACCAATTCCAAGCGAGATTTACAATTTCTGTTATTACGCTTCCATGAAGAATCATTCATACTAAACAGTACTGTTATTATCCCAACTGTCAAACTCAACAATGAATTCCTAGATTCTAATGCCTCTCACCCATTATTTAACGCAACTCATTTGCTAACAAAGACTGCATGGGCACCTATACAATAATTTCATTTTCTAACTGTGCCTTTGCTTTCATGAGGCAAATGAATGCAGAGCCATTAACATAAAAGATCAAAGGGTAACGTAATCAACAACTTCCAAAGTCTGTTGATATCTCTCATAGGTGTTCGTAAAGACATTATAGCTTTCACTGTCTCTTAATAGACGACAGTAAACTATTTGGATGGCACATTGAGTAAATCATCCAATTTAGAGTGCATGGATCTATCGCACGTGTGAATATTATGAATTAAAGAGATAGTTTCTGGGACTTAAGAAGAGGAAGTCATCGGTTACCTGAAACTAAACTAATTTTTCCTACAAGAGCAACTTCATTTCCATAAAATAGAAAAGTTTGAATAATAGATTTTCAGTCCTTTTTTTTTGTTTCAATTTCTATGGTATTAAATTTTAATGCAATGGTGCAAATTATGACACACTAGGGTGCTGATCCTGATCGCTGTCGCGCACCAACCCCAATGATTGCTTCTCAATAATTGTTGCTTCTTGGATTAAAGTGTATATAGGCCGAAGTTGTGTTTGATCGAGACTGAGTAACAACAGCGCGAGGGTTTAATGTCGTAGTCACAAGTAGCAAATCAACTGTTTAATGTGAACCATCCAACGAAGTAGGTGTGATCAGCAGATCGAAGTGGGAGTTTTTGTCAAGGTAGTCATGTTCACATCACGTCCGAAGGTCACCAATGTGGGGAGAGTTGTCATCGACTATGTCAACCTTCATCTATGAAAAGGTATCCCAACACAGAATCGAGTTAACAAGTCTTTTATACTAGTGAATTGGAATTGTATTTTTGTAGTGGTAGATACACTACAGTGAGTTTTTGTATCAATTTCTAAGATATTAAATTTAAATGAAAAGGCACAAATTATGACACAATAGGGGGGAAGGGGTAAGCCTCAATAGTCACGACATTGTGCATGAAGATGATCATTTAGTTTTAAATCATTTAACGAATCTTCTTTAAATGTAATTTTATATTAATGTAATTTGCACAAAATATAATAATTGTTAAACGATAAATAAGATTGGACACAAATTTAAATAACTTTATCTTAAAATGTAACGTAGAATTACGCTATAATAAAAAAGAAACAATTCTCTTAGTTAAAATCAAAATCAGAAACGTTATAATAGCAATACTGGTAAATGCCTTTAGAAATACATAAACATTTATAGGAAAACAATGTCTTTGACTTTTATTAATTTATGCTGATGACAACCGAAATAATATGGAAATCAATGTAGGAAAACTGGATCCTACCATGTGATTTTACAGCCAATAAAATTTCGCCAATAACAATGGAAAACTATGTTAGACCATTCTGCTTTTGTGTGGTACAGAGATAAACAATCAAACCATAGTTAATTTTTATGCAGAGCCTTCTTTTGCGTCTAAACATGGAAATAATTTAAACTTAAATTAACTTGTGAAAAACAAATGTAAAGGCATTCACTTCAATTTTATTGATAAGAATTTTTAACATCCGTTTCCTACAAATCGATAGTTGTTAATGACAAACTTTATGGTGTTATTTTCAAACATAAGCTTTCTTGACCTAAAATCATTTTCAAAAGAAAACAAATGGGATTGCAAGCTTTTTATTTAGTTAGTTCAGAGTAATTTTATATAAAAGAGAAATATCGATATTTATTTTAACAAATGTGTATATTACTTGATTAAAAACCTTTTTTTGCTTCTATAAATATATAATTAGGAAATAACGGTCAACATATCTCAAGCGCTCAAAAGCAGGCTCCCATTTTCAAGACTTGCCAGACTTAAATGAGATCAAAACAAAAGTGGTTGAAATATGAAACATAAAATTGCCAATGAAAAAAATAAAGGGGAGAAACAAAATTAGAAAAACCGCAGAAGTCATGAATCCGGACACAGAAGACAAATCCGGAAACAGAAAAAAATTAAAAACATAAGAAAAATCCCACTGGCAAATCGGAATAAAATGCCTTTCCATGTGCCATGGAAAGGTTTTTTATATTTTTCCTCTCGGCTAGTCTGTTTTTTTTTTTTTTTTAATTTTGTTTCTCTATTTTATTTTTTTCTATTTTTCGTTGGCAACTTTGCGTTTTACATTTCGAATCACTTTCGTTTCTTCTGCTTCACATCTGGCAATCCTTGACAATGGGCGCCTGTTTTTGGGCGCTTGAAACAAGTCTGCTGATATTTCCAATTTACAAATTATTGAAGCGAATGAAATTTTTAATTTTAATATCTTCCATTTTCAATTTCTTGGCGTTATTTATTTATTTGTTCGTATTACTGCTTTCAATAAATTAAAAAGTATAAGGTTTGCAGTTTAAATGCTTTAGAAATGCCCCACAATTTCGGTCTATAAGCAACCATATTGCTTTAAAAGGTACTAGAATGCTATTCTTTTTTTTTTCTTAAGGAAGTAAAGTGAGTATGGATCACATAGCGAGCACAAAGAAATGGCGAGAGCTGCTCCGAAGCATATTGAGCAATAATAAGCAAGGTATAGTTGACTTCTAGTTAAAATTATAATTTTATCACCAATTTCAGAAAATAATTTCGCATACTAACGGAAAATTTCTCCAACATTTATGTTTTACTCTTTTAAAATGATACCTATATTAAACCGTTAACAAATATATGTTATTAAAATATTTTTACTAATACAAAATCTCTGATATTCCACAAACAGTTAGTCATAAATGAAACAAAATTTCTGTGCATAGATCTGTGTATATTCTTTCACAATTCATTGTCCAACATAATAAAATGTCATGTTCCGGGGGGGGGGGCAGTCTATGTGTACATTATAAATGTGTACTCCAAATCGAATTCAATGGAACTCCATTCTATTCATCCCCCCAAAACATCCCACTCATCTTTATTCACAGTTCTGAATCATTGTTCAATAGGATTCAGACCTGTATACCAACAAGTCCCCGACAGAACAATGTCCAATCATTGTTGAATTTATTTCATTAGGCAGATCCCACGGTCCGACTCCAATGTATACTTGATTATATTGCCCACACATTTTTCATGAAACGCACCATTTGCTTTCCATACGAAATTTAACCCTAGGGTATATAGGGAGGGATCGTAGCAACTCGTTTATTAAGAGCACTCTTCAAAATACGTTGGGTCACTGTTATTCAAATAAAAAAATTTATTATGTATGTATATTTAGCTAAGGAAATTTGTTAAAAATATTATTTTAAAGAAAGTTTTGCTTTAATTTATTACATCATTAACCAACTAAATATTAACTTTGAAAATTAAAAGAGAGAAATTGCTTTTAGTGTGAAATCTGGTAATCAGAACTAGAGTAATCCTTATCATCTACAACTATCAACTGGAACTACAGCCTTTGAAGAGCATTGCCTCCGTTAAAATTTTGAAGTATTATTTTCTAGTGGGTGCCTTTTTCTTTTAATTAGTAATTTTGAGTATTTTAAAGTCCTCTACAATTTGTTTCCCATCTAGTTCTTTCTCTTGATTTCGACTGTTGTTTTTCCGTCCAATAATGTTTTGACATCTCTTTTTTTATTCTTAAGATATGCTCATACTATTAAATTATTTTTGCCCTCATATTTGCAGAAATGTTTGGTTCCTTATTTTAATCCAATATATTTGTTCCAATGTTAGGTAACCGTAAATAT
The DNA here is from genome assembly GCA_949128135.1 of Parasteatoda lunata. Classification (NCBI taxonomy): domain Eukaryota; kingdom Metazoa; phylum Arthropoda; class Arachnida; order Araneae; family Theridiidae; genus Parasteatoda; species Parasteatoda lunata. The sequence continues at coordinate 36,855,435 of OX421971.1, forward strand.
TTTTATTTGTTTTGATCATCCGATGTCTATCTTCACAAATTGTACCGAAAATCTTCCGTAAAATATTCCATATTCTTAAAAGATTAGAATCACTTTTTTAATTGCTAGATATCTGGGATTGTTAGGAAAAATTGATACACACTATTTTGTAGCTAATAATTTGATAAAATCAATCTATCGATCTTTAGACAAGATATATATATATATATATATATATATATATATATATATATATATATATATATATATATATATATATATATATATATATATATATATATATATATATATATATATATATATATATATATATATATATATATATATATTTGTACCTGTAAGATGATTGATAAAATCAACTAATATGTTAAAAGACTCACATTTTCCTTAATTTTCAGTTTTGAAATTTTGTTTTTGAATAAAATAGAATACGAAGATTTTCCCCCCGTGTATTAAAAGAATTATTTTTGTAAACATTTTGTTTAAAAGTACTGAAAATTTCAGGGGATATTAAATTATAACAGTACAGTGAGTTTAAGAGTTCAGAGGAGAGAAGAATCACTTTCACTTGCAAACATTCCTTCTAACGCGAATATTTGTTTTTAAAAAAAATTGAATCTCTGTAACAGAGTTTTCTTTAATTCAATTTTTTTCGCAAAAGATATCTTATTTAAAACATTTTAAAACTACTTTTTAAAAAAATGCATATTAAAAAGCTGTGTTTCAAAATATTAATATTGAGAATGAAAGATATTTTTTATGAGAAAGTGTAAATTGACAATATTATTACCAATTAGAATTATTATTAGGATTAGAATTATTACCAACTGTTTAAAGAAAAGAAACTTCAAAATCGTTCAGATATTTTGAAAAACTTCTATCAAAGCTTCCAGAAATTTAATTTGTTTCAACAAAAAATTTACTTTACGTAAACAATAGCACGATATTTGCGGAACGTGAAATACGTTAATTATTATGTTAATTAAGTTAATAATTACACGTTGTTATTTTTGAATGAAAAGTATTTAAAAATGTTCATTTTTTTTCTTCAGATATAAAGCAACACTGCACTATAGTAAATATTTATTAACATAAGCTTTTCATTCCCTTTTACGTGAATGATTAATATTTAATTAAATTCTTGCTCAAAAAGGTATAAAATATTTCGTTTTTACCACAAATTGCAGTCTCTACAAATTTTGCATTGCAAATTTCAATTCGAATAAATATTGCTAATCAAGAAAATTCATTTCTTAAACTTTGTGATAGTTGCATTTTAAAATCTAAAATTTTTGAATAAACAATTTTGTTAAAATTTTCATTTTAGTTTTAAATGATAACTGTCTAAAATTACGAAGTCAAGATTTTACTCTTCTATTGTAAATTGTATTTATTTGTAAATCATAACAATCTTCTGTGTTTTATTTCTTGATATACAACATCCATGGATTCCAAGTATCCAAAATTATAAAATTGCATTCGAAAATGTAAACCATTTCACTGAAATACTGCATTAAAAAACTAAAATATATCCGTTATCTTGAAAATGTCCTACGTTTTATTACCTAGTATACAACATCCATGGACTCCAAGTATCCGAAATTATAAAATCGCATTCTAAAATAATTGACCGCAATGTTTTCTTTTCCAAATTTTTCTTATAAAATCCCTTTAATTGGGAATGCTTCATTAAAACATCTAAAATATTTATGCGAATCACAACAATTTGCTGTGTTTTATTTCCTGATTTACCATATCCATGGATTCCAAGCGTCCGAAAATATAAAATCGCATTCAAAAATTTAAACCCTTTCGTTGAAATTACTTCATTAAAAAAACTAAAATATATCCGTAATCATAACAGTCTCCTGTATTTTATTTCCTGATATATAATATCCATGGGTTTCAACTGTCCAAAATTCCAATATAGCACACAAAGATTTAATCCTTTTCCAGAAAATGCTTCATTAACAAGTCGAAAATATATTCGTAATCGCGACAAACATATGTTTGTGTCGTATTAGTCAGTTCCGGCCGACTATTCAGTATGGCTGTCTTAATAAGGAGGGATTGAGAAAGAGGCAGTGCATATATAAATGTCCTCAAGGCAGGAACGACTGTCCTTATCGGCTATATCCTAAGCATATTGCTGATTGAGTGCTTCGGACATCCGACAGTGCTAGTGTCACGTGCATTCGTCATGTCCAATTCTAGAAGAGAGGAATTGATGGTAAGAGGAAAGGAAAGTTTGGAGAGATCACCCGTCGAGCTTTTTAGACTTCGAGTAGCAAACTTTTCAGAAATGTGAGAGAGGAAATCACCAGAGGAACTGAAATCCTATTGATCAACAAAAGGAAAATGTTGCAGTATTATTTAGAAATAAAAATAACTTATGGTGAATTAGAACGCATTGGCTTCGAAAAAAAAGATTACAATTCATTTTTTTTTTCAATTCTAGGAAGAATGTTTATTAATGATAAAATAACCACATAAAATTACAACAAAAGAAATATCAGCTATTGTTCTTAAAAAATAATAATTAGTACAATTCTTGTGTTTATAATAACACTTAGAATTATGAAAGAAACACTAATTATTGGTGTTTCTTTTTTAAAATAAAATTATTTTATAACCAGTATTGAGCCCAATTATTGGTGGTTTGACTCAATTCTGAGTTTACGACCACCATTGTTAAGCTCCGTAGCCTTGTAATTTTGAATCCAAACCAGAAGACGAAGAAACTCCTGGATTCAGCATTTAAAATGCATTTAGCAACAAAAGAAATTTGCAAAAATGTGGCACCTTTACAGTATTTTGCTTAGGATTTATTAATATTAAAAATTTCTTGTGAAAAATTAGCACTTTATAGTTTATAACTAAATTATATCAGTTTGTTTTATTAAAAAGAAAATTAATAAAAACAAAATTACTATTTACAATTACCAAAAAAATACATTGGTGTTTAAAAAAAAGTAATCAGTTGGAAAAAATTTACTAAATAATAATTTTCAAGTTAATTTTTTTTTAACTATCCATTAAATATAATTGAAAAACAAATATAGTTGGTCATTTTTAGTTTCCTCCATTTCGTTCAGTTTCTTCCTATTTCTTCTGGAGTTTTGTTCCACTTTCTTCAAGTTTTCTTAGGAAAAAATTTTTCTTCCAGACAAAATGCCTATCCTGATTATAACAGATAACAACCCAACAACTAAAAAAAATCACAAGTCAGTGAGAACGAACTATAAAAAATCATCCAAAGCTTCTTCTAAATAAATATTTTAATATGTAAAAGTTAGGAATAATAAATATTTACTATTTTTTTTTCTCTTTGTTTAATAAAGATTTTATAATCGTGTGCAACAATTTTTCAATTCGCTTAAAAACTTCTCGAGTTCAAAATACGCAAAAAGTAACATTAACATTAAAGGGTCCGAACTTCGGATCGCTCTTCTCACCTAACAACTGGGACCCTGTTTCTCCGATTACGGATTATTTTGGGGGTCAGAAATCCAAATCCATCAAAAACAAGATATGTTTATTCAGAGGAAGTACGTTTTTGCTTCTGATTTCATAATTTAAATAATCGTCTGCACTAATTAATTAACATATGTGAAGTCACCCTCTTGAACCATTAAGATTGAGTCCAAGAACGTATAAATATGAACACAAGATCAAAAGATATTCAGGGTGATCATCTTTTTATTTTATGCACAGTACATTAGCAGCGTCTAATCTTCAGCGGTTATGCATATAGTAAATGCATATAATACCTGATAAGATCAGTAAATGAGAAATTTTTATAAAAAATTATAACTTGAACTTTTTAAAAACTATGACTAACTTATTAAACTATATATGCTATATAACCTTTTAAAACATCGGTTTCATACCACTTAAAATAATCGCCGCTACTCTCAAATCTCTAACACCCATAAAAACCTTTAAATTTTGTCACCCTAGAGTTGGGGGGAAAAGTACTATAGTTTCTCTTTCTCCTACTCGGATCCCTAATAAGTTGAGAAGTATCCCTGATGACCTATTGTTAACTCCATTAATACCCCCCCCCCTTCTTGCAGAGTGAGTCACAGAGCGTGGGAGGAAATAAAAAAGTTCCAAATCAATCATGTCAATAGTCCGGTAGGTTGACACCGTTGGACCCTTTGTATAAATAGACTCCCTCTTTTAGTTCCCGCTTACTTCGTCACATAAGTTACTCTACTTTTTTTTTTTTTTTTTTTTTTTTTTTTGTAGACAGGTAGGATTAAGTGACCATTTTTGTAACCTCTTAACCGATAGGAATTAAAAGAAAAACTAAAGTGAATTTCGTAAGAAATTTTAACAGTTTTGCGTTACGTAACAATAAAAACTAAGGTTTCAAAATAAAATGTTAGTTTATTTTATATTGTATGTTAGGGTTTTAAATTACAATTTGAATTTATTTTATCATAGAACTCTTACGTTATTTTTATACTCAATTGTTTTTACTGACTATAAAAGATTAAGAAAAATATGCACGAATCATCCGTCAAGTGAAGATCCTAGTGAGAAAACCAGCTTTAAATTAATATAAAAAATGAAGAAAATATACATAAATCAACCATTAAATGAAGAACACAGTGGGAAAACCCGTTTTTAATTAATATAAAAAATGAAGAAAAATAGGCATAAATCATCCATGAAATGAAGAACTCAGTGGGAAAACCCGCTTTTAATTAATATTAAAAATGAAGAAAATAGGCATAAATCGTCCATAAAATGAATATTGTAATGGAAAAACTCTTGTTCGGGAACTGTAAAAAAATGAAAATGCAGTTGAATTAATTAACCAATTGGTTGAAGATCTTAGAAGTGAATCTAATATTTGATAACTATGAAAGATAGAGAAAATATACCTGTATTGCCCCATTAATTGAAGATCTTAGTGTAAACACATGTTAAGTAAGATTTTACTAAATAAAAAGGTCATAAGACACACTCACCATCGCGTTCTTATCTTAAATTGTAAGTTTAGTTCGAACCAACAAAAAAAACGGATTTTCAACTAGAAACACTGAAATTTAGTATATACCTATGTTTCCCAAAAGCAGTCTAAATGACAGGATTGTAAAAGAATAAATAATGTGTAAAAAGTTTGTTTAAAATTAATTTTCAATAGTTTATATTATTTACAGTTATATAGCTATTAGTAAATATTAGTTATTAGTAAATATTAACAATAAAAAAAATTATATGTTGTACAAAATTCTAAGAAATTGTGCCATTATATACATCGTTGTTTTTCTAATTGAAATTAAAAGCAGTCAAAATGACTTAGGCAATCTAGTGTTAAATAAAAAATAAAAAACTTTATTGATTATTTTTTTTTTTCTTTAAGAAAATAAAGTTTAAATGTTAATTTGGATTCCTGTTGTATTAATTTAAAGAATGGCATCTGTTATTGCAAATATCACTTTATTTTGTTTAAAAAAGTATTTGTGATGTCCATGTATAAATGTAGTTTTATTTCTTATAGAAAAGACATTTTTATTTCATCTATTTTATAACCAATATGTATGTAAAAAATTTTGTAATTTGCAGTAAAAAGAATAGTTATAAATACATTTGCATAAAATGTAACTTATATGAAACAACTTACAAATTTTGTTTTTAATTTCATTTACTCATTAAACATTTAAAAAAATGTTAAGTAGCTAATAATGCTCTGATATTTGTGAAAAGTCTTTAGATATAGTTATATGGAATATATAGTTTATAGAAAACTTTTTATTTGTTTCTCTTAAACTTTTTTTATTAGATTATAATATCTCTCTCATTTAAAAAAAAGTGTTCATGTTATTCATTTTATGAAGAAAAAAATGATAAATTTAAATCTTATAATCTGAGAACGATTTTTAAAAATAATCTATTGCAAAAAAATCAAAAGTTTATTTTGTATCGTTATGAATTTTATATTTTCATAATACAGGTGTATAACTTGTCAAGACAGTTTTAGTAGCCTAATAATTTTATGGATTTAATTCTTTATCGTAAAAGAAACGTAAAATTAGTCATTACGATGTCTTCATGCATCTAGTCTTTATGCATCTGCTTATAATGTATTAAGTAACCTGCGTATATATATGTATTAAATGAGGAACTAAGTCGGTTCTAATTTAACTAACATTTAATAATAAAAATAATATATTTATTGACATTTAAAGAAAATCAAAAAATATTTTTTTTATAAAAACAGACTTTCACTCCCTTTTATGGTTAGAAGATTGCCTTGTTTACATCGAATAATCAAAAACGCAATCTAAATATGACACTCATGCAATACTTAATCATCCCTCAAATTCAGCTTTAAAATAAAAAATTTAAAGTAACTTTTTTAACTATAATAACTCAAAATCATCAGTTGTAATTACAGATGAATATTTTCACCGGTAGATAATAACTTCATTAATAATGGGGAAAATGAAATAAACAATTAAGATTAAATTCTTAAAATTTCATTTCTAGCAGGGAACTGCTTCAAAACTTCAGTTGCCATTGGGCTCATGATTTAAAAAATTGATCTTTTCTGACATTTTCAACTTTTAAAAGGACAGTAAACTTATAAAATCTGAAAAAAAAAATGTTATTTTCATTATTGAAATATACTAACAACCTAATTAAAAAAATTTTAAAGAATTTAGAATTTCAATTTTTTTATAACATATAAGATTTAAAATAAATGTTAAATGTAATAACTTAATTCATGTTTCAAAGAGAATTTTCTTTAAAAAAATGTTTATACAAAATAATCTCTTTTTTTTAAATTTTATTATTTATAATTATTATTTTTTTCATCTATGATAACGCGTTTTTTTTTAAATCATTCCAAGAGAACTTGTTATGAACAATGTGCACAATTTTTGTTAGGGAACAAACAATTTTAAAACAAAAAAAAAACATTATATTATTTATGGAAGTTAGTAGGATAATATATTCATTACTTGATAACTTTGGAATTTTGCAATCTTCTTTTTTATTGTTTTGTTATCCATCATATGACCTACGCAAGATTTTGTTACTAGCACTTAAGAAAAATCATTTTAAAGGTCATCTACCCCTTAATCAAGCAAAAAAAATTTCAAAACAACAGCAATAGAATGAGCAATAGAATGAGCATAACGAGCTAGCATTTGGGAAAAGTAACACTAAAAAACTGAGTGCCGGTTCGTAATTTTATTCTTTCCTTAAATAAATTGTTAATCTTTAAATTTAATATAGCTATTAAATTAAATTTTATAGATATTTAAGATTAACCATTACTTAATCCAAAACCACATGCATGCCACATCGCATAAACTTCCAACAAGGGAAGAAAAAAAACATAGAATAATAATTTCAGCTGTATTAAGATATTAAGCAAACAACAAAAATATTTCGAATGTTTATTTTTAGGGCATTCGATCTTTAAGTGCATCAGTTTTTTGAATATTTCCTTTCAATTTTACTCAGCAGTTCCAAGAACAATATTTGTTCAGAATAAGCTTCCACTTCCATTCTAAACAAAAGTAGTAGAGTCTTTTTTTTTTTTTTTTTTCTTGCTCTGCCTTTTATAGAAACATTATCTTCAATCTGTGTTGTGACAGCCTTAAACACCAACTGTCCAAACAATCGAAATCAAACTCACCACGTTCGAGAACCATTATAGACTTCCCCCCTTGACACTTATCTTTCAAATCAAGAAGGGAGGGGAAGACCTCAAGTCGTAATGGATCGTCGAATTCTCGCTTTCCTGCAATCTGTAAATCCTGGATAGGGTGTCAATGGAAAAGGATTTAGTGGAACGACATTAGAAGAGATGCATGGATTAGGTGTTTCTAAACAATGTTTTTTTCTGTTTGAGTTGATTTTACATTGTTTCAAAATATTGGAGTCATTCCAATATTATAATTACGGTCACATATGAATATAGTGTGCTATGTACTAGCATCATTGTACTAGCACCTATATTAGTCCTTGACTAGCATGTACTATCATCACATGTGAAATTCCCATATTACACGATCATACAGTTTCAACAGCGATATATCATATCAATGTAACACTAACATCGGGGCCGTGATTGCCTGATCGGTTATAAGAGCTCAGATTGAAAATAACAGCAAACATACATGAAGTTATTGTTATGTATCAGTTCCTGATATGTAATTTTATTACAACATACCATATAGCATATCTAGCATGTATGTATATTATAATTCAGAAGGTAATATACCTGGTATGCATATATGTAAGGACACAAGAGGATAGAAGGAAACACCATCACTATAAGCTCAGTATTTTAATTATACATTCACATTTGTGTTATGTATAACAATAAAGAGTATTGTTGGGAACTTCATTTAACAATAAAGAGTAACAACATAACATTGACTAAAATAAAAAGGAATTTTAAATTTTACCCAAACTGATTGGGACAGAAGGGAACCAAGGTCGGTTCCAGTAGCTCATCTTGCCTCGTCTCACTTGGTAAGTCAGAATGAAGACTATTGTTATTGTTTTTGCGGATAGATTGGTAGCGCCATCTGGTGCTACGAATTAACTATCCGTTACATATAGACTTTATTACATAGCCATTATTATTAGATATTGTCATTATTAGTTAGATTATTTCATAAAATGATACGGCATAGCTAACATACAGGAATAAACAATTATTCCACTCAATTTTAATATAACAGTTAAATTGCTTATAAAAAATAAAAGAAAGAAAGAAAAACAAATAGCGCAATGAAAAATATTTAAAATTTTAAGTATTTAGAAATTTTCAAAACAAATTAAAACAATACTGAAAAATTTATAATCACCAAACAATTTTAACGCCAGATCTAAAAGTTTAATTTTGTTAAACTCCTTACTAAAACTCCCAACATCCTAGATGGAATTTTTCAAACAATTTTGCCTCACGCTACAATTACGAGCAAACAGCCATCTTGGGTTTTTTTTTTTTTTTTTTCTCAATAAAAAGTAAACGTGATTACAGTTGGCTCGATAAAAATGTAGCCAAAATTTCTTTTTAAATATATATCCATGCCTGTATGAGCACAGAATCTAGAGAAGAAGAAAAAAAAAACAAGTCAAATAGTTTATATCATCCATCAAATTTCTTTCTTTACGAAATCTGCTTTCGACTGCGTAGAAAATTATTTCCGCATCCTATGCTTTTCCTCATTAAAATATCACCCTCTGTTTCACTTTGGAGCGATTTCTTTCCAGAAAAAAAAAAGGTGGAAATAAACGCAAACCGTGCTCAAGTACTTTATAAATGGTAGTTTACTTTGTTTTATTTTACCGTCAAGTTCTTGCAAGCTTTCTTTTTGTAAATTTTAAATGCCATCACAAAGCTACTATTAAGGAGCTTTATAAGCGAGCTGCAGCTATTAAATTAAGACCTTGTTGAGAAAAATAACGGTAAAAAATATTGTTGAAGGCTTTAATTTAATGTAATTTACTCAATTTTTAAAAAAGCTAAAGAGGCTTTGTTATAATACGGGATGAAGCTATAATATTGCAAATTTAAATATCGCTAGAATAAATGTGCTTAGATTCTGATTTAAAATACATAGTTTAAATCTTTCAAGTAATTTTAAGTTTAAAATTTTTAAAAAAGTGTTAAAATTTTTTAAAATAACGTAGAAATTACATTACATTAATTGTGGATCATAAGGGTTTTTAAGGTAAATATGAATTCTTCGTCCTCACAGCACGCAAGTGATTTTTAAAATTTCTACCGTGTTTTCCTTTTTTTTTAAAGAAAATAAAAGAAAGCACATTACTTCAATTTTGTTTCATACTCAGTTTTTTGATTATTTACCATTAATAAGTTTAAGTTTGGTAGAGTTTCCCCGACTCTAGCTTTTGCTCCATCAAATTCTAAACTCTAAGTATGAACAGTATGTTGAGTTAAATTTAGGATACATGATTCTTTTTTTTTTCATTCGACAATAAACGAAATTAAACTTAATCAATTGAAATTTTGTTTTACACTCCAACAGTACATTTTTCAATTCACCTTTCTCTCTACATATGATAATTAAACCTAAAATTGTTCGCAATTGTTTGATTTTTGTTCAGATTTTATAAAGAAAATTGATTTTAACTTCATATTTAATTCGCCTGACTGTCTCCCGTAATTGCAGATAGAGTTGGAATATGGAGTTGCATCGAGTTTATCGTTCGAAACTTACCGAACGATATTTACATTGTCAAGTGAAGTTCTTTTCAAATTTCAATAAAATATTTAACCAATATTAAAAAAATGTGTAAAAAAACTGACATTTTGCGGAAAAAAAATCTCTTTGTTTTCTGTTTTTTCTTTCACTCTTGATGTCTCACTAGTATTTTTTCATACGATAATGAAAGCATTATATAATAGCTTAAAAGTTTACTAATGATTACTTTATTGGATTAATCATAATAAAATATATTAATAGTTTCCACTCTATTATTACAGCATTTAGAAAAACTAGTTTTTTTAAGCTTGGCAGAATGGCAACACTAGGCTATAGGGTTTTAGCGCCGCGCTGCAGCAAAAAGCTAAACTATGTATTAGCCAGATTGATGAATTTATCGGGTTTCTTTTAATTATTTTTAATTGAATTTATGATTTTCTCAGTCATCGTTTGGTTAAATGTATTTAGTTCTATGAAATGCGTAGATGTTAATTTTTTAAAAATATAGATAAAAACGAAAGTACATTTTTTAAAGTAAATGACAATTTATTTTAAACATTTTAATTTCTCATCATTTTTACTGTTCTTAATTTATACCAATGTTGAATAAAATATGTATTTATGTGGATGACATGCTTCATTATTCCTTTTAAAACCAAAAATAAATTGTGGGATAAGCGTTATTAATGTAGATTTTTTTTTCCTTCTTTTCTCTGTTTGTAGTAAAATTCATCATATGGTCGAATAAAATAAACAAAAGTAAATAAAAATGCAAATAAATATAACAACTAAAATCTAAGATAAAAGATTTAGAATTTATTAGAAAAACTATATGTTTTTGTTGTTGACGTATGCCTGTTTTAGGTAGACGGGGTGCGATTGTTCTTGTTTTCCAGTGACGCCATCTATGGCCAAGAATTCGACTTCTGCAACACCATACGTCACACCCGTTTATAGGGCGGACCCATTCGTACATCCATTCATTCATCCACAGATCGTAATTTTGACCTGAATCAGAGAGCGATCGATCTCCAATCCAGAACCCCCAGAGGTATTGATTTGTTATGGGAACGTGGAGGACTTTTGCGACACGACAGATTTAACGTGCATCAGTCACTTTACGGGGAGTCTTTGGCCGGCGGGGTTCGAACCAACGAACTCTCGGACATGGGTCCAGCTCCCTACCGACCACGCTAACCCGGCCCCTAGAAAAACTATATGCTTCTTCAGAATGAAAAAATTTCGAAACTTTAACATAAATTGTCGAAATTCTATCTTTGATCAATAATTTTCATTTCGCGATGAAAGGAGAGAAAAAAATACAACTTGAAAACCAATTACACTTAGAAAAGTATTCCATTCTTTTATGTCGTAAATATCATCGTTCATGATATAATCGGAAAAAAAAATAAACAAAAATATGAGACACTCTAAATTAAAAGAGTATAATGTCAACGATTCAAATATACGGTATTTATAAATGTTACAAATTTACAAGTGTTTGTTAGAGGTCGCATGGATAGGTTTGACTAGGAGAAACTCTTTGGAATGCGTCGTGATGACGTCAGAGGGGGATATCTTTAAGTATTTTTGTTCATGATCATAATAAAACTTTTTGTTGCTGTCAGAGTGGACCAAAAGGCATAACTTTGAGAAAAAATGATTTTAAAAAAAATTGAGGACTGAAATATGTAACTTAAAGAATAGTTTCCTTTCTTTGCTACATATTTTTAAACATTTCCTTGGTGTGTAAAAGCTGGTTTATTTGTAAACGTCACTTTAAAGTTACACTACGATTTCTTTTTAAATTTCTTTAGAAATTTCTTAATATTTACATATAAACAAATAAATTTGCATAATTCACCAAAAAATTTCGAAACAGTTTGAATGGGAAAAAAAATTTAATTTTTAAGTCCCCTTAAACTGTTGATAATGTACAGTTGCTACTTCTTAAAAGATCGCCTTAAGTATTCCTTGTTCAAAATATATCTAAATAAAACTTTTAATACATCAGCTTTTCATCGATAAGTTTTCCTCCTGCTTGAACTATCTCCCTTAGTCAGCAAATTTTCATGCTGTCTCAAGCGTATAAAAGTAGAAAGTGATTGAGCTAGCGCTTTGAAAGTAATTCTTTTATATAAATGAGAAAGATACTTCCAAATGATGCATGTTTATCTGTTACTAACAAAATGCATGAATACTAACTAAACTTGTGCATAAATGCAAATTTTATCTTTCGAATTTAATTTTTATTTCGTGAAATGTTTATTAACAATGCGTTTCAATTCAGATCTTTAAATTATTATTGAACATTAAAGAAATTACGAATATTTACTTTTTATTAAATTCATTTTTTAAATTGCCATATTTGAAATTAAGTGATGTACTTAAAAAGAAAAATGTCTTAAAAAGAAAGTCTTAAATATTTACAACTTACTGGTTAATTTACTGATTTGTTTGACCAATTAATTTAACCTCTTTAAAAAAATCTTACATAAGTGTTTTTAATTAAAGGATTAAAAAATATTACATAATAGATAATGTTACAATGTAAAGAAAGCCATATTTTTAACTTTTTTCATTTAACAAGTTAAAAATATGTTTCATTTATAATATTTTTATCTTGTTTCATTGTTTGATTCAAAACATAACAATTTCAATGGAGACAAGGAGATGTTTCTGTGTGTTACTCTACCCTCTAGTAGTGATTTTGGAAACTTGTAAAATACATCAACACCATCAGTTCCTTAATATTGTATCTAGAAACAATATTAAGGAACAGTTTGAAATTTTAAAAAAATTTCTCCCTGGAAAATGTGTGGCTTACCAGGATTTTCAAAAATAAAAGGGTTTTTTTCCACCCTTTTTATTTTGGAATTATCCCATTTACAGTCTAGTAAGTTATATATTCTTTTATTGAAGTTTTAAAATTTTCCTTAATTGAAAGTATTGAAACAATATAAACAAAAACCATATTTTTAAACTGTTGAAGAGTACGTTTTTGAGGTTTAATGCAAGATGATTTGTTTTATGCTGCCATTTAGTGGATACCCCCAAAAATAGTACATTACATATCTGGAAACAGTATTAAATAACAGCTTAATGCAAAATTGTTGCCTTTATAAAAATGTGACTTAACTCTATATTTGTCATTTAAAATTTTTCAAGTTTTAAGTCAAATGATTAAAAAAAAATGAAACGTCTATTTTATGAATATAACATGACTTTATACAATACGGAATATTGTCAATAAACAATTCTTTAATATGTATTTATTTTTAATTAAATTTCACAGATACAAAGAAAACTTATTTCTGTTACTCTTACAATTTTCTGTCGTGGATAAACAGGGCAATGAACGGAACTACTGATTCTGTATCAGGGAGGAGTCCAATTATTCCTTTTACTGAAACTCTCTGTTATCAGAAGAGAAGCAGTTATGTTAAAACCTTAATCCAGGATTAAATCCAGAGCTTTCTTCTTGAACAGGAGAAGCAGAACATCTTGTTTCCTGTGCGGAAATATTGATAAGAATGTAGAGATTTGTTTCCAAAGCAATTGAACAAATTCCTTCCAAACAGTTCAAAGCATATAATTCTTTAAACCGTTTTATTTTTCTTTTTAAAAAATTCAGAATTTTTTTTATCTCATTTTATAATAAAGCCAAATCTTGAAATAAAAAAATAAATCATTCATTAATCCATACCTAACTTAATTGAGAAATCGTTCAAAAAAGAGACAACGTTATATATATATATTTTTTTTTTTTTTTTTTTTTTTTGCTAACATAAATAAATTAAGAAATATGAATGCTATGCAAAGAGAAAAAAAGTCTGGTGAAATTACCATAATGGCAATTCTAGTTTTTTTTTTTTTTTTTTTTTTTTTTTAAATAAGAAAAAATAAAATAGAACAAAAACATAAATTTTGGTAATAAAAACCAAAGTCTACGATATTTAAAGCATTCTGTTGGTAATTTTTCCCTTCATATAGTAACAGTTTACCGAAAATTCAAGTAAACTATAATTCCTATGTATAAGCTATAATAATAATAAACTATACTATAATATTTTTATTTCCTATGAGCTACACAATCAGTCTTCCCGATGAGCAGACCTAGTGCGTTCTCCAGAAGTGGTATCCACTCTTTCAGGAACACCACAATGGGTGAGATACCGTTGGCCATGTTAATTTGGACGCCTAGTTTCTGCCAAACTAGATCTGCAGCACCGAGACTCTATTTGGATGCTAAAGTCCACTAGGAATTTAATTTTTGCCGGAAAAGCCAAGAGCCAATAAGGCACTCCAGGGATCTTTTACATGCCGCATAATCATACGACATGGCCGCTGAGGATTTTCTGCATCCCGAAAATCCGGTGTCTGGGCCGGGGATCGAACCCGTAGACTTGGGCTTAGAAGGCCGACGACAAACCAACTGCGCCACCCTGCCACTATACTATAATATTAACTATAATAATAATAAACTATTCTATAATAATATAAAATATAATAATAATAAACTATACTATAATAAAATAAACTATACTATAATAAAATAAACTATAATAATAGTAAGCTGTACTATAATAATATATAAACTATAATTCCAATTATCACACATTTAGCGAAAAAATACAAAACTGAAAAGTAAATTTAACCAAATAAATGGTTTTTATGCCATAAGATACCATGTAAAATTACCAAACATTAACACGCTCACCAACTTTTATCACATAATCTAAACAATATTTATTGTTATTTTTACCAAAATTTTATATGTTTTACTGCAACCTGACGTACAAGAACTTCTGGAAAACATACCACGTAATTGCGGCTGAAATTGCCTCTCGTGAAATGTAGGTTGACCACTTTCACTCAATGGCAACAGCTGTGAAACCTGAGTGAGCTGACCACTTCTGGGGCAATGATTTGGTGGTCCACTTAGACGAAGTAATCAGCCTATAATTAAGAACTTGTTCTTGCCAATTTGGTTCTTGATCATTTAAGGTTGACTAAAACGGGTCCTATACAGATCTGGACAACTTAATTGATTTCACTGTTTTAAATGTTATATTTCTGTAACAATGCTATAATATATGCTATAATCGTTCAACAGCTGGCCAGGTGGCCGAGTGGTTAGCGTGTCTATCTGCGAAGCGAATGGCTGCGGGTTCGAATCCCGCTCTGGGCATGGATGTTTCTCTCTCTGTGTTGTCTACTGGTGTGAATGTGGCTCACCTTATAAACGCGTTTGGGGCAGTGTGGTGTGGTAATGTTGTAATGTGGGTAATGTTGCTCACCTCCGTGACTTTGGTTCACAGGTGCCCACTGGGTAACGATAAATAAGCAACACTTTCGGCATCTTCCTAGGCGAAGAACGAAAGTTCAGTGCCTGCCGTTATTAAAAAAAGAATAAATAAATAAAATAAAAATAATCGTTCAACAGCATATTTCAATCAATCTCTCCTAGTACATAATATTGCTTATTCATGAGAGACACAATATTGCTGATTTCTGCTATTGCATTGTTAAACTTTATACTTAACTCCAAATATTACTCAAGATAGAATGAAATTTTTATATGCAAAGAACTTGTAGAATAAGAACTCGTATATGATTTTTATTATTTTTTTTTTTTTTTTTGCATCTTTGTGTACTTAACTTTGTTTTTGAAATTGCAAGTTTTTACCCCAAAAAATAATAATAAAAACTTCTCTAAAATTGATAGAAATGTATGTAATGTAAAAATAAAAAAAAAAAAGTGGGTAAGACAGTGCTCTTAAATTTGATTCTTGTTATAGTTATTAAAAACGTATATACAATGCATTCATAAAAGTTTCTTATAATATAATATTATTATTATTATTTATAGTCAACCAACAGTTAACTTTTACAAATTCTAAAATTTTTTATAACATCTATAACGAGGAAAAAAAATTTCAAATTAAAGTAATGATATCCATGCTTTAACTCTTAAAAAGTAGGAAAACTCTTTAGATAAACTAATTTTTTAATTTTTTATCAAGTTAATTCTATTTTTCCATATCCTTCTCTTAAAATAACCCATAATAAATCAACCTTTATGTTTAGATAACAATCAATGATTAGTAAAACAAACTTTTTCTTACTAAGATTTAAACACCCGTTTTGGTTGTTAACTACGAATATATGCACAGTGAAAGCAAAAATGCGAAAAAATACCATTGCTCTAAAACAAAACTTAACAAAAGTCTTTCATCCTAATTACAGATTAAGTTAAAGCAATAATAATTATATTCAAATTTTCATTCTCGATACAACAATTCTTTAAAAAAAAAAAAAAAAAAAAAAAAAAACTTTTCAAAGATAAAATCAAGCAAAAGAAAAAGTTTGTGAAAACTTTTTATTCCACGTTCTTTAAAAACTGTGTTAATGGCAGGAAGTCAGCCGTAATGAGCTCATATAATGAATTCTGCCAAAATCTTAAGTATCGATAAAACTTTAAACACATATTTGGAGAGTTTTATTGAAAATGAGCAAAAAGAAAAGTTTTTTATGTATACTTTTGCAAATAATTTCTCCTTCCGCTTACTTCATTATTCTTTCTCTATTTTTTTACACAATTTATTTTAAGCTTTTGAAAATAAATGTATTTAAAGTATTTTAAAGCCCCGATTTTTCGCGAGTGAATTATCCGTGGTGCAATGTGATCGAAAATTATATTACAAGTAATCGATCATTTTGATTGAAAAAAAAACGTAGCTGAACACTTTCATGGAGTATATAAATACTAATTTTTTCCTCACCATTAATTGTTTTAATGATTTAGACGTAGAGCCAATATTTCTGCTGTATTTTTAAACTGTACACAAGCGTATCAACATATTTAAAAATTAATTTTCGTTTTTTCACTTTTCTTTTTAAGTTTTCCAGTTATCCGTGATTTTCGTTAACGACAGTGCCCTTGCCACTAAATCGCAGGGGTAATCTAGACTCTACTATATCATAATATATTACATTTAGCTTATAACAAGACAGCTTATTTTTTTAGCTCATAACGATCTTGTTTCTGAGATTTCCAATTTAAGTAATCGCAGTTTCTATGTTTTCCAACTAAGGAAAAAATCCCTTTAAGTATATTTCTATTCCTGTATACATCTGAATGATCCTATATATACCTAATTTTTTCTATATATACTTCCAAATCTGATACAATATGGCCTTTTCTGACTTTTGCGCCAAAACACTAACTTATAATGCCATAAGAGAAATTTTTATAAACATATCTCAAGTCTCCTTTATTTCTTCCCTTATTCATTTGAAAGAATATATCCGTATATACCAATTTCTACACACACGCACGTACGCACACACACACACATACACACACATATACACATATATATACCATAATAGATAAATACAAAAAGGATAAAAAGAAAATAAACGAAGAAAAGTAAGAAACACAATAAGTTTTATTTACTACGCATAAGCTGCAAGCAAACAGAACTCATAAAATAAGTTAAAAATGTAGAAAAACCATCGAAAAATTACAGAACAATGAAAATTGAGTAAAATAATAATAAGAAGAAGATCCGGAAAAAAATTCAGAAAAAAGGAAGAAAAGAAAAAAAAACAAAATTAATAAAAAACCGGAATTTTTTTTTTTTCCCAATGCCCACCTGGATAATGATCTAGGTCATACAGACACCTGAAGGGCAGATTTGTTGACCACTCTTTCAGGGGCACCATATTAGGTGGGCCAACGTCGCTCCCACAGAAAGGACAGATAGTACAGAGAAGGAAAGAACATCCATGCCTTGCCCGGGATTCTTACCCAGGACCTTTCTGATGTAAGGGCAGTTCCCTAACCCCTACACAGGCGGGTTGGGAAACCAGGAAAATAAGATATAATCTTTTCATCAGCTCACACGATTATATCCGCAAAAAGGAGTGCTTTCTAATATTGTATCAATATAGCCAAAGCAAAATATATCAATACAACAGTATATATATATATATATATATATATATATATATATATATATATATATATATATATAATTAAGCACGATTTAGTGGTGGTTCAAATGTAACTTTAGGAGTACATTTGAACCAACACTAAATTGTGCTTGTTTCACAACAGAAAAATGCCTGATATGACGAAAGACAATGTAAAATAACGATAGAGAAAATAGAAATAGGTCTGATTCGTTAAAATATAATTACAATTACTCTCTTAGCCAAAAAACAATTTAGAATAAAAATAATTCTAAAGTAATTCTCAATTCATATTGATCCTAAAGAAACAGTTAACAATATGTATTGGTATTTTAGTCCAAGAAAAATTCTTGAAATATTAAAAATTTTCAAAAAAAATATTAATCTTCCTTTCTTGCTTTAGGTTATAAAAAAATGTTGCTATCATCTCCTGGAAAATACATTTTTTTTAAAAGAAATAAAAGTTTTTTTTAGAGAGAGAAGACTTAAAAATATAACAGTATATCCGAATGCGCAATGTGGTTATTTTAAACAGGAATATACTATATATTTAAACACTGATTTCACAGTGCTAATAGGAATGAAATTAGTGTCGATTGCACTTACAAGTATTTCATAGCTTTAAGCTCAGTTTAAAATGAACATCGACAAAATTACGGTTTTTTGCTATTAGACAAGCGTTAATGCTAGTGAATTAGTTTAAAATTTACTTCTAAAATTAATTATAAAGAAAATTAACTCTATAATTTAAAAAAAATTATACTTAATAATTAAATAGAATAAATATTGTTCTATTCTATTATATTATATTATATTCTTACAATGAAATAACTTTAACTGAATTTTTTAAAAAGCAAACGGGAATAAAATAATGTATTCTCTTAATCTTCATAACTTTTCCTTAAAGCAAAATGTCCTAAAAATAGAGTATTTTATTTGTTAAGAAATAAAAAGCATAGAACCAAACCCAGTTAAAAGTTTTGTGGATAGTTTTAAAATATAGTATATTTTATATAAGATATCCGTTTTTTATTTCCAAATTCGGGCTTTGGTGGATGTGTCCATTTCCATTTCAAAAGATAAAATGATATACGACTCTGTTCATGACTCAATTCTCTTTCTTTCTATTCTTTTTATTCTTTCAGTATTTGCTGAGACTTCATTCTTTCTGAAAAGAAGAAAAAAAAAGTTATATGTGAAATGGAATTTATCAATGAGTCATTTATTGTTAAGTACATATTTCTCACCCCCTTAAGACAGTGTTTCCCAAACTTATGACTTTTGTGTACCCTTTCTAAATTTTTTCGTAACGCTGTGTACCACTAATAAAAAATTAATGTATTTTTTACTGTAAACAAATTACACAAAAGTTAAAAATCACAAATGGCTGTTGACACAACTAACTATTAACTGTTAACTCTGCAAAAAATAGCCAATAGAAAAATGCGTAATCGTAAATTTTCATAACTAGCTTTGTTTTTAAATAAAAGTTTTGAAATTTTCGTTTGTTGCAAGATATTTCGCATAAGAATGCGTACCCTTGCTAAACTGTTCCCGTACCCTTGGGGGTACGCGTACCACACTTTGGGAAACACTGCCTTAAGGTATCCGACTAGTTTCAACAACTTATTTTTTAATTAATAATATAAAATTTTAAAAAAATTAGTTTTTTTGTTTTATTATGTGCAAAAACTTATGAAACTAGCAAAAACAATTATCATTATTATTATTTTCTTTTTATATGGCCATTTTTAGGTAAAAATAAGACATTTTTTTGTATAAAAAATTCTCGCCAGAAACAAAAAATCCTTTAAGGATTTTATTTATAAGGTTATCAATTATGTTTTGAACTACTATCTTAAAAACACGTGCATATACTACTGAGTTAGGGATCAATGTAGTTAATTAAAAAAAAAGTTTTTTAAAATTTCACCAGTTGTCTTTGCGAAAACACATGCATAAAAAATGAAATTCTACTTTTTCCCCTTAGTCTGTACATCAAAACATGTGTGCATTAATCATAAACACTTATGAAAAATTGTAGACAAATACTTTAAAAACAGCAAGAGATATCGCGTTTAAGGTGGTGCAAAATGTGAAAAAACCTGATTTTGAGAAAAATATATTTCAAGTAATAAGCTTATTTGGAATCTTATCCACTTATTCACTTTTTGTACCAGCCGTAAGCAAAATGTAAATTACTTTTGTAATCAATCATTATATGAAAATAAATTTGGTATATTTCAATTTATAAGCTTATTTGGAATCTTAGCATCAAAATTTGAAGTCATTGCTAAAATCTAGATATATTAGTTGTTATTCCATAATTCCCTAGCGTTTTAATTTTCGTTGTATCATTAATTTTATATTCATTTATAATCATTCCTTTTTTCTTTCTTTCAAAATAAATGAAACAGTTGAGTAAGTTTCATTCCATTTCATAAAGATCGGTTGTAAATATTTTTTTTTTTTTTCGTTTTCTTTTCTCAATAATTTTAACGGCTAATTTTTTATTTGAATGTAAATGTATAACTAATTATTTCATGGTATCAAAAATCTACTTTTCATCTTTCTTTCTCGAACTGCTTTAAAAATTAGCATAACCGTAATTAAGTTTAATTTTTAACGAGCACTTCAGGATATATGTATTTTATAGCAAATTATTTTAAAATAAATATTTGATATCAAGGTGTTGTCTTAAAAGGCTAAACTTAAGGAAAAAATTTTTTTTGATAAAGTGCTATTAATAGATCTCTTTCAATATTCCAAAGCGTTAGTTAATAGTCAATTTTGATAAGTTACTAATTTTAAAATCTGTTTTATCATAAAATAAATTTTTACCATAAGATAATTATTACGATAGTTGTTGCTGTATAATTTACGGTATATCAAATATTTTATTCCGTAACACGTTCTGGTTAAAAATAGATTTGATTCGGATTTTTTTACACTCTGCCTGAAATGACCTTACTAAAATCCTACAACTTTCTTTAAAATGTGATAGTTAGACAGTTTGATTTGTTTAGTGGCTAAATTTTTCAATGGAACTTCTTAATCTGTTTTGACGTTATTTACTTCTTACAACTGTCTTCTTATATCATAGAAAACAATCATTACTACAATATCAATTTCACTACACTGATATTTAACTAAATTTTATTTCAAATATTTCCAAAAGGCATTTTGACTAAACTATATAAACCAACAAGTAGCTCATATATTTTATATAACTAATGCTTATTTCCTGGAGAAAAAAAAACTCTTTAACATCAAGCACCTACTATCCATATTAAATATTTAACCAATTTTATGTTTAAAACTGTAAATTTATAAACTAAATATTTTAAGAAAAAAATAAATGAAATTTGATCCGCTTCACCTATCATTCAAATATTTATCAGCAAACTTACAAATAATAATTATTGTTACTTAAGGGATAAGCAATTAATCTTCGTCAAAATTTGAAAATTTTAGATGTATGTTCCGCCGCCATTGAAGCGTATAATAGATTGCTTTTTAATATGTTCGGTTAATGTGTGTTTGAAAACCCTTCAATCCTTTCATAAATATAAGTATAAAATTTTCATATTAATCATCGATCCATACGTAATCTTTTCTAATCGGAATTATTCAAACTTATTAGGCCTTTCTGAATGGATGATTAAAGTGATTTCATGTGTTGATTCGAAAAGTTTGTAAAAGAACTGTTGTGTAATTCAAAACACTACTTTTATTGGGTGAAAAGTCATTGGAAAGGAGGAGAGTGTCTAAGATTTTTATTTGAAAAAGGTTAATAAAATTAATTTAATTTTAAGAACTAACTAAACTTTTTTAACATTTACGTTCGGCATCTCGTGTGTAGGATTGTTCTTCATTTGTTTAAAACTAAAACTTTTGTTTTAATACAACATTGCGGATTTAAAACTTGTTAATACAACATGCATAAACGATTATTATTTTCTAAGAATAAATTACTTGAAAAAATAATGCATAAGCGACCTTAACAACTTCTTGTGAGTTGAAAAATTTTGTTATTAAAAAAATTTAACATGTTTTCTCACTAAATACTTTATTTATTGTTATTTTTTATTCATCCTTATTTATTATTATTACTTATTATTATCACTTATTATTAAACCTCAAAATATAAATTTTAAGGTGTAATATATAATTTTTGTTATTTTTCTTTAAAAATTAAAACTTAGTGGTTGTTAGAAAAGCTTCGAATATTTAGAGATTTAGTCTTTCAGTTTTATAAATTAAAGCTGTTATTTATGGTAAAAATGTCTTAAAAACTATGTTTGTTTTTGAGTTAGAATGCAAGATGAGAACAACAATTGGTCTTGTTTTCTAGTAGTAACATTTGGAAGCATTGTTCATTCTTTATTTTATTTATTTATTTATTTATTATAATTTTTTTTTTTTTTGCATTTTCTTTTTAATTTGAAATGAACTATCCTCAAAACTAAAAAATATAACTGTAGGAATTTTGGGATTCGTGTCTTTTAGGTAATTTATTTTAACCGTTTTTAGTAAATTTAAAATTACGTTTTTAATTTTATCTAATATATAGTTTTAAAAAAAACAGTGAAAAAATTTTCTTTTTTTATATTGAAATTTTATCAGTTTGTAAAATGATTATAGAGAAAAAATAAATTTTGAATAGTTTTAATAAAAACAAATCAAAAATTTTTATCATAAAATATCATTATTCTCAGTTACATCCGAAATTAAAAGCATCACTTGAGGTCGTTAAAGTTAATTTTTGTGAAAGATTTGTAATCAAATTTTATCTACTTGCCTGGAGATTTTTTTTTAAAGAAATTTGGTTTCATTCACAAATCTGTTTCGCAAAATATTTCAGCACAGAAATGAGCCCATCACAAAATTCTTCTTCTGAAGAATAGAGTAGATTGGCGTTAATTCATAATTTAAATCTCTAACTACTTAAAAAACAACTTAGAAAAAAAGACTTTAAAAAATGAACTTAGTTTTGTGATTTTCACAAAATCAAGTAAACACAAGATCCCATTTCTACTAACTGACATATTACTAACAGATGTTTCACAGTTTCACACCTATTCTCACACTATTCCAAGTCTTTATAAAAAGTCTTTTTTATTTAAATATATAGCAACACAATTTTTTTTATAAAAAAATATATGCATTTAAAAAAAAATTATTTCAAAAATTCGTTTTAGATCTTACTAAAAATATTAATTATAATTATTTTGCCTTAATAATATGCTTTTTTATACGTATTCTACTGTCAGTGACCCATTGTTATTTAAATTCTTCAACATTTTTTATAGTTTTCCCGTTTCCAATACTTCTTTTTTCTCATTATTTCTTCAACTTAAAAAAAATAGGGTGTGTTTCTGAATGATAACTCTTTCTCGCCTGAAAGAACATATTTCTTTTTTTTTTTTTTTTTTTTCATACCTTCATTCAATACTTCAGTACATGTCTCAGTATTACTTGAGAAATGTATTCTAGAATATTGAAGGGAGAGACTACCCGGGCAATATGGAATGATTCACGATCCTATATAAATTCTTTCATCTATGGGGCCTTAATCTGAAAGGGATTATTTCAGGAGGGTTTTTCCCTTTCTCAATAGACAAGGTTGTTTGATTTAGAGGGGTGAGTTTCTTTTTGAATCTGCCCCCAAAGCCCTATGAATTATTTGCCGCATAAAAGTTTTTGCCGTACTTTATATGAGGAAATGCAATTATGGAAAGCACCTATTGAATTGACTTCCTCTGGGACTATATTATTTTTATACATATATATATATATATATATATTTTTAACCGGAGGTATTTTTCAACAAAAAAAAAAAAATAACTGTAGAAAAACTAAATAATATAAAAGCATTTCAGAAATGAAATTCAATCGTTATTGTTTCTTTTTTTTTTCTTTTTTTCTCTCTCTTTTTTTTTTTTTTTTTTTTTTTTTTTTTTTTGTTTAATTATTTTTATGTCTCTGTATTTTCTATTTACATAAAAAAATTAAATGTTAGTAAATTTTTTTTTACTTATAATGTTATACAAAAAATTTATAAAAAGTATTTCTTATGGTTAAAAATGTTATGTAAAGTATTTTTCACTATTGATTTATTACCTTACCACGACTATATAACATATAGACTAAATTATATACAGACTTTTACTTTTTTATATTTTCCCCTTAAAGGCTATGAATTATTTATCACCAAGTTCTTGCAGTACTTAATAAGGAAATATAATTCTGGGAAGCACCTACTGAATTGACTTTCTCTGAGACTAAGTTACTTTTCTATATTACTTCTTTTTTTTGATAACCAGCGTTTTTTTTTTTATTATTATTATTATTATTTTTAAAAGAAAGTTCGAAATATTTAGTGGATGATGCGAAATTATCGTTGGCGTAGAGAAAAAATAATATTTCTATTTTTTTACCTTTCTTTCCTGATTCATTCGTCCTTTAATTGAACGAAAATCATTTTAAATATTAAATCTGTTAAAATCAATATTTCCTTCTAATTTTTTTTTACCGATTTCTTGTAAACTATGATACACAAATATTTAAAAGTTTATTTGATGGGGAATAAACTCAGTAATAAAATGTGAAGACTCCCTAAAATATGCATTCTTTTCATATGAAACAACCTTCTGCGCATTTAAAGAAACAAAGTATAGCTCTCTTATGGATGGCCCCTAAATTTGCGTTATTCCAAAAGGTAAAAAATAATATATCTAGGTTGAATTAAGACGTTCGGTAAACAGATTTATTAAAAATAAGAGGGATTTTTTCCTACCTAAAAAAAAAAAAAAAAAAAAAAACTGGTTTGTATTTCTCTCAACACTTTTGGTGGCTTTAATCGAGAGGGGTTCATTTTACCCTTAATATGCACTAGGGAAATACTGCAGTGTGGGGGGAGGTGGAAAAAACTTAAGACCGACATAATCGAATTGCCCATGACGTCATCAAAGAGTATTTTCTCATGGAGTTAGGGAGGTGATGATTAAACATGCCCCCCAGCCACAGAAGGACGATGTTAAATCCCTATAATGGAGTTATTCCAAAAAGGGGCTTACATGGGTGAGTTTTGCACATGCCAGAATGGGATTTACAGGTTTTATTCTCAGGGAGGTGGGTGTTATAAATGCAATGTGGGATGTATCCAAACAGGTTTGGTTATTATTATTGTACATGGTGTGGCTTAAATTTCTTTCTTTTTTTTTTCGGTATTTATACATATATATAATTTAATGTGTGACGAACATTTTATATTTCTGGTTGATAAAACTAGGAAAATAACATGTTTTAACTGAAAAATATGTTGAATTTATAAATACTTCTTAGATAGCAAAAAAACGCCTTTATCTTGCATGCATTTTGTGAAAAAGAAAGGCAAATTCATAAGTTTAGTTTTTTTTTTTTTTTTTTTTTTTTTTAAATATCGTTTCGGCGTTAAACCATAATATGCTGTAAATTTGTACAACTTTAATAAGGTTTAAAGTAAAGCAAGTTTTAATTTGAACCATAGAATGGTATAATCAAGCTTAATAGAGCCGCGATGGCTCAGGGGATAGAGCGTTCGCCTTCCAATGAGGCAAACCGGGTTCGAATCCCAGTCGATACGAAATCCGCATCCGGCTTGCACTGACCACAGTGCTGACGTGAAATATCCTCAGTGGTAGACGGATCATGGGTTAGAGTCCCCTTGCCGTCAGGCTAACCGTGGGAGGTTCTCGTGGTCTTCCTCTCCATGTAACGCAAATGCGGGTTAGCTCCATCAAAAAGTCCTCCACGAAGGCAAATTTCTCCCAATACTCGATCCAGGAGTTCCCTTGTCTTCTGGATTGGGTTCAAAATTACAAGGCTACGGAGTTGAACATTAGTAGCCGTAAACCCATTAAGTTGGGTCGGCTGTTCAACGACGGTTATAAAATAAAATAAAAATCAAGCTTAATAAGGCCGGGATAGCCTGGTCGGTAGGGTGCTGGGCCCATGTCCAAGAGGTCGTGGGTTCGATCCTCGCCGGCCGAAGACACCCCGTGTAGTAAATGGTGACTGATGCACGTTAAATCTGTCGAGTCTCAAAGTCCTCCATGTTCCCATAACACATCAATACCTCTGGGGGTACTGATCCAGGAATTTCCTTGTCTTCTGGATTGGTTCAAAATTACAAGGCTACGGAGTTGAACATTAGTAATCGTAAACCCATGAAATTGGGACGGCTGTTCAACGACGGTTATAAAATAAAATAAAATAAAAATCAAGCTTAATAAGAACCATGAAGTTGGATCAACATAGTGCCATATTCAAGTTTCAGTAAATTGGAACGATATTGAAGTTCATCAATTTCCTACGGTGTAGTTTTGTTAGTTTAGAGCAGTGTTTCTCAAAGTGTGTGGTACGCGTACCCCAGGGGTACGGGAACAGTTCAGCGGGGATACGCGTTCTTGTGTGAAATATCTTGCTACAAGCGAAAATTTCAATAAATTTTATTTAAAAATGAAGCTAGTCATGAAAATTTATGATTACGTATTTTTCTATTGGCTATTTTTTTTGCAGAGTTAACAGTTAATAATTAGTGGTATCAACAGCCAGTTGTGATTTGTAACTTTATTGCAATTTTTTTACAGTAAAAAATACGTTCATTTTTTTATTAGTGGTACACAACGTTACGAAAAATATAGAAAGGGTACCCAAAAGTCATTAAGTTTGGCAAACACTGGTTTAGAGTGTTTACGAAATAAGTGGCCCATTTAGAACGAAAATTTAAAAATTAAATAAAATAAGACTAAAAACACGCTTTGAGATAATAAAAAAAATGCGCCACTTGCTGCATTGTCATAAAACAAGCAATAAATTTTGAAAGAAACAGTGTTAAAAATAGTTCCAAATTTCGCCTTTAGGTAGTGCTAGCCGTACCATAGAAATACAGACAGAACGTTCTCTAGTTTTCTGTCAAGGTCTAAAAGTTTTATACAGCAAAGTTGCTAAACTTTGCTGTGTAAAAATGATTTAGTGTTCCCTATTTCTAGTGTTAGATTTTCAACCATTGAATCACATATTTTTTAAAAACCAAGCGAAGTTTCCAACTAAAATTTAATACGATTAAAGCACCAGTGAATGCTTTGTGAATGAACAAAATTGGCGATTTGGGGGGGAAAGAAAATACTCATATTTCTGTCCAATCATCATTGCATTCGCCAAAAGTCATGGTATGGGTCACTTTATTTTCGAAAGAAGTCATTGGGCTATTTTTTTCGTATACAATACCCTACAATAACTGCAGCACGATATCTTGAAGATCTGCATGAATTTGCTGTACAACACATTGTCTTAGTGGATTCAACTATTTCTTCGTGATTCATGCAAGATGGTGCTTGACTATTTTAATTATTAGAACTATTTTAACACTGTGTATTTTTCAAAATTTATTGCTTTTCTGATAACAATGCAGCAAGCGACGCATTTTTATCTTAAACCGTGTTTTTTTTTAAATTGGAAATTATTTATTGGACAGTTTGTATATACAATTTAATGCTCTGAATGATTTTAAAGCATAAAATAGTAACTAAACGATACAATTAATATGTAGCTATATTATTGCCCATGGTTATGGATAACGATATATTGTATTACGGATACGATATTATGGTTCAACACTAGATCCTAATTTCGTTGTTTTGAACCATAATTTGGTGTAACTTTAATAAGGTGTTAAACACGTTTTAGTTTTAACGTTGAATTATATGATCCAAATTTTAGGAATACGACTGTGTGGTTCATCATAGTGTCATAATAACGTTGGCGCAAATCTAAACGATCTTGAAGTTCAGCATGTTCAAAAAGTTATTATAGGGCAGTTCAGTTATTTTAGATTCAGTTTTATACCCTGAAAAATTCTAAATTTGAAACTAACTCCTATATTAAAAAGCGCTTTTTATAAAATTTTGAATACTAAGTTGAAAAGAAAAAAAAACTTTTTTTTCCGAGAAAAATTATTTTTTTAAATAACTTTCTCAATTCATTTATATTTAAACCTAAAATGCATAGTGGTACTTATATGTGTGTATTATATTTATTGTCACATAAAAATACGGTTGGTTTTTAGCTTTTAATACTTAACCCTAATAATTAATCCTTTGACGCAGAATTTTTATTAAACAATCTTTCGTACTTTTTTCATTATTTTGTATTAATTTAGGCTAAAATAAGTGAAAAATATTAAATTTCACCCTTTAAAAATTGATGGTTATGAAATACAGCATGTAACTCCGGAGTCTTTTCTGTGTAAACGGTAATATCTTCCAAACCATAATTTTTCAAATTTGCGCACATATTAACTGTTATTTAGATTTAAGAGAAACAGTTATTCATTATTGCAATGTCTTTAATTTACAAAATCAATTGTAGAGTAATTTTTGACTATGAATGAAAAAAAAAAATTTCACAATACTTTTTTTTCGATTTTATATTTTAGTACAAATATAATTCCAACAATATAACAGATATTTTAGTAACTATTAGACTGTTCTTTATTATTAAATAATACTAAGATATATGTATGCTTGTAATTAAAAAATATATAAAAAGGACACCGGTGTCCTATCTGCATCAACGGGTTTTGTAATGTAATTTTCTTGTCAAAAAACGATAAATGATTCCATATATCCAGAAAAAAATAGCGTTTTAAGAAAAAGTATTGTTGAATTAGAATAACTTTTTTCGTGCTTTTTTTTAAATAAGTTCAAAACAATTAATTTAATAATTTTAGAAATTTACTGCTTTTACCATTTGTCAAATTGTTACTATCACATAATTTTTCATATTTTGTACTGAAGACCTTTTAAAAACTTTTTGCAAACGATTTTTTTCCAAAATTTCAATCAAAAGTTTGGCTAACTAATTTTAAAGTCATTTGCAAAACTATCATATTGAGAAAATAAACATTCGAAGTTTTCATTCATAATAATAACAGCTTTCATGTGCTTTCCATCCTAAAATTGCTCAAAACTTTGGGAAAAACTGCTTCATTTGCATAATTTTTATTCTAAATCAAGGAAAATAAACAAGACGTTACAGGTTTAAAACAAAAATAAATAAATACATAAAAAAACATTTTATCCATTTTCGATATCAGCTGTGTCCATACTTAAATTACATTATTTCCATAACAGCAAAGCACATTCATGACAGATAGCTCTAGTAAATAATGCATTATTTATACTTCATAGATGGCAACATATTCAGACTTTAAAAGATATTTTCCCAGGAATATTTCTTCGTCAAAGGTGTGACATTACAAGATGGAAACGTTGATTTAATTATTTCTATTTCGTTTCTCTTTCCCCGTTGTAACACGATCTTTCTTCCGAGTTGTCTTCGCGCTGAGGAATTCGGTGTCTCATTCCCTCTGTATCTAAAAATGTTGCTCTTTGCTAATTGGATTCATTCTAATTCTGCTCGGTGCATATTATATTCTTTATTTTAAGCCTATGGGGGAATGAATGAAAGGAAAATGCGAAAGTAAATGCTCAAGGAAATTGTTCATCTTGATATCTATATTGTCTAGTCTTGTTGAGTTAAAAGTAATTATTAAAACTTTTTCACAGAAAAAAGAATAAAATAGAAATATTATTTTTTTTTTAATTTACATTTTTTGATCTTGATATCGGTGTTTCTATCTTTATATTAATTCAGAATGAAAAAATAATTTTATTGAGTTTATAATTTTTTTTATTTATTAATATCTGTATTTAAGTTAAAGTTTGTATTATTTAAGCTCATAGATTAAAAATTTTGAAGTGAACATGAAAACGAGTATTAAAAAAATAATTTCAAGGCACTGAAGAGGAGAGATATTTCCTGATTAAAAACTTCATTCACTTCAAAAATACCGACTGTTAACATATTTTAAAAAAAAATCAAAATAATAAATTTACTTATTTTGAACTTTTATGATTTGCATATCTGATGTCAGTGTTTATTCTAATATATGTATAGTATAATTTTGAATATTTAAATACAATAATTAAATTTTTTTCAAAGAACTTACAGTAAAATAACTAGCTTCAGTTTCTTTTTGTTTCATAAAATGCATAAATTTTGTATTTAGATTCAGTATTTTTATATTTATAAACCCCCAAATTAAATGGCAATTCAAATATCATTCATTTTCATATTTTATCGACATCTTAGAGTAACATTAATCCTGCATGCTTTAGTTTAATCTTTGAGCCCAAATGAATATTTTTCTTTTTAGTTTCTCGAGGTACATTACGGGATTGAATGCCAAGATAATTTATTTATTTTTGTTTGAGGCTAAGTGTAACTCATAAAAATAAAAATAATATTTTTAAAAACCA
This sequence comes from Parasteatoda lunata, assembly GCA_949128135.1. Classification (NCBI taxonomy): domain Eukaryota; kingdom Metazoa; phylum Arthropoda; class Arachnida; order Araneae; family Theridiidae; genus Parasteatoda; species Parasteatoda lunata. The sequence continues at coordinate 36,885,985 of OX421971.1, forward strand.
CGTTTTTGTAGTGGAGAATAATAATTAAAAAACAAAAATTTGAAAAACGAAAAACGTGAGGCACATGAAATGCATAACAGTAACAGTATGTGAGTTCATGAGAATATGTGTATGTATATCTGTAATTGTAACTGAATGCGGATGTGGAATATGTTTGCGTATATGCATGTGTAAGTGGATGTATATGTGGTTGTGCATGTGTATGAGTAAGAAAATGTGTATATGTATGCATATATGTACTGTTATGTATTTCATGCGCCCCACGTTTTTTGTTTTTCAAATTTTTGTTTTTTAATTATTACTCACCACTACAAAAACGTGGTTTTTAAAAATATTATAATTTTTTTTTTTTTTTTGTACTCACTTCTAAAATCTCAATTTTTTCACTCACTGTACACAAAACTTTTCAACTGACATGTGACACTAATTTGAAATAATCGAATCGACAACAAAAGACAATCGCGAAAATATTAATTTTTCTTTCATTTTAATTTAATTTTACTTTGAATGTCTTTTTTCTCTTCATTTTCATGCATTGTCATCTAATTCTGAACTATGTGCCAAATTTGAAGTCTGTAGCTAGTCGGGAAGTTAGTTTAAAATCGATTACAAAATTCCCCCCAGACACGAAGGCAAGTTGATATAAACGTGGTAAAAATGACATAACTATCAAAGATTTTTTTACCTCATCAATCCTTACAAAATTGCATCATGGTGGTGATTTAGTTTTGAATCGCAATTTTTAATATTTTTAAAGAAATTTAAAAAATATTTAATATTAAATGAATAGGCCAAGTGGTTTACGATTGTTAAGGCTCCACAATTTCATTACCAATGGCATGATTGTAACAATGTCATTAGTAATGCGTACAGACCACCTTTACTTCTTAAACAAACTGCTATACACCGATCTGAAGCTAGGATATCTAAGGCTAAAAACCTTAATATTAGTTAGAGAGCCGTGGTGGCTCAGGAGATAGAGCGCTCGCTTTTCTGGATTCAAATCCCAGCGATGGCTGATCGATGCGGATTCCGCACCCGGATCGTAGTAGACGTGGTTAACGGAATATCCTCAGTAGGAGACGGATCATGGGTTAGAGTCCCCTTGCCTTCAGGCTAATCTTGGGATGTTTTCGTGGTTTTCCTCCTCATGTAGCGCAGTTGCGGGTCATGCAAATGCGCATGCATAAAAAATACTCCACGAAGGCAAATTGCTCCCAATTCTTGAAGCTGGAGTTCCCTGGTCTTCTGGATTGGGTTCAAAATTACAAGGCTACGGAGTTGAACATTTGTAGACGTGGACTTAAAATTGGGTCGGCTGTTCAACGACGGTTATATAATAAAATATTAGTTACAAGAATGTCTATTTTATAATTTTAATAAAACCATAAATATAAAAAAAAAATAACGCAAAATGAAAGCAGATAAAAATGTACTTTTCAAAGATAATACAAGGATCCAAAATTAATAAGTTTTAATAAGAAAAAGGACTAAACCAGACTTCTTTTAAGATTCCAATACCTTAACTACAAACACTAAACTTCTAAAATTAAACCATTAGCTTGGTAGTGATTTATGACCAAACTATTACTCGCAAAAATTTAATATAAAACATTTCGGGGAAGTTTGAGCCAGTAACAATCCATCTCAACATTTCATTTATCTCCATTTTAATGTTACAGTTATGAAATCTTTGCGACGGCGTAAGCTAAAATTTGGCGATTTATACTGCTTTAGTGATGAAGTTATCTGAATACTTAATGCTTGGCGGGCATTAGTTTATTCACCTATAAAATTACAAGAGCCTATCGAGGCATTGAAGATTTCAGCGAATGGTCCATTCACTAAAGAGACTTCACGTTACAAGATGCATTAGACTCATATTGCTTAATAACGCACAAGGGGGTTGTTGGAGTGAAATAGGATTTCATTCTATTCCAAAATGTCTACAATTAAATGCCCGAATGGTGTAAAGTTCACTTTGTTGTGTATCTTTAGATAATGGTATGTTCGGAATGTTATAAATCTAATGGAAATCGAGTGAAATTCTAAATGTGAAAATATAATGAAAACTTTTACTTTTAATTTTAAAATTATTTATGTGTGTGGTGATTTATGCATTTAACTAATTAATTTAAACTGTCAGAAATGTCTTGGAAAAATGGTTAAATAACAGTTTATTTAATTGTTAGTTTAGAATATTCAAACAAAATAGTCAAACCACCGTAAATAAGATGATATTCAAGCTGTTAGCTGTGGGGAAAAACATTTACTGCTTTCACCTAATACGGTTAAAGATCTAAAATATTATGGCATCAACTAGGCCCATGTAATGAAGCCACTTAGTTCCTTGCAGATGGGTGCATATTATAGCCGGGAAGACTAATCATTATCGACAAAACTGGGGTTCGAGTCCCAGCGTTGACACCACAATATTCTCTAAATTCTCTTCAACGCGTGAAGAGTTTCCAATGTCATGCCATCCCCAATTTCTGACCCTGGCCTATTAGAATGCAACGCTCACGTTCTTGCACAGATGGTATCACCATAAAGTTGCTAAACTATCTCCAATATCTAGTTAAATTTCATTTTTACGGTTTTCAAACTTTGCTTGTTGTAAATGGTTAAAAAACTGCATAGTTTTTTAATCATGTTTTTTTTTTAACCACTAGTTGTAAACGATTTCAAAATCGTAATGGTTATAATGCTCTTTTCGGTAAACTTTATTGTAAATTGGATTAACAGGCTGCTGTCGGTTATTTTATCATAATTTTAGAATTAAAATTCTAAATTCTCTCATGATTAGCCTGAGGGCTAGTAGACTCTAACCCATGATCCACCTACTACTGAAGGTATTGTACTTCAGCACTGGTCAGTGCAAGCTGGGTGTTGAATTCGTATCGACCAATCATCGGTGCCATTCGAACCTCATTGGGAGGCGATTGCCTAATCCTCTGAACCACCACAGCTCTACATCTAACTGGTGTAAGTAATGAACAGCCCAAAGCACAGGAACATCTTATTGTCTATATTAAATTCGTAGTGTTTTTTAGCAAAAACCGCCTAACTAATCGATATCAAATTTCAAAATTTTAGATAGTTATTTCTGTGTCCCAAACTCTTCAAATTAGTTCAGGTTAACTAGAATTGATCCTTAATTTTAACAAGCTCAACATTTTTTTTTTTACTTAAATTTCTTAAATAGAAAGTAGATTCTTAAAAATAATTTGTTTCCCATCCAGATTATAAAAAAACTTTCTTGTTTTAAAACGTTCTTTAAAAGAGCATATCTAAAATCGTTTTAGCTTGTTCCTGAAATCGTAGGCACAAACTAGCGAAATAGATAAAAGTATTTTTCTGCTTTTAGACAAAAAGTATGATCATAACTACTAGAGTATGGCGAAATTTTCCGTGTTTCTGGCTCTATAAAACACCAAAACGCTGGGTAATTTTTACCGAAGTACAATTTTGGTAAAATTGACAGCAAAATAAGGCTTGATACAAATAAACTTCATTCCCTTTATAAATATAGTGATTGGAAGCAACTGTCGAGAAGCTCTCAAGAATTGCCAGATGTAAATGCGAAAAAGCAATTGTGATATGAAAGATAAATCATGAAGTTGCCAGCGAAAAATGTAAAATATAGGAGAGAAAGAAACTAGAAATACCTCAGTAGCCCGGGGGAAAAAATAATAAACATGTAAAAAAAAACAGAACAAGAAAAATCCTCCGTGTCTGAGAGGACCAAATCAAGGTAAAATGAATTTCCATGAGCTATGAAGAAGTGGTGAGAAATTAATATCGCTAACAAGGGAATCAGCATTCATATGAAAATAACAAGATTCCAAGGCATCGAAATGAGCTGATGTGACTGGGTAGGGAAAAAATTATGAAATCGTCGATACTGAATTAATGCTAATATTCCAACACTTGCCTTCCAATCATTATATTATTTATTGAATTATGGTTTTATAATATGTGATAAAATTTGGCAATTGTGGTAAAACTGGGTAGTAATTTTATCATGATAATTTTGAGCATTGACAAGAAAACATTTATTCGGAAAAAAATTTATTTTTCCGTCAAATCTTCGTAGCATCAGGTAATCGTAACTAAACTAATAACCTATCTCGCATTATTCTCTTGGTTGAAAGAATTATTACAAATAACAATAGAATTTAGCAACTAGCAAACCATCATTTTGAAGAGATAATTATTGCAAGAATATATTTAACTGAATACTTCTATCCCTTAGAACAAACATTCTTTATTTTCTCTCGACAATTATTTTTCCACCCAAACAATTGTTCTTCATTGTAACAACAAATTCAACAATTGTAATCATAACTAAACTAATAATCTATCTCACATTATTATCTTGGTTAAAAAAAATTATTACAAATAACAATAGCACTTATCAACTAGCGAACAATCTGCTTGAAGAGATAATTATTGCTAGAATATTGAACAGAATGCTCCTATCACTTAGAACAAACTCGCTTTTCTTTCCAAACAATAGTTCTTCATTGTAACAATTCAACAATTGTAATTTTAGCAATATTCTCTTCGCATTGTACTCTTCGTTAAAACTAATTGTTACAAATAACTATAGCACTTACCAACTAGCGAACAATCTGCTTGAAGAGATAATTATTGCTAGAATATATTGAACAGAATGCTCCTATCACTTAGAACAAACTCGCTTTTCTTTCCAAACAATAGTTCTTCATTGTAACAATTCAACAATTGTAATTTTAGCAATATTCTCTTCGCATTGTACTCTTCGTTAAAACTAATTGTTACAAATAACTATAGCACTTACCAACTAGCGAACAATCTGCTTGAAGAGATAATTATTGCTAGAATATATTGAACAGAATGCTCCTATCACTTAGAACAAACTCGCTTTTCTTTCCAAACAATAGTTCTTCATTGTAACAATTCAACAATTGTAATTTTAGCAATATTCTCTTCGCATTGTACTCTTCGTTAAAACTAATTGTTACAAATAACTATAGCACTTACCAACTAGCGAACAATCTGCTTGAAGAGATAATTATTGCTAGAATATATTGAACAGAATGCTCCTATCACTTAGAACAAACTCGCTTTTCTTTCCAAACAATAGTTCTTCATCGTAACAATTCAACAATTGTAATTTTAGCAATATTCTCTTCGCATTGTACTTTTCGTTAAAACTAATTGTTACAAATAACTATAGCACTTACCAACTAGCGAACAATCTGCTTGAAGAGATAATTATTGCTAGAATATATTGAACAGAATGCTCCTATCACTTAGAACAAACTCGCTTTTCTTTCCAAACAATAGTTCTTCATTGTAACAATTCAACAATTGTAATTTTAGCAATATTCTCTTCGCATTGTACTCTTCGTTAAAACTAATTGTTACAAATAACTATAGCACTTACCAACTAGCGAACAATCTGCTTGAAGAGATAATTATTGCTAGAATATATTGAACAGAATGCTCCTATCACTTAGAACAAACTCGCTTTTCTTTCCAAACAATAGTTCTTCATTGTAACAATTCAACAATTGTAATTTTAGCAATATTCTCTTCGCATTGTACTCTTCGTTAAAACTAATTGTTACAAATAACTATAGCACTTACCAACTAGCGAACAATCTGCTTGAAGAGATAATTATTGCTAGAATATATTGAACAGAATGCTCCTATCACTTAGAACAAACTCGCTTTTCTTTCCAAACAATAGTTCTTCATTGTAACAATTCAACAATTGTAATTTTAGCAATATTCTCTTCGCATTGTACTCTTCGTTAAAACTAATTGTTACAAATAACTATAGCACTTACCAACTAGCGAACAATCTGCTTGAAGAGATAATTATTGCTAGAATATATTGAACAGAATGCTCCTATCACTTAGAACAAACTCGCTTTTCTTTCCAAACAATAGTTCTTCATCGTAACAATTCAACAATTGTAATTTTAGCAATATTCTCTTCGCATTGTACTCTTCGTTAAAACTAATTGTTACAAATAACTATAGCACTTACCAACTAGCGAACAATCTGCTTGAAGAGATAATTATTGCTAGAATATATTGAACAGAATGCTCCTATCACTTAGAACAAACTCGCTTTTCTTTACAAACAATAGTTCTTCATTGTAACAATTCAACAATTGTAATTTTAGCAATATTCTCTTCGCATTGTACTCTTCGTTAAAACTAATTGTTACAAATAACTATAGCACTTACCAACTAGCGAACAATCTGCTTGAAGAGATAATTATTGCTAGAATATATTGAACAGAATGCTCCTATCACTTAGAACAAACTCGCTTTTCTTTCCAAACAATAGTTATTCATTGTAACAATTCAACAATTGTAATTTTAGCAATATTCTCTTCGCATTGTACTCTTCGTTAAAACTAATTGTTACAAATAACTATAGCACTTACCAACTAGCGAACAATCTGCTTGAAGAGATAATTATTGCTAGAATATATTGAACAGAATGCTCCTATCACTTAGAACGAACTCGCTTTTCTTTCCAAACAATAGTTCTTCATTGTAACAATTCAACAATTGTAATTTTAGCAATATTCTCTTCGCATTGTACTCTTCGTTAAAACTAATTGTTACAAATAACTATAGCACTTACCAACTAGCGAACAATCTGCTTGAAGAGATAATTTTTGCTAGAATATATTGAACAGAATGCTCCTATCACTTAGAACAAACTCGCTTTTCTTTCCAAACAATAGTTCTTCATTGTAACAATTCAACAATTGTAATTTTAGCAATATTCTCTTCGCATTGTACTCTTCGTTAAAACTAATTGTTACAAATAACTATAGCACTTACCAACAATCTGCTCGGACAGATAGTTATTAGAAGAATATATTTAACTTCTATCACATAGAAATAACATTATTTCTTTTCTCTCAACCATTACATTTCTTTCCAAACAATTGTTCTTCATTTCCTTTTCTTCAGCTATAGAAGATATTTCTTGTGTTGTAACAAATTCATCCTTAAAGCTTGAGTTAAAAGAGATGCTCAAGAGGAAGTCATCCTATGAATGAATAATGAGACGTTTCCTGCTATACGAGATGTTGATATCCAAGCGCTATTCTATGTATTTTTAAAGGCACTTCTTTTAGAGCTGTTAGAAGATAAGACTGATGTTATTTTTCTACGTAATATGGAGTGTTTGTTTTATTTTGTATGAGGTGTTCATACAATTTTATTTAATTAACATCCTACGATTGTTTTCAATTTAGAAGATGGGAAAATAATATATTTATCTAAATGGAACAAATAAGCTTCAAATAATGGGTCTATCGACATTTCTCCAAAAGAATTGATTCGGGTTTTGTTTTTTTTTTTTTTTTTTTTTTACAATTGTAATACAATTACGTTTGTAATACAATTACGTTACAGTTGCGTTTTAATTTATTAAAATATTGATAAAAATATAAATAGTGAGGTTATAACATTAAATGAAAGTTTTAAACTAAAATACATCGATTTATTTGTTTTAAAAGATTTTAATCTCAGAATTTGAACTATACACAACTTTAACTCATAACTTTATATAACAAACATTAACTTTATTCATAACACTAATAGTTTGGAATTTAAAACTGACTTTATTTGACATAAATTTGTTAATTAATATGATAAACAAAAATTTGTTAGAGAATAGAGTATTTTTAATGTAATGGAATGCAATGTTAAAGAATAGAATAGAGTAACACTCATAGAGAATACGGATCACGTTGAACCCCTCAATCTTATTGTGATTGAGGGGCCTTGCCGTCAGGCTAATCGTGGAAAGATCTCGTGGTCTTCCTATCCATGTAATGCAAATGCGGGTTAGTTCCATCAAAAAGTCCTCTACGAAGGCAAATATCTCCCAATACTTGATCCAGGAGTTTCCTTGTCTTCTGGATTGGGTTCAAAATTACAAGGCTACGGAGTTGAACATTAGTAGTCGTAAACCCAAAAATTGGGACTGCTGTTCGACGACGGTTATAAAAAAAAAAAATTTAATCAAGGAGAGTAATTAGTAGCAAGCCTTGCTTCTCAGCATTAAGTGAGGTCAAACCTTATTTTTACTGGCGTAATTTATAAGAAAGTTCAGATGTATATAATGATGTTTCAAATCGTATTCCTAGTTTTCTTACGAAGGGTTCACAGTGAGCGCCGACGTTAACGACTCAGCAACCCTTTACGCATGGGCCATTTTTGATAATTTCCGTTCTGAGCTAGCGCGAAGAAAACAATGCGCTGAGAAATTGACTTGAGCACACACGAACTCACTCCTTTGACTTTACTGAGAACGCTTAATTATTATTATTTTTTTCAGTACAAAATAGTGGCATCCCAAACAGCAGGCTGCCTTACGGCCAACTTCGTATTTCCATTTTCTTCTGGTTGGCATAGAAAGGTTGACTAATTAATCTTTTTTCTTAAAAAACTTAGTTGAAATTTTGGTATACCAAACTTGTTTCCATAAAGATTGAATAAAGGCATGCAAAGAAACTCTAAAAAAAAATCTCTTTCTTAGCTTTTACTGTAAACCTTGTTTTCACCTTTTTTTTTTCATTCTAACTTTGTCCAGTTTACTCAAATACGACAATTTGTTTGTGTTGAAGACTTAATAATCAGACCAACCTTTGCTTTTAAAGTGTTAATAAGCCTTGTTTCAGTGATGGTCATATAATCTAAAATTAACCTTGAGAAGGTGAATTTATCCTCGGATGTAGAATGACTTCTACTCTTGATTTGCGAATGATGATTCATCTTCGATTTCAGAAGGTTTTCCCAGTCTTGTTTTGTAAAGATGAATTCAAACTCGAAATTAAAAGGGTCCTTTATGCATTTTTTCTGCGAACCTCATAGCGCGTGAGCTAGCTTGATTACATTTAACATTGCTCCAAGCTCGCATGGTTTATTTGTAAACTTTGTTACTGATATGAAAATCAACTTCACACTGATATCTAGGGAAAATATTTCGTAAAATTTGTTATAATTAAAAAATGTGTGCACAATATTTATCCATTTCAGTTTTTAGTCTTAGTAACGCCTTGTGTAAACATTGTTAATATTTGCATTGTGCGATATTGTTTTATTATTTTTGTTAAATTTCACTTATGTATTTCTAAATGTTTTTTCACACTATTAACACTGAATAGAATAACTCAAGTCTAAGTAATTTAAATAAATAAATTTTGACATGATAAGACCTTTTAAATCTTATTTTAAAATTAATCCTTAAAAAAATCCCTTTAATGTTTAATAGTAGGAAGTATCCGTAAATCTATAATTAAAATATTCTTTCTTGTTTCAATGTTTAAAACGATACTTTTTTAAAAAGATTATTCTCAACGATTAATCTTTCTTTAATCAAACAATTTTTTTTTTTTAAATTTGGAATATTTTTTATCTTTTAAAACCAATATTTTTTCTCTAAACTGAATATTTTTTTAGTATGTTACCTAGTAAAAAATAATGATTAATGAAGATATTTTATATTTCTGACGTATACCTTTTTTTTTAAGTTTTTACTTTATGGACTTTGTTTAAGCCGCTCTTATACAGTTTTTAATTGGATACTTTCATTCATCGATATTAAAGCGAGAAACAACCCTTTAATATTTACAGTAACTCCAGGTTATTTTCTCAAAGCATGTGAAAAAGAAATTTTTTTTTTCTTTAGATTAAAAATAAATCTTAAAACAGTGAAGCATAATAATCTTACTAGTTTCTTCGATGTCTTACTGTTTTATTTAAAAATAGATAGATAGGTATTAACAACGAATCCCTTTAAGTTCTTACTGTTTTTTACTTCTTCGGGTAAAAATGGTTCTCTCGATCCTGAGGTATTTCAATGATAACTCATTTTTTTTTCCTCCATTTTTTTCAAAATTTTTTGCATTATTCTTAGTTTGTAACTGTTAAATCAACTTACATGAAGTGTTTAATGCAATTAGTGTTGTTGCATTGAGATTAGTTGAATCAACCCTTCCTAGAAGAGAGATGACCTTCATGGGAGTGTCCAATCCTTAGTAGTCCGAATGTTGGGACACCTTTCTTAATTTTCCCCACTGCACAGTTTATGTTCGTTCCTTCGGACTAACAAAGTGATCCTGGCGAAATCCTTTTCTGTTCTCCGAGGTTTTGGTTGTATCCATTAGTGGAATGGAGAAAGTAGAGAAGAAATAGATAAAAACACAAATATATTCAAACAAAATGTTGCATAAAAAAATATTTTTTGCGACACTGGGGGGTATACCTTGATCAACGAAATGTCAGGCACAAAGCTGCAAATGTCAGACTGCCATTTTATACCCTGCATACTCGTTTTTGAAATTTATATCTTGTGTTATTATTATAATAACTTTAACAAAAAGGGCATAGTTGAAATATTACATTGGAATAAGTTATTACAACAATGAAAATTTGGTTTATTGAATAAACATTAGACTTTATGTATATAAAGTAACCATAAACACTAAATTATTTTCTTAAATCAATACTTTCCGTTAAACGCTTTTAACAAAGATCCAAATTAATTGGAATTATTTACATATTATTTCATTCAACTTAATTACATATTATTTAATTCATTAAGATTTATTTAGTCATTATAACCCTTAACCATTGTCGGTTGTCTGATGTATGTGGTGTTTTTTTCAAACTATATATATAAATTTAATAAACTTTTAACTTTCGTTCTATATCCATCAATTCTTGATAGAAATATCAATTAAAAGAAGTAAATAGTTCGTGACTATTATTTCAAATGGCTGCCATGAAATTAGATTTATCACAATTCTTATTCTGTCGAATCCTGATATTCTCAAAACTAAACCTGCCAATGAAGTCCAACTGCAAACTAACTGATCATAAAAGTCGAATGGATCATCATCAATTCGAAGTGATTCTTGGAAAAGTCTGTGCTTCGTTCAATCATATTATCTATGCTTCGAATCGTAATACCGTTCAAATTTTTAGCTATCTCAATTACGGTATTAAATTGAACCAAGTTTCTATTTTAGTTGAACCATACTATCATGTAATCATGTTTCAAAAGTATGTTTATAAGGTTCAATTTAGCACCATGTAAATTTGAACTATATTATGGTTTAAAACTTTTCAAATAAATAATTCTTATAATAAATAATAAATTCTTGCAGTATTTAGACGAGGATAATAACTGTAGTATATACTAAGATGCAAAAACAAGAGTAAGAAAGAATCAATTTCTAATATCTATTAAAGTGCTGTATTAAAATTTATGCATTACTTGTAGAAACATTTGTTTGTATTTTTGTTTTTAAAAAAAACAACGGAATTATTCGATGGTTAAAAGGAGCCAGTATTTCATGATGACGACGTAATTATAAATAATACTTTAAGAACATCTTCATCAATATGGCCACAAGCTAAACTAATTTATCTAAATGAAAAAGGTTGATGTATATTTATCACAATGATTTCATAAATAGTGATACCTATCTTAAGAGTAAAATCTTTATTAACGTGACCTTCGAATTCAGCTCATTAATCCAAATAAAACAGTTGAAATTCCCTTTTGTCAAAGGTTTCATAAATACTGGTATCTATGTACAGAGACTTAAAATCTTCATTAACATGGCATTCACGCCAAACTCATTAATCCAAATAAAACAGTTGAAATTTCCTTTTGTCAAAGGTTTCATAAATATTGATATCTATGTACAGAAACTTAAAATCTTCATTAACATGGCATTCAAGCCAAACTCATTAATCCAAATAAAACAGTTGAAATTTCCTTTTGTCAAAGGTTTCATAAATATTGATATCTATGTACAGAGACTTAAAATCTTGATTAACATGGCATTCACGCCAAACTCATTAATCCAAATAAAACAGTTGAAATTCCCTTTTGTCAAAGGTTTCATAAATATTGATATCTATGTACAGAAACTTAAAATCTTCATTAACATGGCATTCAAGCCAAGCTCATTAATCTGAACAAATCAGTTGAAATTTTTTTTTTGTCAAGGAATTCTAAAATACTGATATCTATGTGTAGAGACTGATATATATGTATAAAGACTTAAAATTTTTATCAACGTGGTCTCCAAGCCTGGCTCATTAATCTGAATGAAAACAGTTGAAATTTCTTTTTTGTCCCGGAATTCATAAGTACTGATATATATGTATAGAGACTTAAAATCTTCATCAACATGGCATTCAAGCTGAACTCATTAATCTGAATTAAAACAATTGAAATTTCCCTTTCTCAAAGAATTAATATATACCCAGATTTAAAATCTTCTGTAGCGTAGAAGTCAAGCCATTTCAGGAAACTAAGCCCATTTATCAGCATGATTGGCACGAACGAGGGTCTCAAAACTTTTCATCATTTCATTTCTTCCAAAAGGCACCGAACTTCTATTTCTGTATATTTACGTTTACAGAACGTCAATGTTTGCTTTCTTGAAGGAAATCGACCAGAATATGAAGCGGAGGACCTAATAAATGGTTGAGGAACTGTCAGCGGTCCCGACAATGATCGGTGGCAGCAAATACCAAGAAGGTTAAGGTCGGCTCTTCGTCATTGTCAGGAGATTGTGACATAGTTTCGCCGAAGATTGTTTCGGTGTTTTCTTCTTTTCAAGATGGCGTCAATCACGCTGACTGCTCTCTGTCACGAGGAGGCTCTTCAATGAATAACGGTGAAACTATTGTGGGCATTAACTGTTGTCATTTGTGATGATGCTTATTGAGACGTCGTCCATGAAATATCTCTTCTGTAAATCTCAAAAGGTTTTTTTTTTTTTTTTTTTTTTAAGATTCTAAATAATTTATATGAATCCATGACGTAAAAGGCTTTCAGCGTATGAGATATTTTAGATCGAAGAATTATCTGACTGATAAATTTTCCGATGATTTATTCATTTAAATTAAAACTTTATTTAAAATGTATCCTCCTGAAACAGTTTCGTAAGATCTATTAACGGAAAGTCTCACAAATAAAGCCGTAGGTTTTTATTTAAAAATAGAAACTCGAGATGAATTTCTTTCCGGATGCTCGATGAAAAAACTTAAAAGTTTTCCTCGGTCGTTTTCGGATTCCCATCTGAGCAATATACCAATTATGCAAGAAGAAACTAAATAAAAATCAAGATGAATAAGCCCCATATGAATGCTGATTCCCTTGCTAAGATCATGAGTTCCTCACTACCTCTCCATAGCTCTTGGAAATGCATTTTATCTTTATTTACCCCTCTCAGCCAATGTGGTTTTTCTAGTTTTGTTTCTCCCCTTTATTTTTCGTTGGCAACTTTCCATTTTATGTTTCAAATATCTTTTGTTTTTTCTCATTGCAAGTTTTGAAAATGGGCACCCATTTTTGAGCGCTTGATGCATGTCAACTGATATATCGAATTTGTATATTTTTGAAGCAAATGAAGTTTTTAATCAACTATGAATAATATGTATACATTAATAATTTTAAGGTTACTATAATTTTGAATGTAAATGAACATTTATAAGTGATACCCTGCATTGAATACCCGATAAAATTGGCCAAGTAATAACCGGGTAATTAAATTCTGACCGGGTAGTTGCCAGATAACTAATCAGTTATCAGAAAGAAAAATAATCATTTATGCGAAGCAGCTATAAAAAAAAAGTTTTGATGTCTGAAAAAGAAAATTTATAACTCAGGGATTATAGTTTTCTATTTTCACGTCTTATGGTTTTTTAGCAACTGATAAAGAAAAATAGCAGAAAAAATATTTAAAGATAAAAATAACGTGGAAAAACAAAACAATTTGTTTTCTTAACAAAAAAAAGGAGGGACTAAAATATTTAATTGCAAATTGTTTCGCACATTAATTTTTCTTTTTAAATAATCATTTATTTGTTATTCTAAATTAAACATTTTTACTTGCCTCATTTCAAAGTTTGCTAAAGTAATTTAAATTTTTCATTCAGTTAATATTAGAGCTTAGAGTGCGGCTAAAAATAAAACAAATTACCCGAAATTGATTGATTATATAGAAATAAAGTTTCAGTTTGATTCACAGTATGCAATGTAAAATACTCTTAACAAAAAATGTTACATTTAGTAAAAATGACGATTTTGAGAGTAAATCTCTGTCTTACTTCAAAGACTGTCATAATCATTAAATCATAATCATTTCATGTCATAATCATTTATTCGTTATTCTAAATTAAACCTTTTTACTTGCCTCATTTCAAATTTCGCAAAAGTAACTTTAATTTTTCATTCAGCTAATATTAGAGTCACAGCAATAGTTTAAATCGCAGTATGCAATGCAAAATATTTTCAAATGTTACATTTAGTAAGAAACAGGTGACGATTTTGAGAGTAAATCCCTGTCTTTCTTCAAAGACTGTCATAATCATTGAAAAATGATAATTTAATGTTATTCAAAAACATCGTGACAAATCGTATTAAATTTTTTTATAAACTATACAAAAACATCGATTACAATAATTTGTTTTAATTTTAGCCAAGATAAAACGAGTGAAAAATAAGAGTGAAAGTTTATAAGTTTACCACATACAAGCCAACTGGTTTTATTTTTTTCTTCAGATTATTAAAATCCCTCGTTTTAAATTTGAAAAGTGATGTTTAGAAAAATATAATTTCTTTTTTAATTTTGAATGCTCAATTTCAAATAATCAAAATGAAAACATGGAATGCGTATCATTTTGACGTGCCTTGCAACAAAACTGATATAAAAAAACGGAGATGTATATTTGAAGGAGGGTGGTGTGTAGAAATAAGCTAAATTACTAGCAAAGCACGTATCAAAGATCCCAGTTATAAAGAAGATGTCACGTTTTCTTCTCAACGGAAAAATATTTTGAAAATGGGATGATGCTTGGGACAAAAGAAGATGGTGAAAATAATAAGCATGGTATCTTGTTTCAAAATGTGTGTTTTCATTGAGAAAATGGTTGTTTCGTATCTTTTTTTTTTTTTTTTTTTTTTTTCAAAGCTATCACATTTAAGGAGGAACTTTAGAAGGATTACCTAAAAAAAAGTATTTTATTTTGAAGTACATTTATTGATTGCAAAATAAGTAAAAATCTATCTGTTTATTTTTATTTGTTACATTATTTTGCACACGTTGAAGAATCTTTTAAAATATAAATAAAAATAAATGAAACAAATGCTGTACTTAAAAAAAAAAATTACATACTATCGAAGCTTTTTTAGTAATATTAATAGTATAAGCAGGCAGTTATTGTTTTATTTTTTTATCAAATTTATAAAAAATGTATCAGCTTGATATAAAAAATATGATATTGCAACAAATTTTAAAAAACTACCTATTTTTTTTAAAGCTTACATTTAAAGAGGAACTTAGGATGGATTACCTAAGAAAAGTATTTTATTTCGAAGTATATTTATTGATTGCAAAATAAGTAAAAATATATCTGTTTATTTTTATTTGTTACATTATTTTGCACACGTTGAAGAATCTTTTAAAATATAAATAAAAATAAATGAAACAAATGCTGTACTTAAAAAAAAAATTACTTACTATCGAAGCTTTTTTAGTAATATTAATAGTATAAGCAGGCAGTTATTTGTTTATTTTTTTATCAAATTGATTAAAAATGTATGAGATTGATATAAAAAATATGATATTGCAAAAACGGAAATTTTTAAAAATTACCTATTTTTTTCAAAGCTATCACATTTAAAGTGGAACTTAGGCTGGATTACCTAAAAAAAGTATTTTATTTTAAAGTATATTTATTGATTGCAAAATAAGTAAAAATCTATCTGTTTATTTTCATTTGTTACATTATTTTGCACATGTTGAAGTATCTTTTAAAATATAAATAAAAATAAATGAAACCAATGCCGTACTTAAAATTACACACTATCGAAGCTATTTTAGTAATATTAATAGTATAAGCAGGCAGTTATTTGTTTATTTTTTTATCAAATTAATAAAAAAATGTATCAGATTGATATAAAAAATATGATATTGCAAAAAAAAAAAAATTTTAAAAATTACCTCTTTTTTTTAAAGCTATCAAATTTAAAGCGGAACTTAGGATGGATTACCTAAAAAAAGTATTTTATTTTAAAGTATATTTATTGATTGCAAAATAAGTAAAAATATATCTGTTTATTTCTATTTGTTACGTTATTTTGCACACGTTGAAGTATCTTTTAAAATATGAATAGAAATAAATGAAACAAATGGCGTTTTTTTTTTTGTTTTTTTTTAATTTACACTATCAAATCTCTTTAAGTAATATTAATATAAGCAGGCAGTTATTTGTTTACTTTTTTTTATCAAATTGATAAAAAATTTATCAGATTGATTTTAAAAAATATTATATTGCTAAAAAAATTTCAAATTAATCACAAATATTGTCATGGATTCTTTAAGGTGAAAATTGAAAACTCTTCTAAACGACTCAGCTCGTACTTGCAACTCGAGAAGTGAAATTATTATACCTAACAATGTGATTAAAATCTGATTTAATTGGATTCCTGTAAGTGACGTCACCCATGAGTGTCGAACCTGATTGGCTTCTAAATCGACAAACGTCACGATTTTCCTATGATGACGTTACTTGCAAGTATCCAATTCTAAATTAATCATGTGACTTTTAGAAGCTTTATATATTGTTGTGTAGCTATTTATTTTAAAATCCAGAGTACTCAGTACTTTTATTTCGCTTGACATACGGTTGCAATGCGATGCATAAATGTAACAAACATATTGAAATGATTATATTTTTGCATTCCACTTTTTTTTTAAAAATTAATCACATGCTGTTTTATAATGCTGTTTTACTTATTAATTTTACGTTTTAATTGTTAATTATAATGCTGTTTTACTTATGAAAAATTTTATATGTATTTTTATAATGCTGTTTTTTTTTATGTATTTGTATTTTCATATGCTTTTTTTTTATAAGGAAAAAGAAATTATGCTGAAAATTGAAAATAAAAGTTTTGTTCCTTGTCCTCTCTCAATTAATGTTATAATATGTAACCATAATTTAACACAACAATTTGTTCATTTCATTTATACGTCAGAGCATGATTGTTAGTTTATAAATAATATATATCTTCATAAAGAATTATAAAAATTAGTGCCGAAATTGAAAAATAAAACTTTTATAACCCATTCTCATTCAATAAAAGTTATAATTTGTGACTATATTTTACAACAATGAATTTTTTATTAATAATTGCTGTAAGCTTTTGTCACAATTTTGTGTAATATCATTCATTGTGTTTATTATACTACGTTTATTGTATTTATGTCTACAACTAGACATATTGATTTGTAGATAACACTAACAAGAAAAAAAAGAAAAGAAAAAAAAATTAATGCTGAAATCGACTTATCAGTAATGTGCAGAAATGCTTATTGCTGAATATATTGATTAATAATGATTGCTTAATATAATAATGATAATGATTAGTTTTAATTTTAATGATAATAATGATTGCTCAATATATTAATACGTCAAAAACACTTTAGAAATAACACGTATTTTCCTTAAAAAATTAACTGCTGAAAATCCGAATGTAAAGTTTATTCGGAGCTTTATTTATTCTTTTATTTTTAAAAAAAAATTCTGTATTATTACAATTTACCACACTGATTTATTAATTATACTTATATATCTGCAACCAGATAGACCAATTTATAAATAAAACGCATCTTCATAGAAATAAAGAAAATAGTGCTAAAAATGTTAAATAAAAGTTTTATTTCAGCAATTTCGAGTATTTTTGAAAACGAGTGACACTTTCTGTTCGCATACGATTAAGAGAAAAGTAAAGGCGAATAGTAGAAAAGTCTTTTGCTACCTAACGAGCATGGAAAATTGTCTGTTCATATGGATTCCGGGCAGACATAAAGGGGTGGAAATGGGGTGGTTCCCGTAAAGCCATCCAACTGTCGAAACAAATGAGCACCATCATTTTCTGAACTGCGAAGGGAAGGTGTAGACAGAGCATAACGATTTTAACGACGGTCGTGTAGTTTTCCCCAATAGTTGTAATGACTTTCTGTTTTAGAAAAGCAGGTAAAATCAATGGTGGGGTAGAAGATACGGGTTTATGCTTCGTTTCTTTCTAGTAGAAATTATTCTTTTCAATTTTTGGAATGAGAACTTTTTTTTTTATTACTAGAAATCCTTTGATTGCTGCTTTCAATTTACTTTTTGTGTGAAAGCTATAGCGTTTCAAGTAATAGTATTTATAAAAAATAAAAGAAAAATAGTATACAAACACATACTTCTTCAAGCTCACCAGTCGCAAATCTTTTTTTTTTTTACCTAGTATTTGAAATAACAAATTTTTTAAGCTGTAGCAATTTGTAATTTAAGGTCTCACAAATTTATAAATAATTTACCAGTTTACCCAAAGTAGTTCCTATATTACTGTGACATACATTCCATCATCCTATTTGCATGGAATAGGATATATCTTTGAGCCAACAAGAATCGATGGTAGTTTTGGGGAAAATTTTGAATTTTAAAAAAAAAATTAGAGCTTTTTTTTTATAAAATTGAGAAACGTTGAATTTGTGTGCCAGGAGTGTGATTGTTGAAAATTAGCTTCCAATTTAATTTGGCCGAAATCAACAATATCATACTCAATTTTAACAAATATAAAGAAAATAAACTTCGCGAATATTAATTCAGGTTTAGTTTTTAAAAAGATCTGAGAAAGGGTTTCGATATTTATCATAGGTAGGCAACTATGTAAACGTACTTTGATCTTTAATGAACAAACCTAGGCAGCTGATGTAAACGTACCTTGATCTTTAATGAACTAGTCTAGACAACTGATGTAAACGTACTTTGATCTTTAATGAACAAACCTAGGCAGCTGATTGAAAGGTACTTTGATGTTTAATGAACTAGTCTAGGCAGCTGATGTAAACGTACTTTGATCTTCAGTAAGCAAACCTAACCTAGGCAGATGGTGTAAGCGTACTTTAATCTTTAGGAACAAACCTCGACAGTTAATTTAAACGTACTTAGACCTTCAATAAACAAACCTAGCAGACTGATGTAAACGTACTTTAATCTTTGGAAACAAACCTAGATAGCTGATGTATACGCACTTAGGTATTCAGTAACAAACCTAGGCAGCTGATGTAAACGTACTTCAATCTTTATGAACAAATCTTACCAGATGAATGTTTATTAAACAATCCAATATCCAATCACTACAATATGGATGAAAGGGAAGTGCTGGTTAATATTTCTATTCTGATAAGGAAATAAGAGAAAAGGTCTGCTTCTTTACAAAGAGAGTAGGAAGATAAGTGAATTGTTCAAACCTGTAAATATCGTGTGCAGTCATAAAACCTGAATAACCATAAATCTTGTCTAGAGGATCAACGTCACAAGTACTTAATTTAGAATTTATTGTATGAGTTTTCATCTTCCCCAAATTGAAAACCTTCAGAAATACCTGTCTCAATTTATTTGATGCATAAATCAAACTTCTTGAATCTCTTGAGGGCTCAAAATAAATAACGGACATCCTGTGAATAACGTTTGATCTAGAGATCAGATTTTCCTGCACCCAATCTTAATGGTTCAGGGTCTAAATTTATATATGACAATTCGTTAGAGCAGACTATATTTTATTTATAAAATCAGACAAAAAACATATTTTCTCTGAATAAACATACCTTTTTCTGGACGGATTTGATGTTCTGCCTTTCAAATTATGGGGGAGAGGTATCTGGTGCCTGGAAAATATAGTCTCAACAATTTGGACAGTACAGTGATCGAAAGTTTGGGCCTCTTAAATTTAATTTCACTTCTTTCGTAGTTCGAATATTTTTTAAGCGAAAGGAATAAATTTTGCACAGAAATATAAAAATCCCTTACCATAGATAAGTTCAAAAATAATTTACTATATTACCTATTATAAATTTATAAAGTATTTTTCAAAAAAAAAAATTTAAGTATATGGTTTACAAATTTTTCCACCATTTTTAAGAGCATAAATTTGTACGAAATTTGAACGAAATCTGTCAAATCGTTTCTGAGACGAAACTATTCCCATCTTCCAATGTACTACTTGACTTTGATTCTAGTCTCGTGGAATATTAAAAGAAGCATTCAGGTTTCTATCCAAAATACTCTATAAATTTTCAAGAATACTATAAGAAATATCAAAACTATAAAACCACCTAATTTTTTAAACTCTGAATTTAAGCAATCTTCATGGGTCCATCAAGACCTCTTTATTACGCACTCTCATTAAAATAAAATCTTTGCCTTTTGATTTTTAATTTCTTTCCGAATAATACAGACTCTAATATCTTAATGCTTGTTGGCAAATAAACTGCTAAAAGTTTAACTATTTTTCAAAAAATAAATCATTAATTCAGTCTGAAACGCGTTTAATTCATGTATTTGGAATCAATTATATTTCATTGCTTTCAAACTATCAACAATGTGTCTCAAAATAAGAATGAAATCAAATATGATTCCTCATTTATAGCCTTAAAACATTTATAGCCTTAAAACAGGTCCATGTAACGAACAAAGAACTCTTAACGTTTCGTTGTAAAAAAATTTTTTTTATTTATTACAAAGTTTAAATACTCTCCTCTTACTTGTTGCATACCTACCTGATTTATAATGCAATTTCATTTTAAAGAAACGCAACCATATTGTTAGGGACTGTCAAAACACTTTGGGCTTACATTTAAAATATCCTAAATAAATCACAACCCCTCATGATAAATACAAAAGAAGTACGCCAAAATATTCTTCATAAATTGGAAGTCAAAACATTCCATTCTTGGGAAGTCTAAATCCGTATTCACCAAGGAATATTTTCTAATAGAAAACCATCTCAACATTCTCTAAAATTTTTGACATTCCTCGCTAATGAAGCATACCTTGCGCATTAAATATCTTCCCCCTGCACTAAAGAGTTGCAGAGACAACTTTCTATATGTTCATTACCAAATGTCACTCACTGCGGTAGAAACATACCAAGCCGTAGACGACACTCATAATGTGCTTGGAGCTTACATGTATTATATATTTTGTCCCGTATCTTTCGCTGTAGAATACGCATTCTGGGAAAAGTCAAACGAGAGATGGTAAAATTTAATGACTCGTGTAAATATGCAATAAATCCGAAAGAGGGTGTGTTTTATTGGTTTTATATATAGCTTATGTTTTTTAAGTTGCTTTCAGATGGATTTTTCTGGTTCTAGATTTATTTTTTGTTCCTTTTTTGTGGTGGTGGAAAAATCTTTACATTCTTGTAAAAGCTTCCTTATTTTAATATAAGTGTAAATGTCACAAGTCATTATAAAATATTACTTAATCTTTAAAAAAAAAATCAAACATTAATTAGTTTCACGTGTTTTCATGAATCCGTGTTTTCGTTTCACTTTCTAAAATAAACTTTTATTTTCTTAAATGTAATAATTTGTTTAACAATAAAATTTTTGCAAAAAATTTTACTAGAAATGAAGTTTTTTAATAATTTATTTTGATATATATAATTAAAATTTTTAAATTCTCTAAATTTTTGGTGCTTTTGTGAACTTGTACTTTATGAACTGAACTTGTACTCAACTCGCACTTATGATACAACTTTGTAATTTTATTTTATTCAACTTAGTAATTATTTATTCATAGTAAATATTTTCTTCATAACTTTATTTAAAATTCAAAAATGATTATTATCAATCATAGAATACAAAAAGGTGGCAACGGTTTGCAAAACTAGACAAATCATTAGCAAGGGGTGCAAAATTTAAAAATATCAAAACCAGTTTTAATTTCTAATTGTAGCTGAATATTTTTCTAACATTCTCTTTTCACCTCCTCTAATTTTTTATTCTCTAAGTTGCTAAGTTCTTTTCTGGTTTCCAATCTTGATTTCCGTTCGAAATGTAATATTAGTCCCCTTTCACTTCCTCTAATTTTTTATTCTCTTAACTCGTCAAGTCTAATTTATTTTCTCGTTTCTGACCTTGATTTTCATTTGAAACTGTTTTATTTCCGTTAGAAGCTTTATATTTTCTAATAGTCTCCTTTCACCCCTAATTCTTTATTCTCTATCATCAAGTTTTTCCTTTTTTCTAGTTTTCGTTTCAAACTTAATATTTTTTATGGGGCGCTCGTTTTTCTTGTAAAAAAATTTAATGTAGAGTTTCAAGTAACGAGGATGGTTGGGGCTCTTAACAATATAAATACTCACTGCTAACATGAAAGTTTCCTCGGTGGTAGACGGATCATGGGTTAAAATCACCTTGCCATCAGACTTACACCATGGGAGATTTTCAAGGTTTTTTCTCCTCATGTAACGCAATTTCAGGTTAATTTCAATCAAACAGTTCTCCACGAAAGCTAGCCTGAAGGAAATCTTGTTGAATGGAAGTTTGGTAATCGTTGAAGTAAATAATTACTATCCAACTGTGCATATTTAAAGCTCGTGAATAATGAAGTTAAACAAATGTAGTGAATATTAATAATAATGATGATCAGGCCCCTCTTCCCTACTGGGCACTATGGGCACGTGCCCAGGGCCCCGCGATCGAATGGGGCCCCCTAGTTCCTGCCAGATTACCAAATGATAACCGATACATTATTACCGAAAAACATTAATTTTGAAAAATCTGATGATAATGACTTACTACAATACCTACGCTTATTATATTAGCTTTAGTTTGCCGCATGCGGATAGCTATACCTTGTACAACATAGCTTGAACTTTTTGACAGATGGGTCAGTGATGGGAAACAGAAAATATCTATTGGTGTAAAAAATGTGTTGGCTAAATATGTGGCTGTATGTATGTTTTAAACTATTCAAAATAAATAAATTCATTCGTCAATCAATTTTATTGCACTAGACATAAAAACATTGGGTAGGTAAGAAACCATTGTTTTCAGTTTTTCTATTTAAATTTTACCTCGAAGCAATAAAAACCACTTAAGACTTTCGGAAAATGCTTGAGTCCTTAACAGGTACTTTTATGTTGTGTGTCTATTCTTATGATTATTATCAATTTTTAATATTATTAAAATAAGAAGATATTGTTCGTCGTTGCAAAGTTATATCGATTTCAGATTTGACATCTGTCAAAAAGAAAGATCAAACTAATAAATAAACAGGGTATAATACTCCACTCTCTCTCAAAAATGAGTTTTTCCGATATTAGTATGTTTAGGTTAATTTAAATACCTATATGCAAGTATAAGAATACAATTTAAAAAAAAATTATTAAATTAAAAAAAGAATTATTTGATGCGGTGTGGTTTATGTCTTAAAGAAACCTATTCGAACGTCATTCGTAATACCAAAGACAAAAAAGGGGAATTCCCGATTCCCGATCGTCGTTTGACTTGACGAACGGGAATTCCCTTCAAGTATTTGTCTGCGATGTTGTGGCGTTTGTTTTGTTTGTAGTTGTTAGTTTGTTACTGACTGTGCTCGAGCTCTGATAAAAAAAATAGTATTGTTTGATTAAATCGTCGTTTTGTCTGTTTTGTGTTAGCGAATATTTTCGTTATAAAATTAATTAAATAGTGAATTATAATATAAAATGTCGAAACGGTCATATCCTAGTGGATCTGAAAAAAGGAAAAAAGCTCTACATCAGAAAGAAGTAATTGAAAAGTTACCAAAATTAACATCATATTTTACTACTACTACTGGAGAAACTTCTGTAAGTAGCAATCAACTCATAAATGTTCCACATGATGACTCAGCTCAATTACAAATTGCGGGAATTTCTAAACCTTCATGTTCCAATTTTGAAAAAGAGATTGAATCAGAAAGCGACTATTCCTACGACGAAAGTGCAACGACTTCAGTGACTTCACTAAAACCGACAACCCCAACTGTGTCAATTGAACAGCAGTTTTCCAACACAGAAGAATTAATATCGCACGATCCCGCCGATTATTTTCGCGAAAAGTTTGTTGAAATAAATCGCGAAATTTTAATTCGTAAGGGACCAGTATATTTTCAAAATAAAGATTCTGACTTTTCCGAGGCATCCAGAACATACAAAGATGGTAATAAATTAGTAACGAGATATTTCAGCAAAGCATTATTTATTCGCAAATTAAAGAACAATGAAAGCGTCGAAAGAAAATGGTTGCTGTATTCGCCTTCCAAATGCTCTGCATTTTGTTTTTCATGCTGCTTATTTAACCCAACTGATGTTAATCTTTGCTCTCGGAATGGATGTAATGATTGGAAGCATATTAATCACATAATTTTAACACATGAAAATAGCCCAGCGCATAAGCAATCTATGATGACTTATCTGGCACGAAGTAAAGCGGTTGGTAGAGTAGATATAGACTTATTATCTCAACATCAAAAGGAAGTGGATTACTGGAGAAACGTACTTAAACGGATTGTAGCTGTTGTAAAATTTTTGGCATCGAGAGGGCTTCCATTTCGCGGCGACAATGAAATCCTAGGATCTCCAAACAATGGAAATTATTTGGGTTGTGTGGAATTATTGAGTGAATTTGATCCATTTCTTGCAGATCACTTAAAAAAATTTGGGAATCCTGGAAAGGGTAACATTTCTTATTTATCAGCAAATATCTGTAATGAGTTTATTGAAGTAATGGGAAAACAGGTTCTAAAAAAAATTATAAATGAAGTTAAATCAGCAAAATATTTTTCCATAAGCGTTGACAGTACGCCCGATCTGTCTCATATTGACCAGCTAACTTTCATCATTCGATACGTAAAAGACTGTGTTCCTGTTGAAAGGTTTTTGAAATTTATACCTATTAAAGAACATAAATCTAAGTATTTAGCGGAGACCATCTTAAATTTTTTAGAGATACATGATATTCCCATAAAAGATTGCAGAGGACAAAGCTACTACAATGCTTCAAATATGTCGGGAAAGTATAGTGGTCTACAAACAAGAATCAAGGAAAAATGTGAATTTGCCACCTTTATACCATGTGCAGGACATTCACTAAACTTGGTAGGTGTCCATGCTGCTGGGTGTGTACCGGAGGCATCACAGTTTTTTGAAATAGTTCAGAAAGTGTACAACTTTTTTTCGGGCTCTACCCACAGATGGAATATGTTAACAGAACATTTAGGTTCAAAAAAAGTTGTTATGAGTCTTTCACAAACCAGATGGTCAGCCCGAGCTGATGCAGTAAGTGCTTTGCATGGGGGTTATAAAAGAATATTAGAAGCTTTAATCACCATCGCAAACGATACTGAACAGGCACGAGAAACAAGAGACGAAGCCCTTAGTCTGTCTAGAAAAATGGGAAATCTAGAATTTATTATACTGGCGGAAATCTGGAGCACTATATTGGAAAGAATAGACAAAACAAGTAATTATCTTCAGAAAGAAACAATAACACTGGACGTTGCAACCAATTTGTTGACTTCACTTTATGATTTTATTACTAACCTCAGGGATAAATTTGATAACTTCGAATCATCTGCCAAAGAAAATAACCCAGAATCTGACTACAAGGATCTATCTCAAAGAACAAGACGTAGAAGCTCACGGCAGAGTTTTTTTGATGGCTCTGCGCCATCAGTCCAATTGAATGGAAAAGAGCGATTCAACGTAGAAACCTTTCTCCCAATAATCGATACCTTGAGTGTTCATCTAAAACAGCGACAAAGTTCATATGAGATCGTCAGTCAACGTTTTAGTTTATTTTTTCACTTAAAAACTCTGAATTCCGAAGAGATACGACAAGGATGCAAAGAATTTTCTCAAATCTATCACGAAGATGTAAATGAAAAAGAGTTAGAAATAGAATGTCAACATTTAAAAGAATACTTAATAAATGTTCAGAGTGAAAATGAAGCATCTAACAGTGTACAGGAAGTATATAATCTATTAAAGCAAAACAAAATTGAAGACACATTTCCTAACGTAGAAATTGCATTGAGAATATTTTTAAGCATGATGGTAACTAACTGCAGCGGAGAACGCTCCTTCTCCAAATTGAAACGAATAAAAAATGAATTAAGAAGTACAATGCTTCAAGAGAGATTAAATAGTTTGTCGCTGATGTCCATAGAATGTGATATTCTCAATACCATAGATTTTGAAGAAGTGATTAACGATTTTGCTCATCTTAAATCTAGAAGGGTACCTTTGCAATCAACATAGAATTAATCTAAGGATTTTAAGTTAAGCGAGTTACTTTTGTAGATTATTTTTTATATTTCCTATTTTTTTATAGCTAGTAACTAAATAAAAATAAATTTAGAACCTTGTTTGTCTTTCTTTATCTATTGTAACTAAATAGTGTTTTCTCAAGGTCATAGGGGCCCCATGATCCTAATGTGCCCAGGGCCTCAAATAGTTTAAAGACGGCCCTGATGATGATGATATAATATATTAATATAAAATTGAATTTGTTAACCATTTTAATGAACAGTCTGTTTGAATTAATAATCAAGGAACATGTTTTATTTTTGCTAATCAGGAACTAGAAAGCAATAAAATTATTTTGACTCAAAAAATGAATTTTTTAAACAATTAAATTTTGAACAATGAATGGAAGGTATGGCTTCAGGGGTAAGCCCCTCAGGACATATCCGAATCTTAAGAAATCAAGAATGCAAGTGAAGTGTATGTTAGAATAGAATAATCTACGAAAAGTTAAATAATCCATATATTGGCTATTATTCATCATAATTTGTATTCATTTCTCTTTTTCTTATTCTTGCGCATTTAAATGTACTAGCGGTAAAGATAGAGTGACATATAATAATGTAATTTTTATCGAAACAAAACGAGGTCTTTTCAAATTCTATGGAAATGTATTTGATAGATGTAAAAGGGTATCTCAAATAGATTGATTCTACACTCAAGTCTGTTGAATAAAAAGATTAACGGTAATATTATTTTTATTTATGTAGAAAATAATGAATTGAAATAATACAGTTTTTAAACATTAGAAAATATTTTGTCCACATTTTTGCTTGACCGCTGGTTTGTCCCAATATTCGTTCGAATAGTTCCCTTGGTTGGGTACCTAATTAATAATAATGAAATATGGAATTAAACATTGATTGCAGATTTCAGGCAAGCATTGTATTTCCATTTTGGTTCACTAATTAATCCTTTTTGAACTTAGAAGAAAAATTTGCATGTCAAGCTTGTTTCTTCAAAAATTAAACAAAGGCATGCAAAAAAAAATTTTCACGAAAGAATCTCATTTCTTAGCTTTTACGCTAAATTTTGTTTTTACCTTTTTTTCCATTCTAGCTTTGTTCAGGTTTTTGTCTAGGTCGATTTTATTTATGTTAAAAACCTAATGATCAGACAAACTTTCACTTTTAAAGTGTAAAATAAAGTATGTAAACGCATGAGCAAATAAGGCTTGTTTCAGTGATGGTCATAAAAATCTAAAATAAACCTTGAGAAAGGGGATTTATCCTCCGTTTGAGAACGCTTTCTACTCTAGATTTGCAAATGCTGATTCTTCTTCGACTTCAGATGGCTTTTCAACCCTTGTTTTGTAAAGGCAGATTCAATCTCGATATGAAAGGGTTGTTCAAACAAACTTCATGCGAACTTCATAGCGCGTTAACTAGCATAGTTAAATTTAACATTATTGGAAGCTAGAATTTCTTATTTACTAATCATTTATAAACCTTGTTGTTCACATTCAAATCAACCTTACACTGTTATTAAGGATAGTTGTTAACCCAAAATTGTTTTCGCTGCTCATCTCCAGTTTTAAAACAAAATAACTGTGTAAATGTTAGAATATTCAGGAAAACTACGAATAGAAATTAACGATATAAAATTATTTGAGATAAAAAGAATAATGCATAGATGAAAATTAGCAATTTAATATTTCGGTTATTAAGCGCTAAAGATTTTCTGAAAATAGTTTTTTTTTTAATACATAATGCTTCGAGGTTCTTAAATTACGTTTTAAATTGATAACTTCTCTTTTCATAATCTTACATAATTGCTTAAAATCAGGCCATAGCCAGATTAGCTCTATCATTAATTATGGAAATATGCTGCGATCAGTCATCTTACTGACTCATCAATAACTCTCTCTGTTGTTACTCGATCTGCCGCGGGGAAAATAAATTGGTAAGAGTTTAAGTTTTGGATCCTCTCAATTTTGACTTTAATTACAGTCGCTTCTGGTTACCGAAGTACTTTAGTAAGTACTTTAAAATTGCTGATGCATCTTCAAAATTGTTATCGGTAAGTCTGTTTACAAGGATTTTAAGTCTTGGGGGGCTTATCTTTTAAATTATGAGCAAGAAACGAAGATGTTTGCGTATATAAAATTTTAAAGTTATCTAAAAGTGTATCATCTCAATTTATTTTAGTTTATTTTTAATCTGCTTATGCGAGTATTTAAACTTTGTTTATTATTTGATGTAATACAATATAATATATTATTTGTTGTAATACAGTATAATACTTTATTTGGTGCAATATAATGTTTGGTATTTTCACACAACTAAAGTGCCAAATTACCGAGTATTTTCAGATTTCGTAGAAAATTTGCTTTTGCAACTGAAATAACAAAACTGAAATAATATTAACAAAAAATTTGGATTTCGTTGGAAAAAAATTTTTGCAACTGAACTACCATATCATCGAAGAATTTCACATTTAGTTGGAAACTTGTTTTCGCAGCTGAAACATCAAATTTCTAAAGTTTTTTGGATTTCTTAACTTATTGCATTCCTCATTTACAAGCACCTTTCTCATTTACCTTTTTTTTTTTACCATTGCTTTCTCTACTTGATTTACACCATGCTCCAGATCCTTTCCATAGGTCTTATTTTTGATTTCTTAGCGATAAACAGATTGTTTGAATGATCCCCTCTTTTATTCATTAATTATTCACTCATTTTCTTCCCTACACAACCCCCAAAACTCTCCAAATGAATCATCTATGGAACTGCACATTCGAACATAACACGTGTTCGGACACGTCGTTTATCAATGCGTCAAAACTCTTTCTCATTGCATATAATAATACACGATTTGTTATAAGCTTATCAAACTGATAAACTAATATTAATAGCAAAGATCTTTTTTATGCTGGAATAGGGAGAAATATTAATGCAAATGTGGTAAGGCGGCTAATGATGAGCTGGACGTGATATTCCCTAAAGTGATGATTGATGATAAGAACACACACACAAAATTAATCCCTTCCATATATTTTTCCCTTTTTCTAATCGGAAAAGGGAAAACAGCAATAACAGCTGCAAGACGTGTCACCTGCATTAAAGGGGTAACCGTAACTGGAAAAAAAACTCATTCCACAGCTTTAAAGATTAAAATTTAAATATTGAAATGAGAGTTGCACTTTTTAAAATTATAAATGAAGAGAAAAATTAGGCTTTAATTTATGAATTATAATATTTTCTGGTATTCGATTTCCTCGAAATTTTTTTAAAAAAAGGAATCCCTCACATCAGGGTTTAACGTCCGATGATTTTTGGTGTCATTTGGTATTTGATTTTGTTTTGTTAAATCTTGAATGAACAAATTTTAAAAACAAAACAATTCCATTATAATAATTTCAATAATTAATATCTTCCAATTTTCGACGTTTTAACAAATCTATCTTGATTATCTGAATTGATTTATTTGTAAATTAAACCATACTATTTAAAATATTGCAAGCTGTTAAAACTCTTCCACTCTGATCTAAATTAAATGTAAATGATCCGTATCATATAATATAATCCATTACCAATCTTAATTTTTTAATATGAATTGAAAACAATGCCATAATATCCAGTAATCATCATACTTTATTATTCTGGAATTTTGTATTTAGGGCTAAAAATATATTTTATGATACTCCAAATCATAATAATAAAACCAAAATATACGGTATTTAAGCCATTCGCTTCCCGCGCTTCATTATTCAACTAATTTTAAATGAATTTCGAGATACAAAAAAACTATTAAAAAAATTTTTAAAAATGGTTAAGTGTCCTTCTATACACGAAGGGAAAAAATTCTGGAAGAATTATCGTACTCTATGGTGATGGCATTTCTAGTAAAATTCTAAAACCATAGATTCAAAACCACAGATTCTAAAACTATATTTTACTGTTAACTTCGCCAAAATCATTACCAAAGCGTGTCGATAAGTTTTCGTTTCTCGCGTTTTGGCGGTTTCCTTGAGTCAAAAATACTGTAAATTTCACCTTATTGTAGTAGTTTTGACCATACATTTAATTTATCTCAGTGCATGAATTAAAATTTGCTTTTGGAACTTTTACCCATCTATATCCATTTTTTTTCCATCTTTAAAAATCCAGTGTAATTTGTACACTTACTTCCATACAAGAAAACATAAAAATAGAAAAGAAAGAAATCGTTACAAATGGATGAACCATCTGGAAGATGAAATTGAAGAAAGGGGTATCAATTTTCCGAGTGAGCGAGAGAGATATTTTTTTGTCGTACTGCGGTCTGTCTTCTTTAAAATATCGATATCTAGAGAGATTTTGTTATCGGAATAATATCTTCGGATATGGTTTCTCCTCCATTTCGACCTCTTTTATCCTATTTCTTAAGACGGTTTTCATTGTATTCGAAATATTCGTTTTCAGAAATGCGTTCCACTCTTGAAAGTTCAACAAATTGCGGAATGCCTTTCTTTATTGTGAAAGGCACAATAAAAAGGCCGAAGTATATGAAAAAGAAATTCGAGATTGTCTATCTTCATGCGGAGAGAGTAAAGTTTCTGTGTCTTCATATTTTGAATAACACACATATATAATGTTTTATGTATGTATGTTTACTTTATAAAAGATAAATATACTCAATTGTGTACTTGCTACTCGAGAAGAAGTGATGTGATTTGATTGGATACCTGTAAGCGACGTCATGCGTGTGGGTTGAATCTGATTGGTTTCTGAATAGAGAAATACCAAGATTTACCTACATTGACGTCACTTGCAGGTATCCAATTGGGAAAAAGATATAGATGAAATGACTCTTGATACAATAAATAAACATATATTTTGCTAAAATGAGCTCAATTGGCAGCACTATTAGAAACATTGACCTAAAGTTTTACCATAATACTGTTGAATGGCTTTCTGAAACCTTACTAGCATGGTGAAATGAATGACCAATGTGTTGTTAATTTTACATAAATATGATGCATTAAAAAGAGCGATAGCATATTTTGACTCTTGCAATAATAAGGTTGCAGCACTTTCGAATGATTTTAATATCTAAAAGTGTGGCAAAATAAGATACTACAAAAAGTAATAAGTATAAAACTAAATGTGTTAAAAATTATATAATAATGATTTCTCTTGATAATGAGCTTTAATTAACCCCTTAACTTGTGCGCTCGAGTTCATTCGAGCTCGCTAAAAAGAGCAAACTGTGCCCACTCGAGAAAATTCGAGCGGCTTTGAATTTTATGCTGCTATAATTTTTCCCACTCGAATATAATCGAGATTTGAAAATAATAATGTGAAAGCTAAGAACAAAAAATCGTTTTATTGATATTTATCATTTACATTGGACTGTAAGCCATAACACTTATTTATTCAAGAATAAAATATAGCCGTTTTCCATGGAACAAAAGCGCAGTATATAAAAATTGTCCACCAAAAGAAAAGTTGAGCCAAGCCAAGACAATGTTCTGAAGTGTGTTTTTTTACATTAAAAAAATTGATTTTTATGGCCGGTTTTTTTTTTTTTTTTCAAGAAATCTGTGCGTTAAGGGGTTAAATGACAAACAAATAAGTATGCTATATTTTTAGGTTAAATCTTGTATTCACACTGACAACAGAAAGGTTGTCAGGGTGATGTGTCGCCTGATGAAGCGCCGTTTGTGTTGACATGCGTATCTTTAGATTTCGTTTTTCTTGTATTTAAATTCTCACATTTTTATTCATACTGTTTAATTAAGACAATTTTGATTTTTGCGCTTTTCCATGTTGAATTATTGTTTTTAAATTAAATTTTGTTCTTAATTTTTGTTTAATTCTATTTTCTTACTTATTTCTACCATTCACTTTTCACTTCTTTTACTTATAGGGAAGTGAGATTTCTTTTAAGGAGATCACAGACGTTTTATTCTGATATCTCTACTGTTCTGAAAAGAAACTATTACTACTACTTCCATCTCTACTGTTCTGAAAAGAAACTATTACTACTACTTCCATCTCTACTGTTCTGAAAAGAAACTATTACTACTACTTCCATCTCTACTGTTCTAAAAAGAAACTACTACTACTACTTCCACCTCTACTGTTCTAAAAAGAAACTATTACTACTACTTCCATCTCTACTGTTCTGAAAAGAAACTATTACTACTATTTCCATCTCTACTGTTCTAAAAAGAAACTATTACTACTACTTCCATCTCTACTGTTCTAAAAAGAAACTATTACTACTACTTCCATCTCTACTGTTCTAAAAAGAAACTATTACTACTACTTCCATCACTACTGTTCTAAAAAGAAACCATTGCTAATATTTCCGTAAGTAATCAACTTAGTTTTA
Organism: Parasteatoda lunata; assembly: GCA_949128135.1. NCBI lineage: Eukaryota > Metazoa > Arthropoda > Arachnida > Araneae > Theridiidae > Parasteatoda > Parasteatoda lunata. The sequence continues at coordinate 36,918,521 of OX421971.1, forward strand.
CTACTTAATGAAAAATTCTTTCAAAATGAGCGTAGTTTTTATACGTTACGCATAGTATGGCGAATTCCAGAAAAGTCAATTCTTTAACCTAATAATAAATGTCAGTAAATACCAAAAGTAAACTAAAAGTCCTAAACTTAACTTATTGAAACATTTATAACTTATCTTTTCATTCTTCCGCCTCAAATTCTAAATTTTCTTTCCTCTAAAAATGTAACGTCTTTCTTACATTAACTTATTTTTACCATTCACTTCTTAAAAATGTTTAATAAAACCATTAAACGTGTCTTTGAGCGAAAGTAAGGATTTCTTTTGAGGAGATAACAGGCGTTTTATTCTGATATCTCTACTCTTATAAAAAGAAATCATTACTACTCCTTCCGTAAGTAATCAACTCATTTTTACTACTTATGAAAAGTTCTTTCACCAATGAATATAAGATTCTCTTTCGCATCGTAAAGGTGCACAACTCTATTTCAAAGCAAGTGATAATGGAAGTTATTTATGACGCTTTTAAATGTACGCTACAAAAATACTTCTTATCTATATACGAGAAGCCATAAAAAGGTCGTAAAATCTTTCATAACCCTATTTTAGAGACAGAAAATATCTCTTTTCACTTAATTTACTGGCAGAATTGTTGCTTTTTAAATGGTTGTCAGTGGTTTTTTGATGAAAATAATTTTTCTTTTTTTCCTGCAATAAACAGTTTTCTATGGTTTATTTTACGATGTGGTGAAAAAGTTTCGAATGGATATATGTCCGTAAAATAGCTAATTAATCAAGATAAATTGATATTTAATATGTTTTTGTTCCAATAATGCTAGTTTATTAATGAAATAAAAGACCGTTATTTTTAAAAGTGCTTGATTTTTTTTTTCCTTCTTTTTATTAAATGATGATACTTAGCTATATCTTTTATTTAAAGCATGCATCAGTGATGTTTAGAAACGATAAAAACATAATATTGCTCTGTATCATCATTCCTTTAGAGGGAAAGAAAAATAAATAGTCTAAAACTTAAATTAAAAAGCATATTTCCTCAATCTGCTAGTCTGAAATTGAATTCTTTTTTAGGGTAGGAAAATGTCTTTATTTAATTCATTTTCCCGTTACTTTTTATAACCTACAAGAAATTTTAGAACGTGTTAACTAACAAACGTTCCAAAATGCTATAGCCTTAAAATGGTTCTAAAAAGGAACAATATTCGAATTACGATGGTTACACGTTATTATTGATTGAGCTTCAAAAAAAAAAATTTAACATCTGATGAAAGTTGTATAAAGGTACCAATTGTAATATTCACCATTAAACCAATTTTTTCCACAATGTGTGTAATTTTATTACATATTAATTCTACTTCGATCATGTTTTAATTTAACATTTTATGAAGGTTGTGGCAACGTATCGATTGTATTATTCACCATTTAAACCGATTTTTCTATCAATTAGTGCAATGTTATTCCATATTAATTTTCCGATTTTTCCAACAACATCTGCAGTTTTTTTTCCATATTAATTCTACTTCGATCAGGTTTCAATTTAACATCTTATGAAGGTGACACCAACGTACCAGTACACTGTTGAACTGATTTTGCTGTGCTTGTCAGAAATTAATTAAAAATTATATTTTTTAATCAATACTGAAACTCAGAAGGAGTTTAAAAAAATTATGTATAGTACATTATTCTTATATGAAACGAACATTCAAAAATCAATTTCTTCATAATTTTTATGAAAAATGTTTTTGTTTTCTTAATCAGCACTGAAATACAGAACTATTTCTCTGGAAAGAGAAGAATATTTTTGTCTCACGTTTCAATGCTGGCTTCTAAAATATTTACATCACATCCCTTCCGTTTTTTACCTTCTAAATCTCGCTAAAAGCCTTGAAGCTTTATTTAAATAAATAAATAAAGAAGGAAAATGGTGTAAAAGGAAAAAAAAAAGTCGCTTGCATAAGGAACGCTATTCCTTTTCGCTTCATCTTTCAAGATTTAGATTAGGCATCGTTTCATAAAGAACAACTATTTCAATTTATTTTTCGCAGACGATTTTTCTCTTCTTGCAACAGTAAAAGTAAAAAAAACAAAAATATGTTCGCTGAAGTGAAAAAAATAACTCCAGTTCCAGTTTTTCCAGATGCATTTTTTCCAGAAATTCAAAAAATGTCCTGTGGGAAACGGGATTTTTGAAGAAGATTTATAGCACTAAGGTGAAGTCTAGTTTCGTGGTTGTCTTTTTTCCAGTATTTTCTCGCTCTTTTCCCGCCTTTTTAGATTTTTCTTCTGTATTGGATTTTTTTCGAAATTCGCTTTAAAATCCACCTTGTTTTGTAAAAGAAATAGGCTTTTCGCATTTCTTTTATACTCAAATGTAAAAATTGCATTTGTATCTTTTATTTGCAATTCAAAACTAATTTCTGTTTAAAACAGTTTAACTGACTTACCTTTTAATATTTATAAAATATGATATACTATGGTAGTTATCTATCTTATTAAATTTTCATAAATTTTTTTTACATATTTTGAAAATGATACAAATACGTTCTAATTTTAAAGCGTAGAAAGTCTTTGCTTTCGTTTTATTTTGATAAAATAAGTTAAATCGAATCTTACAATAACTTAATCTATCGCTTAAAAGTAATTTGTTGCCCTAGGATTACTTTTTCGTACATCTTATTTTATTTGAAATTGATAATTTCTGATAATTAAAAAAAAACTTTTTTAATTGATGGTACACCGGATTAGTTTTCTATCTTAAAATTTTAAAATGTTGTTGTCATTCATTAAAAAAATTATAGTAAAAAATTTTATAAAATAAAAAAATTATGAATTAAATCAAATTATTTCACATTGTAAAACTGCAAGATGTCTAAATTATTAAACCAAAGCCTTATTTTACAATATTTTTTAGCAAATATATTCGTATAGTATTTTTCTACATTTAATTTCAAAGTGAAAATTCTCACTTGTTAAATATGTATAAATTTTCAAAACCAGAATTGAAAGCTTAAAAAAAGCAACAGCTATTAAATTAAAAATTGATTTAAATTGAAATTAAAAATTTAATTAAAGATTGGGGAACAACAATTGATTTGATAACATTTTAGCATCATGGGTTGAATTATAAATTTTGTGGATGCTAAATTTGTACTGGTTTTACGTAATTCCTTTAGTCGATTGAAAATGATACATGAGTTTGAAATGTTTATGCATGTGTTTACGATTCACTTTAATGAATTTAAAACGCATTTAGATAAATCGGAAATTTTGTATAATGGAATTTGAATTTTATTTCGATGAGTTTTAAATTTATTTTAAACTCATAGTAGAAAATGAAGTTTAACTCAACAAGATCCAAATTTATTAGAAAATATCTGTATAGCAACTTAAAATAGCTAACAAAAAAAAATTCTCTGAGTTTACTTATAAATTTACTCTAAGATGAATAATTGAACTAACTCTTACTCTAAGATGAACCTACTCTTACTCTAAGAATTGACTCTGACTCTAAGATGAAATATTGAAAAGCTATAAGAACTCATAAACATATTTTAGATTATCTCTGAGTTTACTTATAAATTTACTCTTAGATGAAAAATTGAACATACTTTGATACATTAAACTTATTCAAAGATGAACTTACTCTTACTCTTAGAATTGACTCTTACTCTAAGATGAATAATTAAAAAGCTATAAGAACTCATAAACATATTTTATTTGATTTTCCAATAATATTTCTAATTTTTTCTGCCATTACAAGATATTTTATTACACTTTTAAAACTAATGTTCCATAAGTGCATATCCAAAAGGCTTAAAATTTTATTATTAAAAATAAATCTAATTAATTGCTTCGTGACTAAGTATTAATTTCTATAAAAATACGAAATTTTTCTTATTAAATACTTTACTTATAGCTATTTTTTTTTTAACTCTTAAGTTATACTTAAGACAACCTAACAAAATTAATAATAAATATTGTGTTACCAATACATAAAGAAATATTCGAATTTATGCAGTCACATAAGAGAAATATATATATAGATAAGAGTATTTAATGTAAAACCTGTTTTGGTATCCAGTGTTCTGGTATTATTAGATTTTTTTAGTGTGTTTAAACTTTATTTTTTGACAAATATGGTATTTTACCTTTAAAATGTTTTAGTTTAAATAGCACTGGAATAAAAGAACATTATTTAACAATCCAAACGTAGAATTTTTATTTATGCATCAAAAAATACGATATCGAAACCGTGCATGTTTAATAAATTGGACGGTTTTGATTTTTTATTTTTTGAATGCGAGACCTTTAAAATCGCGTTATTTTTCCTATTTTTACAATTGACTGTAACGTATTAAGTAACACTTTAATTTTAAAATCAATTATAATCCTACAATTAAACACATCTCATACATTACGAACAAAATACAACCAATTTAATTTCAAAATAAATATTACGCCAATATGTGCCTATCGTATATTATCATGTATAACAGAGAAACCTTTAAAAAATTTGTCGCAAAAGTGAGAGAAAGCATTTTTTTAAAATAGAAGCAGACGAATTTCGAGAGAAAAAAAAAAGTTAATAAACAACTTATTAAAACTCGTAGTTTAAATAAAATAAAAATGCGTACTGAAAGCAAATACGCAGGCTAAAATAAGTTATCAAAAATTAAAGAAATACTATGTTTCACAGTCACAAGTAATTTTAAACATACATATACTTATTCTAATCGCCAATAGAGTAATTCAATTTCAAGACGTTTAAAATTATTAAAAACTCTAATATTGAAAGTCTTTGTTGCCTACTATTAATAATAAATATTATTTGTGGACATCTTTTTAACACAATTTTTTATTATCTAACTATATATCTTTTTAAATGAAAAGATCATGACACTTACAAAATTAATCCAAATTCTTAATGTCGAGAGGTAGGCCATATATATATATAGCCTATATAATAAATAGTAAATTATGTATATATATATATATATATATATATATATATATATATATATATATATATATATAATTTACAATAAATTGAATTAGAAAATTAATATATCCCATTTATCAAACTCTTTTTAGAAATTATGTTATTTAAAAAATTTTAACGATAAATAAATATTTTTCAATTTCTGAAGTTGTCTAAAAATATACAACTTTTTTAAGTAAATATTTTTCTCCAAAGCACTATATACGGCTTCTTTTCTAAATTAGATCTACGACTGAAGCCTTTAAAATATTTCAAACACTTTTAAAATAAAAAGTATATGAAAAAATAACTCTGATGAAAAGAAGCCTTTCACGAATTCTTTCCTGTATCACCATAATAAAAACCGGAGAAATTTTATTATTGTAATGAAAATGTTTTCAAAGAAATTTAATCAGAATAGTTCTCCAAGAGAAAAAAAAAAAAACGTTTTATTTGTTCCTTGCATATGAACATTTGAACTATTCTAACGCATTTTAGAAAAGTAATAATAAATCATTTAACTGTTTGTCATAATTATCGTTGAGTTATTTTTAAATTTTTCGAGTTAAATATTAACTTTGTATCGTATTATTAACTCACATTCGAATGTTTCTTTTTAATTACAAATATTGTAAATAAATTTCTTTAGCAACTTCCGTACAAAAATCAAATAAAATTTTCTTTATTAAATTACTTAGTTTGAAATTTTCAAATGTGATTTTTATTTCGTTTCAAATAGTTAACAATCGAACTTTCTCTTATAATCTCCAACTAAAACATAAATTTAGAACTTTCACAAATTTTAAATAAAAATATTTTTTAAACTACTTACATTACCATTAAAATAGAAATATATTTTTATGCAATTACATTACAGTAAAGTAATTACATTTCTGGTTAAAAAAAATAACCTTAATTTTGATTCAATAAAACCTAAATATGGTATTTAAACCAATCATTAAGAAGTTTTTCCATTCGTATAGTTTACCAGAAATTCCGTACTCTATGGTGATAAAATAAAAGAGGTAAATGTATAAAATGTGGGATGAACAACATACCAGTATCAAACTATTATTAATTTACTTTCAATTATTTAATTTTTTTTGCCATAAACAGAGTAAATGTATGGCTTTTTAACTATTTATAAATCATAAGCAAAATACAAGTGTAAAACACATTTAAATCACAATTATAAATATAAAATGTCAAAGGGCTAATATATATTTCTTCAAAATCTCTATTACAAAAAAAAAAAATACTGCTGTTCCGACTGCAATATCTATTCATTTTAATTCACTTTGTACCAATAAATAGTCGTTGAAAACATGCATTTACTAGATAGTTCAAGAGATTCAAGACTTACAAAAATATTAATGCAGTTCTTTGAAATTTCTAACATCGATATATGAAAGCCTTTCTAAAAATTCGAATCTGTCTGCGACTAAGGAAAAATATGTCTTTCATTCAAGCTATTCATCATCAACAAAAATATTTCTTGATCCTTTTCATATGCTAAAGCAAACATATATTTTCCGAGCAAACATTATTTGAGTAGATAAACAAAGTTTCGGCACTGGAGGTTTCAATATATAAGATTATAGCTTTTTCCATTATGCCGAAATGCTGGCTTCTTAGAAATAAGGCTGCTTGTTATTAGAATCAAAAACTGTTTTATAAAGATATGTTTGTTGGTATAGGATGCATGGGAGTTGCAGAAAAGAAATATACTCACTCGATCGGGGGAAAATATTTTCCAAAAAAATACACATAACAATTTTGAAAAATATATTTAGTTGATATAAATTGTAATGCAAGCAAACTGTTATTAGATCAATATAAAGTAAGAATAAAACTACGAAATATTAATGAAGATTTTTCAATTTAGCGCTAGAAAATGTACAAGGCTACACAGATATTTTTTTAAATTAACAAGCAATAAAATGGCAATGCTTATAAACATCATATAGCGCCCCTTTGCGACTTTCAGTATTAACTCAACAGTTTATTTAGTTTGTTTTCACATACTGTTTATAATTGAATTTATGAAATTAGTTTTCACTATACTAAAAAAACTATAAACTGATCTGTATACACCATGAACTATAATACTTCAGAGAAATCCTCCCTGACGTCAGCACGATGTTTATCTTAAAGTTTCTCCTAGCCCAACGAGCTCTTGCGCCCCCTAGCTACTCTTAAAACAAACGGTTAGTTGATACATTAAATATGAATAGTTCCACTCTAAGATTATAATTTAGTATCTCAGTAATATTTCTGTACGATTATATCATGAATGATGATTATATTTAGAGCATGAACGAATAAAATACATCTCTGAATACGAAACGCTTTCAAATAATATGTAACGCCCTTCTGAGACTTAAATACTAAGTGGATGATTAGTTTAGATCTTTTTCATTCGCTACTTTTAATTGAATTTTTGTAATTTGATAATTTGCCATCAGCTATTTGTTTAACTTTAGTTGCATGAATGGATTTATTTTTTTATAAATTATGTCGAATTCTTTCTAAAATCAACAGCAGGCCAAATAAAATTTTTTCCAAGATCTCAAAGTACGAGTAAGCTATACTTTAAAGGAATTTTTTTAAATTTTTAAGATTTTACTTCGTCTTAAAATCAATTAAAATTATAAAAAATATGATAGATTGCTTTGATATTTTGACTATGATTCAGGTTTCTGTAAAGTCACAGAACACGAAATGAAAAATTATTTACAAACCCATTTTGTAAATATAATTTTATGAAAAATTTTCATTCTATAAATTTTACATTTTAAGCGAACATGCTAAAAACGTTAGGATGGCTTTTTAGAATGACTTTTACTGTTTTTTTTTTAAAATTAAACTTAAATGTAAATGTTGTAATGGCGTTCTTTTTTTCTCATCGAAATTACTGTAAATTGATTTCTTATTTGCAATGTGTATTTCGTCGTTAAAATAAAAATAAATAAAATGAAATTTATTTTTAAATTCAGTATAATTCCTATTTATATTCTTTACGCGCACTCACAATACTTTTTTTAACTTATAGAACGATAAATACGGGTCTTATATCTTATAATTTTTTCTTAGAACTTTTATATTTACACTATGCAATTATGACACTAATTTAGACATTGCAGACTGCTATAAGAATAAAACTAATGTGCATAGTAAAGACAATACAATAGCAATGGTTCATATTATAAAATGTAAATTATCTCAACGAATATTAATCATTTTAGTGACCTAATACCTAAGAACTTTTAAAACGATGTCAATAAAACATTTTTACGTAAAGTATAAAACTGTAAGATTATATTGATGTATGATGCAAATATAATGAAAAATTATTAGAAAGTAACTTAAAAGTGGATAAATATTTTTTAATTCCACGTGAATCATCTTTTACGTGAATAAAAATAATTCCTATAACTACTTTCTTAAATATTCTGTTTGAAACTGTTTTCTTTCATTAAAGTTAAAACTAATTTTTCAATCCAAGAAAATTATTTTTACTTTTTTTCTTGAAAATATTTTTAACGATATTTCAAAGAAAAAAATTTTTTTTTTTTACCAAAGTGTTGAGTTTGAAAAAAAGCTTATTTTCGTAAACTTAATTAGCAAAAATATTTACAAATCCTAATTTAAATAATAACGTAGAAAAATCTGAGTCTATTAAATTTCATTTCTCGTAAAAACAAAAGAAATATTCAATCACGAAGACCATTTTGTCAACACAAACAGAAAAATAAAAGCAATAATCCTTTTCTATTCATTTGAGTTTCATTCTTTAAAAAAAAAAAGATCAATTTTCAAGTTTTTTTCTTCGCTTTTCTTCACTAATAAAGAAATTATTTTCTTAAGGAGACAGTGGAAAACAAAAAAAAATCGTTGATTGGGGAAAAATAAAAATAAAAATGTTTCTTTAGTTTTTAGTCACATTTGCAAAATAACATTCATACTAAGATGAAACCAAATTGAAATAGAAAAACAATTTATATGGACACCATGCTAAATTTTTCACTTCAAAACTCATGACATTCAAAAAAAATTTACGAATTAATACATTTAAAGTCATTTTAATAAATCATGATAAATGTTTCAAACAATTACGTAATTTTAAGAAGAAACACCACAGTAATATTTTTCTTTTATTTTAGTATTTCACGGAAAAATTTTTTTATTAAAATTACGGAACCAGGTTACAATATTTCTGGGAAAAAAACCATAATACTGAAAATAACAAAAAATGTTGTGAATTTTCTGAAGGCACAATGAGAAAAATAATTATGGTCAAAGCTACCTGAATATAGTTAAATTTACCGTACTCTATGGGAATATAAGACAGATCGGTAATTTTTATCAAACTGCATTGCTAATTATTTAATAAATTTTTAATTAATGCTTTTAAATAAATTTGTAATAAAATGCTTTTTTAACATATAACTGTTTTTACCATATATTTTGCAATAACTAAGGTGCAATTTGTTTATTTTAACGTGTTACCTTAAAGCGCGACATAAAAACCATTTATTTGGTTAAAATTATTTTTCTGATTTGTAATTATTGCTAAATGTGTCGTGATAATGCTACCTATTGGAAGAATAACGACAGTCACTGAATTTGAATAATACAGACTAATTTTTCTTTTCTTTCAAAAAATTTAGCAAAGACACAAGATTAAAAATAAATAAGTTAAAGTATGCAAAATATTCCTTTCCCGTTTTATTTTATTTTAACTGTGGTTAATTGTCGCCCAGAGAAAGATCCAAAACTATATTTTTGAAAACCAGACTTTTCAGTAAACTGTTGTCATACGAACTACAAAAAATTATCAAATTAATGGTTAAAATACCGTACATTTTAGTTTTATCTCGCTGAATTTTTTTTACCAGAAATTTCATTATTCAACGGTTCAGTAATTTTACCAGAATTTTTCCGTACAGAACGAAATCAGTTTCAGATATTTATTTATTCATGATTTTGCAAAAAATCATATAATTTCGTGGCGAAATGATTGTAGAAAATAACCGTGTAAAGCTCAAGGATTGCAAAATAGTCAGAAAAAAAAAGAGCTTTATTTCTAAGAATGTTTTAAAAGTGCATTACAGTTTTGAATTCCTTATTACAGCAGATGAAATGGCATCAGCCAAATTTCCCCCTAAACTCCCAAAAGGATTTATTTTCCAAAAAGAAACATTATGCATTGTAAAAATATACACGAATTCACATTAAAAATTCAAGGTAAGAAGGATATAAAAAGTTACAATGTTTAGTAGAATTTATTGAAGTAATTATTAATTCAAGAAACTGATTTCTGCTTTTTAAAATCGTTTTGAATTGCAAAAGTTAAAACTACAATAAAATCTTTTAAATTATAAAGAGATTTCTGGAAGCGTTCCTGTCTGCAGGAAGTTCCGCTTCCATGCATCTTAGAAAAACAACTTTTTTTTTCTCCCCAAAAATTCATCAAAAATTTAAAAGTTCACTCAAATCTTCTTCGTCTTTCTAAAGCAGCGATCCATTTTTGAAAATAAATCGCTACGAAACCTATTAAATATTTCAAGTAACTTTAAAGAGATAAGGTTCCTTTTTTGTTACTTAGCACTTTGAAATCGATAACTTTTATTAAAAAAAATTCTGAATATTTAATGCGAATTCCACTTCTGAAAAGAAAAAAGCATGTTGGTTCAACGACGTTTTTAAAGTCAAAAATTAAAATAACTTAAGGGTGCTCAAACGATAGTTTCGAACAATTTTAACTTGTATGTTGAACTAAGACAATAATTTTATTATTAAGATATGTTTTGTAAGATTATATTTGTTTTCAATATTTCCATCCAGGTTCTTTCTCTTAGATTTAAAATTAGGTTCAATTACAACATTAAGTGCTTCAAATATTCAATCAAGTTCAAGTGGTTCTTCAACCGTTTGATAGACATTTCAAAGCTTAATAGACATTTCAAGAACTTACATCGTATTTATAATTCGATGTAAGTTTTGGGTTCATTGATATTTCTTACTATACATGACTAGCCTGTATAATTTAAAAGATAAATTGATGCGACTCAGGTTCGAATCCCGATGATGGCTAGTTTATTCGTGTACAGCTTTCCGTTGCCGAGGTTCTGAAACTAATAATCCCACAGTAGAATCAGTACATAGCAAAACAAATCGAATTCAACTTGGAAGGGTTGAATTATATTTCCCAACGAGCCAATCATGGAAAACTCTCGTTGTTTTCTTTTTCCTGTAACACAAATACTAATTAATTTTATTCAAATGATTTCAGTTTGTTCCAAATCTACACTCAATAGACTTTTACCTTCCGAATTACAAACATTACAAAGTGTAACTAAATTGAAAGTTAAGATATTCATATTTGTCCTATTCTTGTATTTTCATATTATAGCGAAGTCGATTTTTTGGGAGAGACGCAAAGCAATTCCCTTAACAAAAAACGGGGTTTACTTAATTTAATAATATAAAACCATCGGAAAGGACAACAAATAATGAAAAATGTTAAAAAATCATTGCTTTAGCTTTATTAATTGTGTCGGTACATTCTTCTTAGTTTTGTGCATGATTTCGTAGTGTTTGTGAGTACTTATTTATTATTTCATTTTTTGTCACCCCATAAGAAAAATGCGAATTCAGCTAGCGTTATTTAAAAATAATTTAATTACATTACCAAATTTTAATGTATCATTTAATGTAATAAACAGATGCTTATTCTTACAATTTCAGTTTTAAAAAGTTCAGTTTAAAATGATGTACATCGCGTACAACATCATTTCTAATGTGGTACCACACCTTGTATTTTGACACAACACTGTAAAAAGTCTTTCAATACAATACTGAAATAACCATAAGCCTATTATTATTGCCTTATTTGTAACTTTTGACTCAGTTTTTACTTTATTTCAGTAATAATTTAATATTTTTTTTAATTTAAAGCATGAAATAATTAAATATTATAATTCAAAATACATGTTTGTTTCATTACTGAGCAAAATTCTAAATCTAAAATACGAGAAATTTAAATCAATTTATTCTATTTACCTTATTTCGCTTTGAATGTTATTCAGTTCCATATCAAATAAAAATAAAAGATTATATCATATCAATTTTATTCAACAAAATACATATTTATATTTCGATGAAATCCATCATTTTAGTTTTTCAATATTTTCTAATACATTATATTTCTGCTACGAAGAATAATGAATTTCCTTGAAAAGTTCGTGTGCATGAAATGAAATTCGAAAATGGTAAAAAAAAAACTAGGAAAAGTCTATGAGACTAGTCTTTATGTATCTTTGAATTTAACCTTCCAGACATATAATAAGAAATCCTTACTTTTTTTGTCGTATTCTACTTAATTCTTACTTGGAAACCCATTTGTCTGGAAGAAAGCAATACACATAGGCAACTAGGAATTGCCTAGAAAATCGCAATATCTATCAGCTCAGACGAAAGAAAATAAATTGTTTGATGCTTAGGTACCTAACACCAATCGCAATATGTTACCCTGAAGATGCAGATTCCAACTACTTATTTCTTCCTTTGAAAATGCTTGAAACAAGAGTTGAATTTTAATAATCGTCTGCTTCATCTAAGAATTGCAGACGATGTCTGCGTTTGAAGCTAAATATTCTATGTTTTTAACTTTTTATTGTGAAATCGCTTTCATCGTTAAATTTGTATCGAAGAATTTACTGAGATAATAATTTTATTTTTAAAAACAAAATGTTTAGGAAACTAAATATGAGTTTACTGTTTCATACAATTATGTCTCTTTATACAAATAAAAAAACATTTGTGAGAAGTAAATGCACTATTGTGTTAATAATTGATTTAAATATATAGTTTATTTAAAATAATGAGTAATAATAATATCAACAGAGTGCAGCATTATGTAATTATTAGAAGAGTTTTTAAAAACTGTAGCTTCATAAATGGTAAAAAAAAGACCATAAATTTGTTTATTAAATAAGATTACTTGAAACTACATATTTAAATTGAAACAGTAGAAACAGAAGTCATTTGTTTTGAGAATTAAAGAGATATTTCATACCCCAAAAATATTTCTTAGTGTGCTATATTTTCAAGAAATTCTATGTTTTCAGGATTAAAGTTCAGCATTATTTTTGCACTAATATTAAATTGTTACATTTCTTCAAATATATATATATATATATATATATATATATATATATATATATATATATATATATATATATATATATATATATATATATATATATATATATATATATATATATATATATATATATATATATATATATATATATATGTATATATATATATATATATATGTATATATTTAACTAAAAATTATGCCTAAAATGTTCTTTACTGTACCTAAATGTTAGTAATAATTTTTTTTTCTTTTTCTTGTTGGAAGTTTTAAGGTATTCTTAAAACAACAAACAAAAAAATTTCAAAAAAAACTTTTAAATAAAATATAACTATGTTACCAATTTAAGTTAAAAATCACACAAACAGTTTTGACACATGTTAAATTTATGTTATGTATTTTAGAGATTAGACTATTAAAATATTCCTTAGTCTACCACAATTTAATATTTTCAAAATTAAATCAGAGAAATATTTTTAAAATAATGTTTGTACATTATTTTAAATGCGTAATATTACGTAATATACGTTATATTACGTAATTTATAATCTTGAAAATATTTTGAAATTGTCCAAAAAATATTCCATATTTAATCAATTCCATTTTTAATCGTATTATTTTATTGATAACACAAGTAACTATTTTTGAAAGCAAATAGAATTTTATGCTATGTTTTCAGAAGATTAAAAATATTCCTCATCGTAGAAACATAAATACAAATATTTTAAGCTTAAGCTGCGTAGTAAGTTTATTTATGAATCCTTACTATCCCTAGTCGAGATTATTATAAAGTAAATATTTTTAAAGAATTATTTTCACTATTTTCTTAAAATATGTTTTTAGCTATGGCAAAATTTAGTTTGTTTTTTTAGTAAACAATTGGAGGCAAATTGTAGTTTTTTTTTATATAAAAGAAATTTCGTTTTCATATTTTTGTAAAAAAATATAATGGATAATAATAATATACAAAAAAACTTTTTAAAACGAATATTTCTGAATTTTCTTGATATTTTTATAAAATTTTAAGGTCTTAAACCGATGAAGCAAAACCAAACGATAGCTTTCAATGAATATCAAATTTGAAGTAAACTTCCAAAATTCGTTTTTTCCATTCAAATTATTCAGCGTAAATATTTTGATATTCGTCTCCTTTATATACATGTGTAAACATATACCTTTAAAGCAAACATTATTTGAGAAGATAAACAAAACTTCGGTTCTTCGACTTTCATACATCAAATTGATTTTTGCCTTCCTCGTTACAATAAAAGGACTTTTTCCTGTAGGCTAAGAAGCCACCATTAAGCCTAAAAAGTATATTTTTCTTAAAAAGCTTAAATAAATAAAGCAAAATTTATATAATATTTATGAATATATACCATTATGAAAATATATTTAAGTGACTCTTATCACTATTTCCGGAAAATTAATTTTTAGCTTTGGTAAAACTTTTTTTTAATTGAACAAGCATTTGGACACAAACTGTAATTTTTTATAGAAAATAAAAATTGCGTTTTTATATTTTTATTAAAAACGAAAACTAATACACAAAAATCATTTTTAAAAGAATATTTCTGAATTTTCTTGCTACTTTTATAAACTTTTAAGAAATATTGAACCGCTAAAAATATGAAACAAAACCAAACGATAGTTTTCAATGAATATCAAATTTGAAGTAAACTTCCGAAATTCGCTTTTTCCATTCAAATTTTTCAGAGTAAATATTTTGAACTTCATCTCCTTTATATACTTGTGTAAACATATACCTTTAAAGCAAACATTATTTGAAAAGATAAACAAAATTTCGGTTCTTGGACTTTCATACATCAAATTGATTTTTGCCTTCCTCGTTACGATAAAAGGAATTTTTCCTCTGGGCTAAGAAGCCATTAAGCCTAAAAAGTAGTCTTCTCAAAATATGCTTCTATAAATAAAGCAAAATTTATATAACCTTTGTTCATTCCAATTTTGTAATGAGAAAATGTTTCTAGATTGAAAATAACAAAAGTACGCTATTCTTCGAATCGAATTTGTAATATGCATGGGTTATTTTTAACTTCATGAATAAATTCCCCTTATCAGAAAAGAGTAAAAAGAATGCCTTGTTGTGGTGAGATTTAATATTCTTATTTCATCATAATGGCATAAATTGAAATAATTTGTTTCGTAGAATGATCCCAATTATCTTAAGAATAAAGGTTTCGCTGTTTGCTTAAGCACAAACATTAAATATTATTTTTAATAAAATGTTTAATATTTTATTTTGTATTAGTTGAAGAAATGTATAGTGTAGAATTTTTAAGAGAAGATTAATTCAAAAAAAGTAAATATTTATAAATATTTATGCTCCCAATTATTTTAACTATAATAAAATTTTCGCCCTTAGCACAATCTTAAAAATTAAATACTATTTTTAGAAAGTTCTTTTGTATCAAGGGCACAAATTTTAGTGTTTTTGTACTGCTGGGCAAAAAATTTGCAATCCCTTGGATGAAAAAATCATCAATTAATTATAAAAATAAAGTTTCGAAACCAATTTAATTAAAAAAATATTAAAAACTTAGTTTGAAAGCTTTTTGTTTAAAATAAACATAATCAAAAGAGAAAATTAAATAAAAAAATAAAAATATTCAATAGATTCGTTCCCAGATGATAATATATAGAGTAAAATTACGAATTTGCTTCAAATGTTAGACGATTTGCGGTTTTTTTTAAAAAAAATTTTGCTTATGAAAAGAACTTCATAAAAAACACGTTAAAAAAGTTTTCAGTCCGATATTTCCAAAATAAATTCAATTTTTAAAAAAACTACACTATTCCTTTTAAAATATGAATTTCACTTTGAAAAAACTACTATGTTCGCATAATTATTTGAATTATATATAAATCCATATAAACATTTATATATATTTAATTTCTTTCTTACGCATCGACCTAATTAATCGTAAAATTAACAACTCTATATAAAAACACTCTTTTACTTTTCACCAGAAAGTTGCTTCCTTTTATTCATTTCTTACTAAACCATAGAAGATCATAAAAACTCCGCAACTCTATATCAAAACGCTCTTTTATTTTTCACCAGAAAGCTGCTTCCTTCTTACATTTCTAAACTAAAGCATAGACCTAAACAATCGTAAACGTTTAACAACTCTATATCAAATCACTCTATTAGTTTTCACCAGAACGGTGCTTCCTTTTTTTTTCATTTCATACTAAAACATGAGAAATCATAAAAATTCAAAAACTCTAAATCAAATTGCCATTTTCTTCTTCATTAGTAAGCTGCTTTCTTTTTTTATTACTTACTAAAGCATAGACCTAAATAATTGTAAAAATTTACCAACTCCATATCAAATAGCTCTTTCATTTTTCCCCAGAAAGCGGCTTCCTTCTTTCATTTCTAAACTAAAGCATAGACCTAAACAATCGTAAAAATTCTACGATTCTATATTAAATCGCCATTTCATTTCACCGGTAGGCTGTTTTCTTTTTTCATTTCTTACTAAAGCATAGACCTAAATAATCGTCAAATTTTAACAAATCACTCTATTATTTTTCACCAGAATGCAGCTTCATTTTTGCATTTCTTACTAAAGCATTGGAAATCATAAAAATTAAAAAGCTCTATATCAAATCGCCATTTTCTTTTTCACCAGTAGGCTATTTTATTTTTTCATTTCCTACTAAAGCATAGACCTAAATAATCGTAAAATTTTAACAAATCACTCTATTATTTTTCACCAGAATGCAGCTTCATTTTTGTATTTCTTACTAAAGCATTGGAAATCATAAAAATTAAAAAGCTCTATATATCAAATCGCCATTTTCTTTTTACCAGTTGGCTGTTTTATTTTTTCATTTCTTACTAAAGCATAGACCTAAATAATCATAAAAATTCAGCAACTCTATATCAAATCACTCTATTACTTTTCACCAGAAAGCTGCTTCCTTTTTTCCCACAAGACCACATCTTTCTTTTCCTGAGAAAATGAATAATGATATTTGCTTCCTGGTTGGCATGATGGTGAATAAGACCGTAAATTAAGAACTGTGGTTAACTCTCACATTAATATTTTATGTACCACTTGATGGAAAAAGTAACAATATGAATTAGAACCATTGTCGTTACGAGGAAATGGAAGGTATTTGTCAAGAATAAATACAGTATCTCTACAAATATGTTTCATCCTTTTTTTTTCTCCGTAATAAAAAATATATGATGGTTATCTACAACATACTAAATATATCCCTTTTTCTATAAGATAATGCGATAAATATGAAAGAAAAAATCATATTTCTCATTTGTGGTAATGGTTATAGAAAAATTTTTTTTATCTATAGATGTTAAATATTTTCTTAGTAGTATAAATATTTTCTTAGTATTATAAATAGAACTTTAATAGTTATCTGTTGTGTCATAAAGCAAAAGATAAGATTTGCTTTATATCACTGTTATGTAGCAAATCAAAAATGAAGCACAATAGTCTAAATGGATAATGAATTTGTTTTGAAATGGATAATTAATAGTAAATACTAAAACATAAACTGTATTAGCTATTCCGTAGAAAGCTGTTATGCTTAAAACAGTAATAACAAAGTTTTTTGTAGAGTATAAAACTTTAATGCGAATATAATTTACGTCAATAAACTGTTATTTAATTGTAACACTTGTCAAAATATAAAACATTTAATTGTTAAATGCACATAAAAATAATTTATACTTTTTTACCCATTTTTGAGACTTGCCAGACGTGAATGAGAAGAAACAGAAGTGAATTAAAATATAAAAAGTGAGGTTGCCAACGAAAAATGGAAAATATAGGTGAGAACAAACCTAGGAAAGCCTCAGTAGCCCCTAGAGATTAAAAATATGTATGTGTACTATTGCATATGTATGTGTGATATTAAATAAATAAATTCATCCGAGGGTTGCGGATGGACTTGAACTCGATACCTCCACGCTGTTATTTAAGAATATTGAAGCAGTCTGATGCGTAACATTTAAGTTGGTGGTTAAGCTCAATCATAGGTATACAAATATGCATTTTTATAGTTACAAAAGCTGGTATTATGCTAGTTTATAGCTTACTTAGAAAGTAAAAGATATATAATGTACATATCCGGTCCAAAACTATAATGCATTTACTAAATAAAATAGAGGCTATCAACCCAAGCATTTTTGCGTAACCTCATATTATACTAGCACTGTTAAAATTATCAAAGCTTTTGGTAAAATTATCAAATTTTGCCTAATTTTCTATCAAACATAATGTAAATATAAAATCATATTTTATTATTGATTTTACGATAAGTCATAGGGTCGGGATAGCCTAGTTGATAGGGCGTCGGGGCCATGTCCAAGAGGTCATGAGTTCGATGCCTGTTGGCAGAAAACTCCCCGTGCAGTAAATGGTGACCGGTGTACGTTAAATCTGTCGGGTCACAAAGTCCTCCATGTTCCCACAACAAATCCTACCTATGTGGGTACTGAATTGGGGATGAATCGTTCACTGATTCAGGTCAAAATTATGATATGTGGGTAAATGAATGGGTCTGCCCTACAAACGGACTGTGACGTATGTGCATCGCAGAAGACGAATTCTTGGCCATAGATGGCGCCACCTGGCCATAGGCGAATTCTTGGCCATAGATGGGAAACAAGAAGAAGCGTGCCCCCTTTGCCCTAATGGCATACAACAACAACAACCAAAGACTGTTACCAAAGCGTTATGGTGAAAATTACCGCAATTTTGGACTTAACATGGTGAAAATTACCGCAATTTTGGAGCCAGAAAACAAGGTAAATTTTGACAGATTCTGATGTTTTCGACCATTCCCTTTTCTTAGTGTATTAAACATGAAGCTATAACTCTTTTGTGAAAAATTTATGAAACTATTATCAGTTGCAACAGCTGTTAAGTATATTATAGTTTTCAAACATTCAACTTGTTATAATAGTTGACAAGCTTAAAACATAGAATTAGATAATTGCACACATCTAAAATCTAAAAACTATAACTATTGAATTAAAATAATAATAAAATTTATATTCTCAAAATAAAAAACCTTCCTTTACCATAAAACATATAGTTTGATATACTTCCACAAATGAATATAGCTATTTTTTTTTAACAAAAAAAGAAATTATTTTTTAACAATGTTAAAATATATGACAGGTATGAGTATTTCATGAAATTAATTAACTACTGTTATACATAAAATAGTTAAAAGAACTTATACATAAAACTGTCATAACAACTATTAATTATTATCAGATCTAACAATTAATAAGTATTCAACTTCTATAACAATTATCGAAATTAAAACGTATTTTATTACAGTATAACATTCATAAAATCTAAAAATTGTAACACTCAAATTCATATAAAAAAATTTTATATTTTCAGAAAAATACTTCTTAAATTAAACTTATTTTTTGTTTACTTCCACAAACAACGAGCTTTTAATATGTTTCAAATTTAAAAAAAAAACATATTCCCGGTTGTTTTAGGAGCAATATAATTCAAATGCATTAATTATAACTGATATCTATATAATTTTTATAACAGTTCATAAACATGACTTGAATACTTTGCAATACTGTTATATAATAACTATTAAGTATAAAAACTGTTTTATCAACGGTAAAGTAAAAAACTTGTATAACTACTTCGTAAAAAAAAATTAACGATGGTTATGAAAACAAGTTAGAATAGCTGTAAGTTGGAAGCAGATGTAATAATTAATATACAATATAATTCAAATTTAAATTAATCTAAATTTTAGCAAATCTGAAATTTTTAGTAACTAAAATTAACATAAAAATATAAATGATCTTATAGAAATGTATATTTATTTATTTTATATATGTATTTATATATTTATATATAAATATATATGTATTTATATATTTATATATAAATATATATGTATTTATATATATATATATTAATTTATATATAAATGTATAAATTAATATGTTTTAAATAAATATCATATATATATTTTCAAATAAAATATATATATGAAATATATATATATATTATTTTAAAACATATTTTTCGATTCACTTCCGCTAATAACATACTTTGAATCCATCAGCGATTGTTTTTTTAAAAAAATATCTCCCGCTTTTGTGTAAACTTAATTAGTTGAAACAAAGAGTCGA
This sequence comes from Parasteatoda lunata, assembly GCA_949128135.1. Lineage (NCBI taxonomy): Eukaryota > Metazoa > Arthropoda > Arachnida > Araneae > Theridiidae > Parasteatoda > Parasteatoda lunata. Next base: position 36,938,840 of record OX421971.1, read on the forward strand.
GAATATCGCAGGAATTTAAGAGTTTTAGATTATCGATCTATTTACCCTAGAAGAAAAACAATGAAAAAACTACCGAACATTTCCTAGAAAACGAGAAAATAAAAGAAAATATTGAAATTCCTTTTATGCAAATCAGACTCTATCTCATTTAAAAAGAAATGATGGCGCGAAGTATCTATTTTTCTCGCTTTAAATTCTTGCTTTTTCGCCCACTCAATGACTTTTTTTTTATTATTCGGGAACTAAAGTAAAAATAACAATTGCTTTCATTGGAAAGAAAATTAAAAATTACAGAAATTGTTTGAGTTTTCGAAACTAGAAAATTAAATATCTAAAACGTCAATATGAAAAGAAATTTAGAATTAATAAACATGCATTTTATCTACCCCAGGCAATCTAAAAGCGCTATAGTTCTTTAAGTGCTATAGTTTTTTTTTCGTAAATAATTATAATATACTCTAAATGATTGCAAGAATTTACCTATAAAGAAAAATTAACGAGAGTTCAGGAAATTAGAATTTAAAAAGTGTGCTTGTGGTTTTATTTAAATGACTTGATGCCGTATGAATTAATGATGACGGATTAATACCGTAGACTTGTGCTATATTAAGGCATTGGAGACACATGCATGCTGTTCTGTAATCACCCCTTTATTCATAAAATAAAATTTTAAATAGTATTAATAATATTCTCTAAATAAGATAAATAGTTTTGCCTATAGGTAAACAAATTCCGCACCTGACTTGCACCGACCACAGTGCTGCTGTATAATATCCTCAGTGGTAGACAAATCAAGGGTTAGAATCCCCTTGCCGTCAGACTAACCGTGGGAGGTTCTCGTGGTTTCCCTCTCCGTGTAACGCAAATGCGGTTAGTTCCCTTAAAAATTCCTCCTGGAAAGCAAATTTCTCCCAATTCTTGATCCAGAAGCTCACTTGTCTTCTGGAAAGGATTCAAAATTACACGGCTACGCAGTTGAACATTGGAAGATGAACATGAAATGTAATTAAACATTCACAGGAGTTTAAGAAATTGGATTTTGAAAAAAAAAAATGCTTTTTTTAAGAAAATTGTTTGGCATAAATTAATGCCATAAACTTGTGCAATAAAAAGTGATTAGTGACATTGATTAATGTTCAGTATTCAGCACCCTTATTGTTTTTTTTAAATCCTTGATAAAAAGGGAAGCAAAGAAAAGCTAACACATTAGGGATTGCAGACAAATATTTAAGCTAGAAAGAAAGAAGTAGTTTGATTCTTTCGTGTAACTTATAAGGAAAGCGGGTGTTCAAAACATCCAAACCAGTTTGATTACATGACGAGATTTCAGAGTGTTTCAAATCATCTCCTTCCAACTCCTCACAGTTTTTTCCGGCAATTAAATATGTTTTTGCGTTTTACCCTTGCCTTCGTCTATAGTTATTTGTTAGATATCGATAACGCTTTCATTTTTTTGATAGCTTTCAATTTCTCAGGTGTGTATTCTTTTTTCTTTATTTTTGAGTATTATTAAAGATTATTAAATATTAAAGATTATTAAAGACAATCATCGAAAAACATATTAAATATTTAAAATTTAAAAATGAGTTTTTTTTTGTCGAGGTGTCATTATTTCAAATCATTCATTTCGAAACACGTTTGAGATTTTAACGGAATTGAAGATATAAATTTGAAACATTTCGAAATTTTATAGTTTTATGGGATTTTTCCTTTTATTGCATTTAATAATTTGCAGACAAAATATACCTCCTAATGCCATGAAATGTTTTTTTAAATTTTTATTTAAGTTTATCAAAACATAGTTCATAAAATAAGTAAAGTATATATTAATTTAAAATTTTTATATTTTTAATTGTCGTCCTTTTAATTTTTTTTTTATGTTTATGGTTTTGAATTTGAAGAAATGTTTAAAAAAATGATCGCTTCGAAGAAAAATTAAAATTTAAAAATGTCAGCATGTCTGAAAGTAAATAAATCAAAAAGCAAATATTGGGCTTTTCAATAGACATAAAACTTTATCTTTTACCGCTTAAAAGAAAATTTAATAACAAATTATCAAAATTTTAAAAAAGTTATGTATCCTAGTTCCCTTTAATCTAAAAAAAAATTAAAAAAGCAATACTGTCCAGTTATGAACTATTAATTAACAAGCACTCCAACGATACGTTAATTAAAAAATATGTTCATATTGTTTACAGAATGACTACTCTCAATGCAACTACATTTTATAAGCTTAAATAAAATAACAGAACTCTAAAATAATAAATGAATTTATTCTATGACTAGGGAAATAAATAAAATTACATTACATCAATCTAATCATGGGTTAATGTCCGTTGGAGAGCTTTATGGTGACCAATAACTCCAATTGACTCCATGATGGTCACTCCATAATTGAACCTGATTGCAAATTGAGGAGGATGGGCTGCAAAGCGAGGAGGTGGAGACGCTTATGAGGGTTTCGCGTGACCAGCAAGAAGGAAAGATACTTTTGACGATGGTTCGTCTTCAATAAATTTGGGCTTTCAACGCCATTTTTGCTTTTTTCGAAACACTTTCAATATAATGTGCAGTAAATCTTATAGAAGACTATGAGATATAAATCAACTTATTCACTTTGTATATCTTTACTTTTCCGATGGATTAAAAATGGAATTTATTATTCTTTTTTTTTTTTTTTGATGAAGAAAGATTCTGATGTTTATATGGACAATTCTGCTAATGCACAATTGTTTCACAACTTATGTTTGTGCAGTTTCCCTCGTATATTTTAATAAACAATTTAATATGGCGTCTATTTCAATCTATATTTAGTTCCAATTACTTTATATTATCTCATTTACTTTCCTTTTTTTTTAGGTTTTTTTTTAACCATTTATATTTTATTATTTTTATTTATTTTTTATATCCATCAAATAACAGAGCAAAACCCTGTTATTTCTGTGGGAATAATAGTCAAAATTACATGAAATATGAGTCCATATTCTGCATAAGCTGTTTAATAATTAAAAGATGGTGAAGCAACAGTTTCCTCCCCTCTCCGGCTGGAGGGGGAGAGACACTTTTCTCGTCAGATCTGACGGAGTTTAGCTAGCACAAGTAAAACACAAAAAGCCACGCAAAAACCATCGGTCCTGCGTTTTGTAGGATAATTAAAAGTGTGAAAAGACCAGTCACATTGCATTCCTTGTATTCCTACGCCTCATCGCAAATAATTTAATACTTATAGAAAATCGTTTAATCTTTCCTTATATGGAAGTGAAAGATCTAAAAATAACTCCTCTTTTGAAACATAAATCTAATTATTATTCATTGGTATGTTTTTAACCTTGGAGTCCCAAAATAGAATATCTGAATTTTATGAAAATGAAAGAGTTTCAATGCTTTTATTAATACAAAAATATTTTTATAATTTTTGTATTACATCCCCCCCCCCAAAAAAAAAAAATATTTTTGGCAAGCCAAAAAAAATTACATTTAGAATAATATGAATTTTTAAGCTTTATGTTGGTATGACTGTCCTCTTTCCTACAAATAATCTTTTTTCAACGTGTGAAAAAAAATTATTTACAGTAACAACAATAAAAACATGATAACGCAAGTTATCTGTTTAGGCAACTAAACAGAAAGAAAAATAAAACATTTATATCTATTTTACTAAAATTTTTTTAAAAAAATTTTGCACACAAAAATATCAGAAGACAAGAGAATTGGACAAATTATCATGCACACCTTTCGTTGTTGACTTTTTATAAAAAACTTATTTTATATTATCTAACTTTCAATTAATTAATCTCATTTGCGTTGCTTAGTGATGAAAATTACGAAAACCTCCTGCGGTTTGCAATACAACAACGAATATTTCTATAAGACGAGTTATCTCGTCCGTTGCAAAGAAAGAGTTAAAAAAATATTTTTGTGTATTTATAAATATATATCTTGGTCCCCGAATGGTTTGCTAAAAATAGATATATTCATTTTTATAATTGGGTACTTGCAACTTGAGAAGAAGTGAAATCATATGATCATACCTAACCATGTGATATAAATTAGATTGAATTAGATAACTGTATGCGACGTCACGCGCGTGTGTAGAACCCTATTGGCTTCTGAATCGACAAATGCCTCTATTTGCGTACGATGACGTCACTTACAGGTATCCAATTCTGAATTAATCATGTGACTTTTGAAAGGTTTAATTTGTTGTTGTGTAGCTATTTATTTGATAGTTGCAAGTTATTAGTACTAAATACTTTTATTTTGCTTGACATGCGGTTGCATTCCACTTTTTTTTAAGTTTACTTAGGAAAAATTTGATTACATGTATTTTTGTAATGTTGTTTTTTTAATGTATTTGTATTTTCATGTGCTTTTTTTTTATAAGAACTAACAAACAAACCTATAACCATAGTACCCAGTCTTACAAATTTTCACCCAACCAATATGGGTGTTCTTATAGAAACTTTAAAAAAGATATATATGGAAATCCATCAGTGTTTATCTTTGATAGTCAAGTAATCAGCATTTTGTTTTAATTTATTAAACTAAATGCAACCACCATATACCAAATTAAATGCTATTCTAACACATTAATACAAAACATAATTAATTACATAAACCATTTATTATAAAAATATTTATTTTCAAAAGCGAGTCGATATTCTTTGCTTTGCAAATTTTTTATCTTAATAATCTTCTATTTCAATTATAATCCAAAATTAATTTTTATAAACATCTAACAAACTATTTTTTGTAATCAAGTAAATACTTTCTAAACACGATATTTTCAATTTATTAAATGCAAGAAAAAATAATCAAATCATTTATTCCAAAACTTAATTGTATGACCTTCCTGTTTCTTCACCGCAACAAGCTTGTCTTAACCAGGTTGTGGGGTTCGTGAAAAAGAACTTTTTCGTTGCCATTCAAGAAGAACTAATTTCTCTCGGACGGCTTTTCCAGAAAATGGTTTCACTTGCAAGTTAATTAGTGAAGCAATTAATGAAACAACTAGGTAGTGAAAAAGAAGCAATGAGATTAATTTTTTCGACGTTATATATTAATTAAGTGGAGAATTAATAGTTATTGCTGAAGTATGCCAAATATTTAATTATGATCTGATATGCTGAAGGTTTACTTTGTTATTTGTAATACACGTTTCATTTTTCTTTTAATCGAATATTTTTTTAACGTTTGTTATTAAAAGTATGTGCAATTGCGAATTGCTGGAATGTTATTTAGAGTAAAAATTTGGATTTGGTGCAGACGTTAATTTGCTCATATTCATTGGTTAAGAACTTCTTACGAAATTCGAATAACCCCAACTATGCAAAACGAAGAATCAATGCTATAATAATTTAGTTTTTCTTACAGTGTGTTGTTTCTAAGAGATGCAACTTACGAAATATTTCTTAAATTCTCTCTTCGGTTTAGAAATATATATATATATATATATATATATATAAATTTTAAACAACATGGTAACTCTGCAATTCGATTAATTACCTCTTTCATAATGCCTTTTTTTTTACCGCTAAGCAATTTATTTATATAATTTGAAACAGTGTCATTTAGAGGTTGCTAGTGACAAAAGCAAAGGATGTTATTTTTTAAAGTTATAATTTGGTAATGTTTGCGTTTATTTTTAATAATAAAATAAGAGTGTCTCATTAAGATATAAGATTATTTTTAACTTTTGTAAAAATAGATAAAGGATATAGAATAGATAGATATTTGCTTTAGAGAAAGATTTTTTTTTCTTGGAACTAACCCGCATTTGCGCTACATGGAGAGGAAAATCACGAAAACCTCCCAGGGTCAGCTTGACTGCAAAGAGACTCTAACCCATGATCTGTCTACAACTAAGGATATATTACGTCGGTGCGAACCAGGTGCGGAATTAGAATCGACCGTCCACCACTGGTATTCTAATCCAGGACATCTTATTGGGAGACCACATTAGATGACTAAAACACTTTTTATTGATTCAAACCCAACTAAATTATTGATTTTTTCAAGAATAGAAAGAACGCAAAAAAGACCAGGTTGGTTGATTCTGTTGAGAAACATCTTAGATTCTCTGAGTCAGCTGATTCCTTACCAATTTATTGCTCCAGACAGAGTCAGATGGAGGACTCATGGAGACAGCCTTGGCCTGTAAGAGGCTGTAGTGCTGAAGAGCAAGAAGCAAAAACTCATTTTCCGCCATATTTAAAGCTCGGATCTCCGAGATTAAAGAAATTCTTTAAGAACACTTATTAAGGGAGATAGCGTAAGAAACTGCTCTTGTAAGAAGGCTTATTTAGGAAAAATACAAAAGAAGCAGCACTTGACCAACGTCGTGAGAGTGGCATAGTTCAAGGCATGCACAATCTAATCGTAAAAAAAGAGTTAAGCTAAATCAAGAATACTTACTTTTTGAACCTCAATTTATATATTTTTTTTTCCAAACTAAATCGAAGTTTCATCATTTCAAGCGTGAATACAGAATTTAATATCTGATAAATTTCTTTTTAATGTTGAGAAAGATAATTCAATATTCGTGAATCTTACTTGATAACGCCACTGCGCAAATTTATGCGTACATCTGAACTTTTCTGTCGAGGAGGAACTTCAAATTCAATAAGAGAACCGCTAGAATTTTTTTTTTTTTCAGTGAGAAATGAAGCGAAATGAAATGAAGTAATGGAACGATTCTGAGTGGGGAACGAAGTATTTTTTTAGATACTTTCGGAGTTAAAAGACATTTTCAAGATTGATACAGAGGTTATAGAGATACTTATACTAATATCGGTAAAAATTCAATAATATTGATCAATGAATTCCGATAAGTGTCTATCACTTGAGATTAATACAAAATTTAAAATGAATTAAATGTAAGTGGGTTCGATAAAAAAAAAAAAATTTAACATTTTTTCAACGATATAATATTTAAATTTTTGTTGTACTGTTGTATTATATAATAATAAATATAGAAAAGAACTCCTAGATTTTCGATGAAACCTTTTTAAAAAATTTAATACTTTAAATTTCGAGAAATTTAATATATCTTATTTTTAATACAGTTGAAAATATTATACTTTAATTTCGAAAATTTTTTATTATATTTTAAATAAAAATGTCAATGCCTGAGTTTTTTAGCACTTTCTTGACATTAATGTTTAAAAAAAATTCTGAACTTTGCATGTTTTTTTTTATGTGAATTATTTTTAAAAATTAATTGACAGGATCTAAAAAAAAAAAGCAAATGTTTTGAACATAAATAAAAAATTTATAATCTATGTATTCCAAATTTTATTCAGCTATCTTTAACATCTCTTGAAGAGTATGAATTTTACTGGACAAAATTGACAAAAAAAAAGAAAACAAAAAAAAAAAGAGAAAAAACATTTTTAATCGAATACAGAAAACAAATCTTAACTCTCACTTAGTCTCACTTAGTTTTTATGCAAAGCGAATTAATAGTATTATATTGTAAATAAGAAAAACCACAGAAATTTGAGTTTTAAATTGTTAAAGCTTCTATGTTTAAAATATGCATAATTAATGAATTAATAAAAGATAATTAGATTATCATGAGTGAATAAAATTGGTAATCCAAAAAAATTAATAAATAATATACTCGGCAGTGACTGCGGAAATATCTCAAGAAGAGGGGGGGACTCTCTCCCCTCCCTGTATACGTGTGCGTATATATATATATATATATAAATAAAATCATCTGTTTTTTTTTTATTGTAAATTAAATTACACGAATATTGTGTGAAAAATTTTAATTTTAGAAGGGACTGTGTTGCTTTCTTTTATAAATAGTGAGGGGGGGGGGGCTGAAGCTCCTCGGTTCCGCGGTCCTTGATACTTGGGGGAGTTATTTACTTTTAGATGGAGTGTAACTTTACAATTAGTGTTATAACACCCAATCAAAATTATATTTTACATATAAAATTGAGGCACAATTTTATTTTCCAGTTGCAGGATATTTTTTTAATATTTCAAATCTGCAATCAGTTTCTCTACCCAAGCTGCAGTTTTCCTTTTTCTTTTTTAATGACATTTTCAGTTTATTTTTTGTCGAGATTAAAGATTGCAAGATTAAAAACGTTATGTATAACATGGGGTGGCATAAATGTTGCGACATAGTGCTAGGAAGTACTATTAGAGGCACATCATCCGGATTAAAATTGCATAGAAGGAAATGTCCTATGCCGTTAAGAGGGAAGCACCCCTCTCCGTCTATATGGTAACATTTCCGGACCAGGGTTTTTTACGTAATTTAAATCCTGATGATTTGCGCCAACTCCCTTAGAAGTTTGTCCCAACATATGCGCAACTCCCTGTCATATAAATCGTTTTTAAACCTGCATATTTTAACAACAAAAAAGAAACTAAAAATTTCATTTTAAAGAAAATTTGTAGCTTAAGGAGCCTTAAACTAATTTCACATTTGAAATCCCCACAGACGCATTTATACAAGCCAAGATCAAATATTTATATAAATGCAAGAAAAAACTTGTTCTCTACTGTAATTATTTATTTTAATTACTATCCAGTGTATTACTTTGTCCTTTTTTTAAAGAGATAAAGAGAGATTGCAAGTTGTTTTCCTCACACCTCAAAAAAAAAAAAAAAAAAAATCAGACTTCTAATTCACTATAAATCACATGCCCTACTATATTTCTTTTAGCGTAGTTTGAACACGAAAAGAAAATTTGCCAACCAAGACTTTTGACTTCGCTTGCAAGTGTTAAAACAGAAAGACTCGTATCATGCAGAATCTTAGTGAAACAGAAACAATCAAAATTATTGATCGCAGTATATATCCCGTCCTTCCGGCAGCAAAGATGAGATCCAATATTTGTGTTGATTTTCTGACTTGGATCTTGGAGACTAAGAGGAAGATTACTTCTCTTTTGGTCTCTATTATTGCATTCTTCGTTGTTGGGGGAAAAGAGTAATTTGGGACTTGATTTTCAAGATATTGCATCAAATCCTTTCAGCGGTCAAACAATATTAGATATCACGTGAGTATTTTTTTTCTTAGAGGTTTGTACCGAAACTATGACTGTCTTCTTAAAAACGCGCTTTTATTGTAATTAATTTTAATGTTAAAGTAAAAAAAAAAAAAATCTGCAGTTTTAAATTTTGTAGTATGTATGGAAAAATAAACTCTCAGATATTTTGCAACCTATTAAAAAAATCAAAAAAAAAATCACAAACTTGATCATAACAACTTTCGGAAACAGCATTTTACAGCATTCAGTACCACGGTAACAAACTTGAAGAGAAGTATGCTTTGTCTTAAGCTATATTCATCCCCTGGGGTGGACAACAACCTGCAAGGGGTCCATGTAAAGAAAATGGGGGTCCATGAAATGAAAATGGGGGTCAACGATAGTGGATCTCATATAAGCAGATCGTGACTTTAATTTTGGCATTTCGTGAATGGAATAATTAACATACACTGATAGTACCTATTTACTTACATTATACTACCTTATAATATAAAGACATATATTCATCTACATTCTAGATAATTTTTAAAAATAGCTATGTAATTAAAATGTTATTAAAATTTAAGTTATTAGAATTTTTTTCTGATTTATGAAATTGATGCCAAATGTTGATAATTTATTATTAAAGCATCAGATTCATCCCTCCCACTAAAAGCATTTATTTATTGCTTAGTTATTTTATATAACAGATACTAAATTTAAATTTATTTCATTTTAATTTGAATTTAATTAATAAATGTATAAAATTAGCATGTGTTTTTTTATTTTCTTAAGTTTTTCACACAACACTTCACTACAGTTAGAAATTTAAATCTTTTACAGTGAGTAGCACTATACCAGCAGTCAAAAATACATCTGAAGTTGATGAATTTACAAAAAATCAATATCAGGTAAGCAGGAGGTTTTACCCAGAAGCCGAAAACATGGCAAGGGGTCTACGAGATGAAAAAGTTCAGGAAAAAATGATGAAAACCAAAAAGAAATTAAATAAAATAAAGAACAAGATCTAAAACTAGATTCAGAAAAATTTACGAATGCGCAACGCGAACGGGGCGGAGTATCCGAACTGTATACGTTTCATTGCTTATACTTCCTCATAAGTAAGGTGATCTCAGAAATAAGGAAAGATATATATATATATATATATATATATATATATATATATATATATATATATATATATATATATATATATATATATATATCCATTGTTGAGCAGCCGATTTGGGGTTTACGACTACTAATGTTCAACTCCGTAGTCTTAACTTTCCTAATTTTGAACCAATCCAGAAGACAAGGAAACTCCTGGATCAGTACCCCCAGAGGTATTGATTTGATACAGGAACATGGAGGACTTTGCGACTAGACAGATTTAACGTGCATCAGTCACCATTTACTAAACGGGAAGATTTCGGCCGGTGGGGATCGAACCCACGAACTCTTGGACATGGGTCCAGTGCCCTACCAACCTAGTCATCTTGGCCCAAGGAAAGAGGTTTAACAAGAAAGCTTTGATTTGTGTATGTTGGAGAAATGAGAAAACCTTTTCGCGCGCTTCAGAACTGGTTTTTGTTTATATTCAAAGCAGGAAAAAAAACATATGAGGACACTTTATAGTTTGTCTATGTGAAAAACTCCCCTAGTCATTCGTCTGGAGTAGTGGCGGTGACTATGGTTACGAAGCTTAACCATTTCAAATAGGGGTGTTGAGTCATTTTTTTAAGACAGAGTTTGACTCGGGTCTACGAAAGATAGCGAGTCGGGGGAGAAAGAAGTTCCCCTCTTTGAAATGCACTATTCCTTGTTTTAGCAGGTGATCGCCTTAGATTTCGAGACGAGGGAAGTTCTTTCTATAGAGAAACTATACGCTTTGGCTTTATGATTGGTTTAACTTAGTTGCGTCACGAAATAAACATTTGATTAGTCTGCGTGATTGCTGAATTGCGTTAACATTAATTTATATATTTTTATTTAGTTTTAATTTATTTAATTTTCAAATTAAAACAATTTAATTTAACACGTTTTACGCTTTGGTTTTGTGATCGGTTAACAGCTATTTTAGCTACGTCACAAAATTAAAATTTGACTAGTTGTTCATTGTTCTTACGCATTCTCAAAAAAATTGGAATGAGCTAACATTAAATTAATTTTTATTTTGCTTTAAAACATTTAATTTTCAAAGTAACAAAATTTAATTTAATTAGCTAATTAAAATGTAACCTAATTAAATAATTAAAACTTAATTTTCTAAAAAAAATAGGACATTTTTTAAACTTTTTAATTTTTTTAAATTCATAAGTTGCGTTTGAAGATTTAGAAAATAAATCGTGGATATAGATCACAAAACTATGTGAATGTTGACTTCGGTTGAACTTACGTTCTTACCAACATCTATCTTACAAAACGTAGATTGCTTTTGCTTTATATTTCATAAATATTTTTAAAACATATATATTAATAGCGGTGATTAATCGTAAAATGTCTGTATGTGATAAAGATGACATTTTGACATTAAATTAGAAAAAAAAGAAGCATTTAATCAAGTTAATCGAAACTTTTTCCCTCTCTTTTCAAAACTAGCAAAAAAAGATAGCTTTGGATAATGTTTTTAAGTTAATGATCTAGTAAGATTAAAAAAAGAGGAAACTTAACCAGTTTCGTCAAAATCACACAATTAATTAACATCATACTAAAAAGAAATTCAGTTAATTTTTTTATAAAAATGTAATTAGTTTTTTAGTTGAAATTTTGATTCGTTAATTTTTCAATGTATCAGATCCTTTTTTGATTATAAATATTTTTTTATTAAATTACGATAATTATTTTGATTTTTCCATATTTTTTTTTTTTCAATAATGGTTAAGAAATTTTTTCTTTTCAAAAATGAATCACAAAATTAATTTAAAAACAACAATTATGCATTACAAAATCTGAAGAAAACTTTTAAACTAAGAAGAAATTAACTCTATACGATACGAAAATGTTATTTTTTTTTCCTATACTATTATAAAGTGTGAAAAAGAATTCTTCAAAGAAAAGTATAAGAGACTGCCTACCGGCAAGATGCTTTTAAATTAATTAGAAAACAAAGTTTCCTTTTAATTAAATTCTTGCCCCCCTTTGTGTGTTTTGTGGAAAATTTAAAAACCTATTTTTCTAACACTATGCTTGTTTTTACTGAAGGTAGAAAATTACGCCGCTGAGCTTTTAACTTTCTTAAGGGGTTAAAATTTTGGGAAAATCTTTTTCATTATTTTTTTCTTTTTCGTATTTCTTTTCTTTTTCTTTTTTTTTCTTTTCCATTTCTGAAAAGGAATTTCAATACCTTAAATCTATATACTCAAAGTTTTAAGATCTAGAAGCCTTAAACTGATATAAACAAAGTTTTAAAGAGCAGGAAGTGTTAAAATGATAAGTACACAAAGTTTTGAGAGCAATTAATCTTAAAATAATAAACCCAAAATCTTAAGAGCGAGAAACCTTAAAATGCTATTCTTAAAGTTTAAAGAGCGGGAAATGTTAAAGTGATGTACACAAAATGTTAAGGACCGTTAATCTTAAAATAATAAACCCTTTGACTTAAAAGCGAAAAACCTTACAATGATACACCTAAAGTGTTAAGAGCAGGAAATTTTAAAATGATGCACACAAGGTCTTAAAAGCAAGAAACCTTAAAATAATAAACCCAAAGTTTTCAGAACAGGAAATCTTAAAATTATTTATATAAAGTTTTAGGAAAACAGAAAAAGTATATAAGTACTCGTAACAGTCGGTAGACCTACATTTATTTATTTACTTTTTTTTGTCTCTTCCAAACATATACTGGATAATAATATACGCCATTTCTTAAATGAAAATTTTTAAAGTCCTTTTGCCAATAATTCTGGAGATACTAGCACATAGCTTTGTAATTTAGATTAAGTTAGTTCTGATTTGATTTCTTTTCAGAAAAATTAAAACATCTTAAGTAACGAATTATAACAGATAGTGCATTTTGTAGCAAATTATAAATTGAAATTACGTCGCATTAAAAAAAAATTTAAAATATTATATAATTAACCAGAAAACAATGATACTTTAACCCATCTTCCACATCATATATAACAGATTCAATCAAAAAAGTAACCCCTTTGACAGCAAAAATTAAAATCAACAACTTATAGATCATTTGCATAAGAGATGATGCCAAAGGCATTTATCAAGATTCACTAGCAAAATTCCTTTTAATAGATGATTCTTTATTGAAAGAGTTCCATACTAAATCCGTTTTTAGGTTAATAATATTTTCTTCGGTCGAATGAAACCAATTATATATCATTTCATTTAATTTCCATTATTATAATGAATATAATTAATTTACCTTTTCTGAATTCCATCATATTATTAATTGCGACGGTAATTAAAGTTCTGGGGCGCACGGCATTAGAAATAAAAGAATTAAATCCTGCAACCAATGAAATTCAAGAGCCGTTCTCTCTGCATACGTTGGAATGCATGCGACTGCCGCGATGAGAACAAACCTTCATTAAGGCAACGCTATCAAACTAATCCTCTGCAATTAGATCAGTAAATAGCAGCTGAGAGACTGTCCTAATCCTCCGCCTAATTACGCTTGAGAGCAATTTACTTAACAAGCCGGATTTATCGCTGTGAGGCTTTTCTGCCGGACTTCACGTACCCAGACAAATTGATATGTACTCAGAAATTATGCAAGAATACTCACCCGAGACCTGCTACAAAGGCCCCAATAACAGTATTAGGCTTTCTTCAATTCAACTACAGAAGGACGAGATTTCAAGAGAGTTGTTTGATTCGGGGAAATATTTCCTTCAATGTTATTCAAAGCGTCTATGGGTTTATTTAAAGTAACCTGTATGTAAGGGAAAATTTTCATCCTGATTTGAAGATATTTTTTATATATTGTTGCTTTTTTAATAAAAAATAATTAAAGATATAGTGTAGTTTGCATGTTAACTAAAGAAAGCATTTTCAAATGACCAATTGTAAAAAACATATTTATGTTTGATTCAGGGAAATATCCTTTAAATTTATTCAAAGCGTCTATGGCTTTATTTAAAGTAACCTGTATGCAAGGGAAAATTTTCATCCTGATTTGAAGATATTTTTAATTTATTGTTGCTTTTTTTAATAAAAAAAAATTAAGGATATAGTGTAGTTTGCATGTTAACCAAAGAAAGCATTTTCAAATGACCAGTTGTAAAAAACATATTTATGTTTGATTCAGGGAAATATCCTTTAAGTTTATTCAAAGCGTCTATGGGTTTATTTAAAGTAACCTGTATGCAAGGGAAAATTTTCATCTTGATTTGAAGATATTTTTCATACTATCAGAATTGTTTCTTCACTTAAAAAAAATTAAAGATATAGTTTAGTTTAAATTTTAACTAAAGGAAACAATGTCAAATGATCAGTTCTAAAAAAATATTTATTTATGATTCGGGGAAATATCCTTTAAATTTATTCAAAGCGTCTAGGGGTTTATTTAAAGTAACCTGTATGTAAGGGAAAATTTTCATCCTGATTTGAAGATATTTTTTATATATTGTTGCTTTTTTAATAAAAAATAATTAAAGATATAGTGTAGTTTGCATGTTAACTAAAGAAAGCATTTTCAAATGACCAATTGTAAAAAACATATTTATGTTTGATTCAGGGAAATATCCTTTAAATTTATTCAAAGCGTCTATGGCTTTATTTAAAGTAACCTGTATGCAAGGGAAAATTTTCATCCTGATTTGAAGATATTTTTAATTTATTGTTGCTTTTTTTAATAAAAAAAAATTAAGGATATAGTGTAGTTTGCATGTTAACCAAAGAAAGCATTTTCAAATGACCAGTTGTAAAAAACATATTTATGTTTGATTCAGGGAAATATCCTTTAAGTTTATTCAAAGCGTCTATGGGTTTATTTAAAGTAACCTGTATGCAAGGGAAAATTTTCATCTTGATTTGAAGATATTTTTCATACTATCAGAATTGTTTCTTCACTTAAAAAAAATTAAAGATATAGTTTAGTTTAAATTTTAACTAAAGGAAACAATGTCAAATGATCAGTTCTAAAAAAATATTTATTTATGATTCGGGGAAATATCCTTTAAATTTATTCAAAGCGTCTAGGGGTTTATTTAAAGTAACCTGTATGCAAGGGAAAATTTTCATCTTGATTTGAAGATATTTTTAATATTATCAGATTGTTTCTTTAATTAAAAAAAATTAAAGATATAGTTTAGTTTAAATTCTAACTAAAGAAAACATTTTCAAATTAACAGTTCTAAAAAAAATATTTATGTTTGATTCGGGGAAATATCCTTTAAATTTATTCAAAGCGTCTATGGGTTTATTTAAAGTAACCTGTATGCAAGGGAAAATTTTCATCTTGATTTGAAGATATTTTTAATATTATCAGATTGTTTCTTTAATTAAAAAAAATTAAAGATATAGTTTAGTTTAAATTTTAACTAAGGAAAACATTTTCAAATTAACAGTTCTAAAAAAAATATTTATGTTTGATTCGGGGAAATATCCTTTAAATTTATTCAAAGCGTCTATGGGTTTATTTAAAGTAACCTGTATGCAAGGGAAAATTTTCATCTTGATTTGAAGATATTTTTAACATTATCAGATTGTTTCTTTAGATTGTTTGTTCAGATTTCAGATGCGGGGAAACATCCTTTAATTTTATTCAAGGCGTCTAACGTATATTTAAAGTAGTTTGCTATGTAAGAAAAAGTATCATGATTTATAGATATTTTTAACTCTTTGACGTCGAAATTTATTAAACATATTTTTCATACTTTTTTCATTATTTTGTATTAATTTAGATAACAAAAAAAGAAAAATATTACATTTAGTGTTTTAAAAATGTATGGTTATGAAATACTGCATTAAACACCTGTGTCTTTTTCTGCGTCAAAGGTAAAATTTTCCAAACACAGCTCACTTTCAAACAATAGTTTTTTTTTTTTTATTTGCTCTTATTTGAAGATTTTCATATTTAGAATTAACAATTATATATCATTGAAGCTTCTTTAATTTTCAAATCAATTATTGATAAATATTTGAATATACATGAAAAAAAATTTCAAACTACTTTTTTTCGATTTTATATTTTAGTAGGTACTAATATAATTCCAATAATCTTACAGATTCTTTTTAGTAACTATTAGACTGTTTTTTATAATTAAAAAATTTCTAAATATATTTTTACTTGTAATTAGAGGTCACCCATATGCATCAATGCATTATAAGAATATTGCTTTCGTAAAAATAAAATTAAGGATATTGTTCGGTTTTCATTTCAACTAAAAAAAAAAAAAAAAAAAACAGTTTCAAATAACCAGCTTGAAAAAAATGTATTTCTTCAATGAACAAGTAAGCAGAATCAAACCCCCGGAAACACATCTAGAAAAGTTCCGGTGAGAAAGTCACTGCTAGCTTATTTTTGCTTATCCTAAATGATATTTTCAAACACTTGATTTTAAATAAGAATATGAATTTAAATTTTTACAATTCATTAGATATCCGTTCTATCATTTGAAACTGGCAAATATTAATTTGATTTTTGAGTAAATATTAATTAAATTTTTATTTTTAAAAGAGGAAACATGGTTGCCAAATTTTTCAAGGAAATCGCTAATGTCACACCCTTGATTTAGCTACGTTTTGTTGAAGGAAAGAATACAGCACACTTTACTGTATAAATCCCCCTCGGTGTACAATGCGCAAAATAAAAAATCTACCACCCTGAATAACTTCTGGTCTCTTGATCGGATTTTCACATTCTAGGATTTAATATTGATGGTTTGAGGGGGTAATGTAAATTATGCAACTTAATAAAGACAGACGAAAATTTTAAGTAGCGAAATTGGACACAAAAAAGTACTTTCTAAGAATAAAAAAGAAATTTTTTTTTTTTTTTTTTGTTCACAGATTTGGATTTTTGATCCTTAAAATATAGGGTGTAGCAGCGAAATATCGTCCCCATAGTTTAGTCAGGAGAGCTGTCCAAAGTTTGAACCTCTTAATGTTAATTTTATTCTTTGCGTATTTCGCTATCTCGAGCAATTTTTAAACGTATTGAACAATTTTGCTCACAATTACAAAATTCGTTTATTCAAAGATAATAATGCCGTTCGTTCATTCAAAGATATAAAGATAATAAACTACCAAAAATAACTTTTATTAAATATTTATTTATTTATTCATTTATTTATTTTACTTTATTTAATAATATTCTAAACAATTTTAAGTTGTAAAATAAGCACTTTTTTACATAATTTTAAAGAATGTAATTTCATATGGCATGATACAAAATTTGGGCTAAATCAGTCGAAAAGTTCCTGCGAAATGGAATTACGTCATATCTGTAACTGTTTTAGTAAATTAAAATAGCATTTGCACTAGTTAATTAACTTATTTGAAATTACCCCCTTGAACCATTAAATTTGAGTCATAGAACGTGAAGATCCGATCATTAAATCAAAAGTTATTCAGGGTGGTCAGATTTTTTTTTCTTCTCTTTTTGCACATAGTACATATTATTACCCGTATTGATTGCTTTTTCCTCTATGTGATGGAACCAGAATTTTGTTGAACAATCCAAAGAACTTTTAAACTCTTAACTTCCATCTTCCAAAATGAGTTTTCCATTTGTTATGATATATTTGGTTTTAAACGTTGTTTAAATTACCCAAGTTAACATTGTTAAATTATTCCTGTTCTAAATATTAACATAAAATAGGAGCTTATTGGAGGAATGTGGCAAATAGCATTATAATGGATTTGAAAAATTCACTATTAAAATGTTTTATCAACATCAGTAGTTGATATTAAAAAAAAATACGTATTTTTCTATCAAACATTGCAATCATTTTCAAATGCTTTTGAGAGGTAGCATTTTGGTGTATAGTAAATAAACACTGAGCATGTATTTTGTGCCCCTTAGTATAAAAGATTTTTCAGTTGTTGAAGTTAAAAATTGATATCAATGTTCATTTTAAGCATTTCAATTTATTCTTTTAATCCTTTTTCAATATGAAAATAATGCTCTATAAATAAATATAAACCCTCTTAAAATGATATATTCGGACCAATTTCAGAAACTAAATATGTTTCCCTATTTATTTAGGGTTTTTTTTGTAAATATTTTTAAAAATAATATAAATAAATTTCAGTTAGTGAGAAGAAAACAAAATTTTAATCACGAATAAAAAAAAAAGACTGGAATAACAAAAAAAAATTTTACCATAATCTGAAGGTTTCTTTCTTTTATTGGCGCTTATTTTTTTCTTTGAAAATGTACAGCAAAATCGTATGGGCTTAAAATTTTTGATATTAGGCTTTCGTAATACATTTGCTAAAATTGAATTAACACCCTTAACTTTTTTATGAATAGCAGTGTACAAAAAGCGTATACATAATGTGTAGATGTTTATGTATCCATATTCAACAAGATTTTGTTTTTTTAAAAACTCAATCATTACAAAAAAAACTCAATCAATACAATTTGTATAAGCGTATACTAATCTGAAAAGGTTTTCCAAATTAAAATAAGCACATGAAATTGATTTTGTGGAAGAATTTAAAGAGTATCCAGAAATGGAATGTATATAAAAAAAAGAAAATTCCCCAAACATTTTTTTTAGCTTTCGTAAAGATCAAATACTTTATTATTTCTCGAACAAAAGAAAAATCATGCGATTACTACGCCTCCTAAGTCCTTTTTAACAAACCGAAATGATTTCTTTCAATCAAAAAAAGAAATTTAGAACTCTAATCCTATGTTCGGGAACACAAAATCTTTAACGAAAACTCACCTATATTTTCTTGTCATTATTTTTTTTTCTTCAGGACCATTAAATCCGAAAATACAGAAATTTTGAAAAATAAAAATGAAAGATGAAGTCCCAGATTTTAACAAGGGATCAAGTTGTTCGGAAATGTACTTTTCTAATCTATGTGAACTTTTTTTTCTTTGCCAAGAAAAACAATTACAGAATTTATTATTTTTTTTTATCAGAAGTGAATTCTTTCTTAAGAAATTTTTAATGACTTAAGATTTTATCAAATTACAAAGGCTTAGAAATGATTTGAGCGAATTTAAGCGACAAACTACTTTTTTTTAGAAAGATCTTCTCATACAGAACAAAAAGTACAGCAAAGAAAATTTTATTAAAAATTAAAGCAGGTTGTCTGAATAAATTTAATTTTCCAAAGGCATAACTTTGGTTTTTATTTTTTTATTCCACAAATAAACAATTATACTACAAGAAATAAAATTTTTAAAAAATTGTTGTTGTTGATGTTACAAATGCCTTTTGCCAAATATGAGCAAATCTGACTATCAATCAGAATCCAGAGATTTCCATAATCATTTTCCCTCGAAATGGCTTAAGTTCCGCATCCACTTCTAAAAACTGAACAGAAGTCTGATCAATCGAGCACCCTCTTTGTCACATCAAACGACTTGTGATGTTCAAATATTGCTGTTACGTTAGTTTATAACGACTTATCTTTAGTCTGGCCCCTAAAATCAATTTTGAACTACTAGCTTTATGACAGACCTCTAAACAGCAACGGGGTTTTAAACACCGAAAGTCATGTAAAAGTTTGTCATTCAATATTGGCATAATATAGCAACTTTTAATTAATTAGAAGCAAATTTTAATTATTAAAATGAAATTATTTTAGATCATCAATTAAATAACTCTCTTATATCTATGATCACTTATTTTAAAAATAATTCCAAATCGTTATTTAATTAATTAAAAAAAAAGTTGTTGGCGGACACATATGCAAAAACTAATCAAAGGTTTGTGAAAAGTAGAGCTTTCATATCACTCCAATTAAATTAATTAAGCTCGATTTTAGCTAATCGATATTTTATCAGCGAGGTGGAAAAAACAGCTAACGCAATTAGCAAAAGAAAAATCAATTTAATGAATTAACGAGGGACATTTTTCTAATCTACTACATTAGAACAATAGAAAAATGGCAACTACAAAAAAAAGGGAAGGCAAAAAGAAACTTGGTGAATCGATTAATTTTCAAGCTTCACTTATCTTAATCGGAATCAATATTGATTAGCAAAATGGGATTTGAATATGCCATTAAGATTGAAAATAGCACCCGAGGTTATGCGACATAAAGTTCTTTCAATATTTGAAGCATATATCAAAAAAAAAAATTCTTTCCAAGGTTTATTGTTACAGTACAGCCATGCTATTTTCCCTGCTCCATTAAATAATTTTCTATGCTTAATTTCTCTTTTTGCAGAAATTTCTTTGACTTAAGGGTAAAGAAATACTTCCTTCGATATTTTCATTTCTTCCAGCTCTTAAATAGAAAAAATTTACAACATTAAAAAAAATGGCGGCAAAAAAATGGCTCTCGTCGAAGTTCAGTTCTGTTGCTGTAATTTTTCCTCTTCGGTTAATTCAATTAAGATGATGATATCGATATTATTACTGCGAATGACGCTTCTGCAGTTTTTTCTGCCTCTTGGGGAAATATTTTTTATACGGCTCCGACCAATTTTTTGCTTTCTTGTGTATTTTATTTATAAGTTTGGGAATGTGTACACTTATTCTCATCTTTCTCAATCGTTGGTGACTTTTTTTCAGTTCCATTTACTTTTTAATAAAGTTCTAAAATATGTAAGCTCCAGGCGATGAATTTTATTTGATTTGAAAAACTTATATTTATGCATTTTGAAAAGGAAATGAAATTAAAATTTTTAAAGTTATATATTCATAAAACTGCGAAAGTTTGTTTATTTAATATGTTTGTTTTCAATATATAAATTTTTTATTTATTTATTTGTTATTCTTTTATTGCATTAATCTAAACAACTGTTATTTGCTAGACATTTTCAAATCAATATTTCGAAAATTTCTATTCATGAAATGCATGCAACTTTTATTTATTGTTCAATAGAAATATTGTAGACAGTTACTAATCAATATTCGGATTTTACCACAATTCCGGGAGTGACTCGCAAACTAATATTTTAGTCACAAAACTATTGGTTAAAAAATATTTATGAAGGTATTTATAAAGTTAAATTGAATTACATAATAAGTGAAAAGTCATAAGGTTAAAATTAATTTTAAAAAATTGTGAAATTTTTTTAAAGTTAAATTGAATTACGAAATGGGGAAAAGTCTGAAAGTTAAATTGAATTATTAAAACTTGAATTAATCATGAATTATTTTTCATTTTTAAATGACGAGGCATAATATTTTTAATGCTTGGTAGTGCATCTGGCCTAAACGAAAGTTCAAAATGTTGAGAAAACATGGAAAAATTACAGAACAATGAAAAAAGGGACAAAGAAAAATAATAATAAAAATAATTAAAAAAAAGAAATCCGGAAAAAAAATTCCGAAAAGAGGAAGAAAAAAATTTATAAAAATCTGGAAAATAAAAGATCTTTTATTTTCCGGATTTTAATAATTTTTTTTCCTATTTTCGGAATTTTTTTTCCGGATTTTTTTAATTTATTATTATTATTTTTCATTGTTCTGTAATTTTTCCATGTTTTGTCTACATTTTAAACTTATTTTATGAGTTTTATTTACTTGCAACTTATGAGCAGTAAA
This sequence comes from Parasteatoda lunata, assembly GCA_949128135.1. Classification (NCBI taxonomy): domain Eukaryota; kingdom Metazoa; phylum Arthropoda; class Arachnida; order Araneae; family Theridiidae; genus Parasteatoda; species Parasteatoda lunata. The sequence continues at coordinate 36,960,471 of OX421971.1, forward strand.
TAAAACTTTTTTTTTCGTAATATTATTCCGGTTTTTTTGCTATTTTTTATTTGCTATTTTATATATATATATATATATATATATATATATATGTGTGTGTGTAATACAAAAAGTATAATACTTTTGTATTAATAAAAGAATTAAATCTCTTTCGTTTTAATAAAATGTCTTTGTTAAAGAATAAGCGTAGAGAGATTCTATTTTGGGAATTCAAGGCTGATAAACATACGATTGAGTTATTTTTAGAATCTCTCCCCCTTTCACTTCCATATAAGGAAGCATGAAATGATTTTCCTTAATGCGTAAGGATACAAGTATTTCAAAGACTGTGCCTTTTTACTACAAAATGTGTTAGTATAAAAGAGAGAGCAATGCTTTTCGCATGGCTTTTTCATCATGTTCTGATCCTGAATAAGTTGTTCCGGAATTGTCCAAAGTCTTGTCCACCCCCTCCCTTGCGGAGTGTGGATGTGAATTGTTCGATACCAGCCTACTACCATTAATAAAGATTTTTTGTGTGTAACATGGCTTACGACTGCATTATTTAAGCTATCTATATACAAATAAAAGGAATTTTAACCCTTTTATTACATATATATATATATATATATATATATATAGCAAAATAAATAAATACAAAAAACCAGAAAAAAATTAGGAAAAACAATATTGGGTAAAATTATTTACTAATAAATTTCTTTGTTAAATTATACACTTTTCCGTGTGCAAATCCATTTCGGGCAAATCCGTGGCTAAAATTATTTACTAAAAAGATTTCTTTGTCAATTTATATAATTTTTCCATGTGCAAATCCATTTCGGGCAAATCTGTGGCTAAAATTATGTGCAAAACTGGCAATTCATGTTTCTTTCTCTTTTCTATTTTATATTTTTTTCTTAAATAAATATTTATTTTCTAAAATTATTTATAGTGAACTTCTTTAAAATATCCAGTATAATATTACCTCGCGCACATCCGTTTTCTGACCTATCCTTGGTAACTAACAAATCAAACGGACTTCAGTAATGCAGCAAGAACGCACTTTAAGCTCCTTTAGTTACACTCAATTTGCGCTTTTGTTTTCATAGTTTTCATATTTTGCAATCTGGCAATCTTGTTACGTAAACATTTTAAATCATTCTTGAAAAATTTCCTGTTCATGTAAGTTCGCTATATTTCACTGCTCGCTTTAAAGATTTTGTTTTATTCTGCTCTTCCTTTATATTTTATTTTCTGTTTTTACGTGTTATTTTTACTAATTGTTTTTAATTTTTTTTGTCGTAATTTTTGTAAAAAAATTTTTTGAGTGCTCCTCACACTATTGCATTGATATATTTTGCTTTGGCTATATTGATACAATATTAGAAAGCACTCTTTTTTGGATATAATCGTGTGGGCTGATGAAAAGATTATATCTTTTATTTTCCGGTCTTTTAAAAAAACTTTATCTTTTTTTTTTTTTTTTTAATTAATTAATTCTTTTTCTTTCCCCAGTTGTTTTTCATTATTATTATTCCCCCCCCCCTCCTTTTTTCATTTGTCTGTAATCTACCTTTGTTTTATCTTCATTTTAAACTATATATATATATATATATATATATATATATATATATATATATATAATCAAAAAATTACTTAAAATTAATTATTTGTTAAAAATGTAACAACAAAAATAAAAAAAACATGAAAGAAACGCAGAATTTTTCGAGATATAACTGTGTGGGTTGAGAGAGAGTTTTTAATTAAGTAATTTTTAAAATATATTTTTCTGGTGTATATACTTTTAAGTTATTATTTCGAGTTTATGTTACTTTTGCTGTGAATTTTTATTTCGCTAGGCAAAAGAGCTACTAAAAAGATAAATGAAATATTTCTTTTGTCCATTAAAATACAAACATTGCATATTTGCCATCTATTTCTTGAAGGACACGAACAGAGAGAGAAATGGGTTAAAGACATAATGGTAGGATTCTTTCCTCACCGGATGAACATGTGGATCCAAGATACGACAGACGATAGCTTGACCGTTGATGACTTCCTGTTGGGGGTGATTCCTATATGTATACAAGAGATCCTTCCATTTATTGTCTCCCTATTCCTGTCTCTCTTTTTTTTAACTCCTTTTTATCTGATGAGGGACTAATGATGCATTTCTTCCCCACAAGAGGAGAAAAAACCACTCACGGAAGAAGATGCTGAAAGGAGATACTCTCTCCTACATTCTTTTATTTTCCAGTGATGGATTCGTAGAAAGAAGGGCCATAGGTCCTATGCCCCTCTTTTATATTGGATCTTTTTATCTATTTAAACTTATTCCTTCTGGAGTCAGTCTTTTGACAAACTGTAGAAAATACTGACAGGATGCTTGGAGGAAGTTTTTAAAAAGTTCGAATAAAATGTGTCTTGTTTAGTTTTAGTCGCTTTTTGTGAATACATGGTCCATTTAATATTCATGACATAGAAGATTTTTATTACTGGGTAATAAAAAATTTTCTTAAAATAAGCATCTTTAAAAAAAATTCATTATTTGTGAAATAATGTTATTCAGGAATATGCTAGATTATTTCAGTGATTTTTACATATATTATCAAATTAATTAATAACATATATCTTATCATTGTGTAAATATAGCCGGTTATTAACATTAGCAAAATTATTATCAATTTTAGCCGGTTATTATAGCCGGCCCAAGCTGGTTAATATCAATTAGCAAAATATATAAATAGAAAAGTGAGAGGAGCACCAAAAAAATTGAAACGAAAATAAAACATATTAAGCAAACAATCTGAAATAAAAAACAAAATGTAACATATAAAGCGAGTAGAGAATTCAAATGTGCTTCCACTTACCAATATCTTTCAAAAATAATGTGAAATATTTTCGTAATTAGCTTCTCAGAATGTGAATATAAAAACGTAAGCAGAGGATAGTGGGATGTATTTTATAGCGCATTCTTACTGAAGTACAGTACCGCATTTGATTTGCCAGTTACCTTGCATTGGATTTTATGCACGAACTGACCTCTCTATAATATACCATAAATGTTCGATAGGATTCATGTCGAGCTATCTAGGTGGCCAAATCATTCGCTGAAAATATCCAGAATGTTCTTCAAACCAGTTACGAACATTGATGATCTGGTGGCATATAGTCCATGAATGGGAACAAGAGGTCTCTAAGTTGCTGATCATAAGCAATTCCAGTCAATGATCAGTGCAATCGGAAATTAGGTATTCTCGGCACATACTTGACGCTTTAGATCTGAGAATGTTGAATTCCCTCACAATTTCCAAAATAGAATATCCCATGCGTCTAGCCTCGACTAGCATTCCGCGTTTAAAGTCTGTTACTTCTCGCCTTGCGGACATAATTATTTTAGAAACATTTTCAGATGAAAAACTTGAATACAAATAAAATTACTGTCAGTGAGCTACCAATATATCGACGAATCTCAGGAATCATTAACCTATATGTCTTTAAACTTTTCTTATAAATATATAACATAATAAGCGAAAATTAATTCTAATAAAATTACAGGAATAAGTATGCATTACTAACTTTAAGATACGTACAGTTTTGATCGCGAGTAACTTGCTTTTGGCTTTCATTTCTTACTTCAACCCTACATTTGACAAATTTTCATGAGTGTCGCTTAGAGTGTTTAACATACTTTTTTTTTTTTTTTTCAATATGTATTCTGTTTAAAAAAAACTGAAAATCACTAAAAACATAATTTAGTAGCTCAGCTGTACTATCATATTTTCTTGAATGATATTTTTTCGTGAATATTGACGTTTGCAAACACTTAAAGTTTGCCGCCAAATTTTGGCACGTCTAACCGTAACCATCGAAAATTGAAAAAAAAGGTATACAATCCAATTCTGCGAGTTACAAGTTAAACTAATGATACAAGTTTGTTCTACTTTAAATAAGCTTTTGGAATATCACTAACATAAAACTCGCAGAATAGGATTGTTATACCTTTTTTTGGGGGGGTCTCGTTGGTTTTTGCCGATGATGGTGGTGTTTTGATTTCGCTCTGATAAATGTTAAATTTATTGGTGATTTCGATATTTTATCTTCCTATTTTGTGTCAAAATCTTACCTTTGCACCATACTCTGGATTTTAGAGTGTCTACAGTCGGTGAGTTGAATTACAAATTCGTAGTATCTTATTTGATATTGTGTGTATTGTGTGATTCAAGATGGCGCCCGAAATGGCGACGATAAATAAATTGCTGACCTTAAATAATTGATTGATTGATGGTTAATACATGATATCTGTAGCAATTGATTGAAGATGTAACTGGATCAGTACCTGTTGATCAATTACTTGCAACCGCGTCAAATCTCAACTGAGGGGTCAATTTAAACTTTGCGTTGCTTATTTGAAACTTTTCCCAAAATTGGAGTTTTTGCAAAGTTTTAATGAATTTTGACTGTTTTTAGCTTCTGATCAAATTTTTGCAACTTTTTATTTTCTTTCAAAATTTTAAACTTGGGGGTCATTTCATAATTGAGAGTTGAGAGCGAAACTGGATCAGGATAAGGCTGATACCTTTGATGAAACCGGATGTTTCAAATGTTGCCTTTCTGAACTACCTGGCTTCCTGCTCGCATCGAACTTATCTCCTGCTGCAACTTAGGGATCATTTCAACTAATGAGTGCTTGATTGTGAGAGGGAAGGTTTCACTGTTGTGAAAGGTGGTAAACGTCGTATCGGAGACAAGTTGCTGCAGTTATTGGTTGGCTCCCTCAATGTCTTCGATCGATGTGGGTGACTATCAATTTTAGCCACTGCCATGAATACTGAACAGTTGAGAGGATCTCAATCTTTGAACCAGAGCGAACGGGAGGAACAGGATGACTCGCCTCAGGGAGACTCCTTGTTTGTTCCATTAATTACGCCTGCAATGACACTCCAGAACAGAATCCACTCAATCTTGTTGAGAGACAATTGTAGGATGACCAAAAGCGATAAGGAGGTTATTATGAACTACTTGGCGGAACTGATGATTCTGGTTTCAAAACAGGACGCTCAAATTGCAGTTCTACAGTCCAAGATGGATGAATACTCCGCATTAAATCGTACTTACCTAGATCCGTTAATAGAAGACACAAACAAGCAGAGAGAGTTAAACAGGAAAACTTATGCAGAAATCGTCAAGAACAATAGGAATGACAGAACCATAAATACCAAAAAGAAGAAGGAACATATAGCAATTATAAGACCAATGGCAAATGATGTGGGATCGGACAAAACAAAAACAGATATAACAAATCGAATTGATCCTGCCAAGTTGAAAATTGCAGTGAAAAGGGTTGGGAAAGTTAGAAATGGAGGAATTATAATAGAAACGGAGACAGAAAAAAAACTTGAAATATTTAGAAACGAAATGGAAAAAACTGGATTAAACAACGAATATACTTTCAATCCACCTAAATTAAAAAACCCCTCGATTATCATCTTTGGAGTTGAGGGGCAGGTGAGCAAGGAAACAATCGGGGAGTCACTGGTGTCCCAGCATGAGGGTATTGATGAGGAGGAGGTAAACGTGAGAGGCTCCTTGGGAGGAAAGAAAGGTACCCGGCACTGGATCGTGGAACTTTCACCTGATGCTTTTCATTACATCAAATACCAGGATAAAATTAACATTAGCTGGAGAAGACACAACTACGACGAATATTTTGCGGTACGCCAATGCTACCGTTGTGCTGGCATCGGCCATCTCGCAAGAGAATGTCAAAGAGATGCAATCTGCAGACATTGTTCCTCAAATGAACACAAGATCCATGAATGCGAGGAGAGATCATATTGTGCGAATTGCCAACTAGCGAATGAAAAATATGGATTAAATCTCGAAACCAGCCATGGCCCTTTTGACAAGCAGTGCAACCAGTATCAGAGAGCACAGGCTGTCCAAGTAAGAAACACCGACTATGGCAAGTGGTATAATTAATCATCTTCCAATAGGGCACCTGAACCTTCATCATTCGCGCCTGGCTAACATACAACTTAATCTTGATATAAAACGACTAAATCTGCAGATAATTGGTCTTAATGAACCCTACTTTCAACAAGATGGTAAAATTCCATTCTTCTCAAACGATCTTAAAATTTATTCATTTAGAGAGAAACCTAGAGCGGCGGTTTTGGTGGGAACAGGGATTAGCGATGATTCCCTTGTTATCTGTTATAGAGATTTGTGTGCTGTTACCTTCCAAATTGACTCACAAATGTTTATCTTTGTGTCTTTCTACCTACCACCTAGTGACTCAATGGATCCAACACTTAATATCCTGGACTCTCTTTTGGTAAAATACTCCCAATACAATGTAATACTGTGTGCTGATGTTAACGCTAAATCTACGGTCTGGGGCCCGAGATCTGATAATAGGGGAGATGACCTGTTGATGTTTTTGATTAGCCATGATGTTCATGTGATCAATGATCCTGAGGCTCCTCCGACTTATTCATCCACACTGGGACACAGCTGGATAGATATCATTGCTACTAACTCTGACTTGCTTGACAACTATACAGTTCATGACCACATTAGTTTGTCTGACCACGAATTAATTACAGCTGAAATAATCACCCAACATAACAAAATTCAACTTAAAAATAGATCACACAATTACAAGAATCTCAGGTGGATTGATCTCAGGGCAAAGCTTTATAAGATTCCAGCAAAATGGAAAGCTGAAAATATTGAAAATATTGATCAACTGGAAGATTTTATCGAGGGTATAACTAATGACATTAATAAGGCTTGCAACGAATCTAGGAGAAGATTCGGTTCTATAAAAAAAAGACCAACTTGTCCCTGGTGGAGCCCCAGACTGAATGAGATTAGAAATAAAACCAGAGCACATAGAAGATTGTACCAGAGAGCCCGGGAACAGGAAGACAGAGTGACACAGAAGATCAGGTATAAGCAGACTCTGGCCAACTATAAATGTGAAATCAAAAAAGCAAAAAGAGACCACTTTAAGCAATTTATCAACAGTATTAACCTCGAACAGGCATTTGGATCGCCATACAAGATTGCTGACGGTCAAGACCTTAGAAGGCAGAATCTCTATAACACAATCAGATCTGATGGGACCACCACAATGGAGCTTAAAGAATCGATTGATAATATCCTTGCTTATCATTTTCAAGAGGTAGATGAAGACATGATCACATGCCTTGGACAGGAGGCTGAGGATGATCCTTTTAACATTTATGAACTTGAGTGTGTAATTAGAGACATAAAAAGTGGCAAGGCTCCAGGACCAGATGGAATCCCGGGAGAAGTCATCAGAGACCTATTTTACACAAATAAGATCTGGTTCACTAGTATCATGAATAAATGTCTCTCCTTGGGTCACTTCCCAAAATGCTGGAAAATTGCCAGGGTTGCCCTAATTGGTAAACCAAACAAAGATCTTGTCAATCCAGATTCCTACAGGCCCATTTCCCTACTGCCAGTCTGGGGAAAAATTCTAGATAAACTTTTATGCAAAAGACTCACATATTACTTGGAAAGTAAAAATAGCTTGAATGATAATCAATATGGCTTTAGATCTGGTAGGGGGACGGATGACGCATTGAAGGCTGTAGTGGATTTTATTGGTGAGGCTAAACAATCAAGCAAACATACAATTGGGGTGGCCCTGGACATCAAGGGTGCTTTTAACAACGCGAGATGGGGTATACTCAGGGAGAGACTTAACAACCTGGATCTTCCAATCAACATACTCAAGATTCTTTTCAGTTTTTTAAAAGACAGATGTGTTTTATATGAAAACAGTGCTGGTCACACTTTAACTCGAAGACCTTTTAACGTTGGTGTTCCGCAGGGTTCTTCCCTCGGGCCTATTTTATGATCCTTATTGATCAAACTTTTAATATCTTTAACGAGGAATATTTTAACCGCTTTAATAATTTTAATTCTACTAATTTTGAACTTATCATTTTCGCTGATGACATGTTTTTACTTTTGAGACGTACCATCTTGTATCATTTTGACTCTCTGGCTACACAAATTCTCGGCACGATCTTGACCTGGGCTGAAACCCAGCATCTCAACTTTAGCAAGGAAAAAACCAAATTAATCACTTTTCCGAAATCTAACAAAAAAATTGCTAGGCTTCCTTGTGTCAAGATGGATCTTCCGGATAACGCTAATATAAAGAATGTGAAAACACTAAAGTATCTAGGTGTTATCTTAGATCCACAACTCACCTGGATTCCCCATCTTGACGAAGTTAAGGATCGTGTACAAATGTTTAATCACAAATTAAAGAGGATTGCCAGAGTCACCTGGGGTCTCAACCATCATGTTCTAAAAAAGATCTACCTCCAGGCAACCGAGAGAATCATCACCTATGCGGCCTGTGTCTGGTTTAGAAACACAGTCAAAATAAGAGAAAAACTAAAATCAATTCAAAGAATTCCGCTTATCACCATTACCAAATCTTATAGGACTGTCAGTACTGATGCACTCCAGATACTGGCCGGGGTAAAACCAATCTACTATAAAATCATTGACGAGATCTACATTAAAAGAAATATCTGGAAATGGAGGATAGAAGACATCAATTGGCTTGAAAATCATATGTACTCTCCTGATCACCTTTTACTACCTCCCAAACTGGTTCATCCCTCGAACTCTCTCGCGTTGCCCTGGGGGAAATTTCTTCCAACTAACCATGGCATTGAAATCTTCACAGACGGGTCGAGAATTCAAACTGAGAACAATGGTAGACTTATAAATAAAACTGCATATGGTGTTGTAATGAAGATAAATGGCAAAACCATCAATACTATCTCGGCGCGTTTAAATAACAACTGCAGTATTTATCTGGCTGAGCTCCTTGCGATACAGTCAGCTCTCCAATGGCTTAAAAATCAGGGTTCTCCAATAGCAAACATTTACACAGATTCCCTTTCTTCACTCATGAGCCTGGAGGACCCACGTAAACACCTCAAACTTATAGAAGACACCAAAGCCATGTGGAGTAGTAACTATAATATAAATTGGATTAAAGCACACTCAGGCATTGAAGGGAATGAAGAGGCTGACTGGGTTGCTAAGGAAGCCACTAAGCTTGGCCAGATTGATTTTGAGATCCCGGGTGAAAAATGTGAAATTAAATCTTACATTAAGAACATCACTTTTAACCGCTGGAGAGATGACTGGAGGTCCAGTGACAAGGGAAGACAAACCTATAAATTTTTTAAAGACCCTAGCATAAAGCGCCTGCAGGCCAATTTTTACTTAAACCAGCTCCTTACTGGCCACGGAGTGTTCGGGACCTATCAACAAAAATATTTCAGAAAATCAGCTTCATGCAATTACTGTGGAGTGAGACAGGACATTAAACATTTAATTAAGCACTGTCCAAGATTCCGGGCACTTCGTGGAACCCACATGAATAACTGCGAAGAGGAACATCAATTCTTTGCTATATTGACCTGCAGGAAAATTGTGACTCAAATAATTAAACAAACTCTCGAGGACATTTTAGCCCCAGATCAACTGACCCCAGTCATGAATCAACAATAGTGCATGTCATCGTTTATTTTTACTAATCAACTTTTAGCCTTTCATTTTGAAATTTTATCTACTTTTGATTTTAGATTTCATCGACTTATAATCAGACTTTTACTTTAGACACTTACACTTAGGACTTTTAGATTTCATTGATTTTAGTTTTGAGATTTTTTATCTCTTGTTCCCTACTATTGTAATCATTTAATTCTCGACATTCACACAGGCACCATTGGATTTCATTGTCTTTAAAACATGTTTTTAAATTGTCAAGTGTTATGGTTTATACATTTTTAACTGATCACCACCACTGTCATTTGGCAAAATTTTATCGTAATTTTAGTTTTTAGAGAAATGTTTATTGTGATGATTTTACTTTTATCTCCGTATACCCCCCTGGGGTGGGTCGGAGTTCAACCTATTATACCTTTTTTTTTTTCAATTTTCGATGGTTACGGTTTGACGTTTATAAGAAAAATTTGAAGACGTATAATATGAGAATATTTTGAGTTAGATGATCATCCGAATTAATGATTCCTGAGATTCGCCCATATGTTACCATGAATGACGAAAATAAAGAGAATGGCGACTTTTTCCGTGAATGTCAACAATCACATAATTGCTTTGGTGTATGTCCGAAATATTTCTTATATCCGATTTTATATTAATCTATTTGTTGGTATTATTATTATATTTATTCGATATTTAAATATCTGCTGAGGATAGATTAGGAGAAACATCAGTCTTCGGAGTACCGGGCAAATGTATACTGAATTTAAAAAAACATTAATATTACAAAAACATTAAAAAAACATATAATTGCTGCCTTAAAAAAGCATCAGTGTATGACATACCGGGCTATTGTATACTAGGCAGTGGCACTGTAACTTAAAATACATCAGAGTAGGGTATACCGGGCAGTGGCACTTAACTAGACCTAGTATATATTTCGGTCATTTACCAAAGCGACTGTCATTGTCAACCTTCACAGGTGGAAGTCGTCAACCACCAATTTCGGTCGTTCACAGAGTAACATATACATTTTGCATGCAATACTACTGCCATCTGTTTAATTGTATATTAGCTATCCAACGACTTTTGTCATCTCATTGTATATATAATGGCTTTCTATTGGTGCATTTCTGGATCTGACTTAAAAACAGTCACCCAATGAAAGAAGAGAAAACCAGGAAAAGGGTTTACTATTAGTTTGCGTTTGTATGTAAAGACCAACGAATATTATTAATGTGAATAGTTTTATTTTTTAAAATTACTGAAAGTGATATGTTTGTTATGTTATGTATACTTCGCTATAAAAGTTTGTTCTGTATACTTGATATGTTTTTACCAATTATTTTTTAACAATTCCAGCTGAAAGCTAATTCTTTATTATTTTTTCTCACGAATTTTGTTAACTGTTAGATTTTTCAAATTATTTTTAACGTATTTTTTATTTTACTTCATTACAAGAAGTTAGTTTCCTCTTTCTTTTTTCATTTGTAACTCTTTTAAAATTACATTAATTTTTCACTTTTTCTGGTATTGGTGCAGCATAAAGAGTGAATTTTATCTTTGGATAGTTATTATTAATTTCTGAATTCGAAATGAGAATTTCGAATGCTATTGCATTGATAAAAATTCTTAAAGAAAAGATTCGAAAGAAGAGTTTAAAAACAGCTTAAAATGCTAAAAATTTAGAGAAATCTCAGATTAAGAAAAATAACTGTTAGAAAAATTAGAAACTGTTAGAATGGTTGAAGATGTTAAAAAGGGATTTGCAAAGAGGCTTTTATGCTTCCTTTAATTTATTCTGAATGTCCTTTGAAAATCTTTAGTTTTGGAGTTTACAAAAGAGCTACAAAGAGATTTTTTAAATTGCTTGCTGAAAATTTAGAATTTTTTGACTTTACTAAGTAGTTGAAAATAGTAATATGCCAGTTATGGGAAAACAGTTCAGTTATAAATTTTCTTTATTTTTTTCTTCATAAGCATACATTTTTTTTTTTTTTTTGTTTCATGTACTGAATATAGATACATAAATTTGTTGTATTTCACAAGTTTAAAAGCATTGACTTTCTTTTATTAGCAGAATTTTGAAACATTTGACTTCAAGTACATAAGATCACAATTTTTTTAAATAAATGACGATGAAAAATTCCGTAGAATTGAAAATTAAACACAGATTAAAATTTTATAAGACATGTTAACTTGATTCTATGTTTGGGTACCTTTTCATAGATGAAGGTTGCCATTGTCGATATCGACTCTCCCCACATTGGTGACCTGGACGTGATGTGAACACGCCTACCTTGACAGAAACTCCCACTTCGATTTGAACACGCCTAATTCGATGGATGGTCCACATTGAACTGTTGAGTTTCAACTTGTGATTGTCACATTGTCCTCATCACGCTGTTGCTTCTCAGTCTCGATCACACACAACGTATATGCTCCACTGCTAAAGGCAACTCAAGATCGATCCCTACCGTGAACTTTATACAGCTCTCACGATCAGCACTCAGAAAGTATGGTGATCTTAATACAGCTCTACCGACTTCTGACAAAAATAGCAATGAATCAAATAGTGGTATCCATTCATCGAATTTTATCACAGCTATAATTCTGGGGGAGAGTACTGTAGTGTATCTACCACTACAGAAGTACAATTCCAACTCGCTAGTACATAGACATATTAATTCGATTCTATGTTGGGGTACCTTTTCATAGATGAAGGTTGACATTGTCGATATCTACTCTCCCTACACACACATTTTTAATTTATTTATTTTAATTCATTTATTACGCATTCGCGACCTAATTTTTTAAAATTAAAAAAAGTTACTCCAACACTACATTGTATAAGCTCAAGAAAAATGCGCCAAAGTTGAAAATTATGCATTGATTTTAATGTAGGAAATAAATCTTTCCTAATTGCCGAATGTTGAAAAAAAATATTGAATAATAAAAAATATTTTTAAAATATTGAAAATGTATGCCCATTTTGATTCCAGTTGATACTTTACAAGAAGGTAAAAAATATAACTGTAAGTGTTAAAACGTGTTACAGTTCTTTAACGATTTAAAGCCAATAAAATAAATGGGTAAAAGCTTACCTCTTTCTTTAAATCGTTCTTTCTTCTTTTGCGGATCTGACTGTATTTTCCTGTTAATAGATACCTGGAGACGTAATTAATAGAATAATACTAAAGAATAATAGGAAAATTTTAATGAAGATATTTACAAATTTACAATTAAGGCGTAGAAGTAATCATTTTGAACGGAGCGGTTGCTCCCCAAGTGTTCGGAAAAAAACATTAATACTAAAAGAAATAACTCAACGTTACGGTTACAGCTAAAAAAGAGTTTTTGGCTCTGTCCGCCAGATGGAGGTGGCGGATTCGTAACACTCTCCCACCTTGAGGTCTGAAATAATTGAAGAGCTCAACAAGTTCAAACGATGTGGTGGTCTTATAGCTCGTCCAACTCTGGTCACTGGAAAAGTGATAGGGTAGCTGGTTCGATCGCCACTCTGGATATCAGACTTTTGAATGGCTGCTCCATCATTCTGGTCACTCACAGGAATTGTTGAATCAGGTGGGTCCTTTCTTTCGATGATTCTAGGGACAAATTCTAGAGGTTGAAGTTCTAGAGGGTAGAGTCTTTGCACTGGACGGAGGAAAATACTGTTTTCTGTTTTGACTCTAGCAAGGCGAATCACATTGTCCTTTCCGGGTAGAATCTCAACAATTTTAGCTAAGGGCCAATGGATACGCTTTTTGTTGGCCTCCTCTAAAAGCACTAAGTCTCCAACATTCACTTTATCAAATCTTTTGTTCTTATCAGAGTAGAGTCTCAACTGTCCTAGATATTCGCTGCGAAACCTGTTTCTCAAATCATTACGAAGTTGTTGTCTGTACTTGGCTCTACGACTAAGTTCTTTAGCATCTATTTCATCAATATCTGGGACTCCCGATGATGGTAGTTCATGGAGAAACATCATAGGTGTCAAAGGGGAAGGATCTTCTGCATCTTCAGACACATATGTAATTGGTCTAGAATTTAAAATCTGTTCGCACTCACATAGTATTGTGTTAAGTTCTTCATAGTTCAGGGAAGCATGACCCAGAACTTTTCTTAAGACTTGTTTAACCATTCTAACTAGTCTCTCCCACCATCCACCCCACCATGCGGCGGATGGGGGGTTAAATCTCCAACGTATCTTTTGAGTAGTTGTCATATTTTGTACTGTCTGCCAATCAATGTTCATGAGTGCTCTCTGCGTTCCTACGAAATTGGTGCCATTGTCAGAATAGATAATGTATGGCCTGCCTCTTCTTGAAATAAACCTCCTCAGGGATTGGATGAAGGCTTCCGTCGACAGAGATGTTATCAGTTCCAGGTGTAAAGCACGGTATATAGCACAGGTAAATAACACAATCCACGACTTGGAGCCATCACGAAGAAACAGTGGTCCTGCCAAGTCAATACCGACGACTTCAAATACCGCTGCGTCTCGGACTCTATCTTCTGGTGGAATCCCTGGTAATACTTCTATTTTTCGCTTATCGAATCTTTGACATGTAATGCACTTTCTTATGATGTTACGTATGGTTTTCCTTGACTTTAAAATCCAAAAGTTTTCTCTTAGAAGTGACATAAGTGTTGTTACTCCTGCATGTTGATGTTCGATGTGTTTTTCAATTATTAAACGGTGTACCATTGGATGATTGTAGGGTAAAAGCACAGGATACAGAAAACATTCTTTATCTTTCCTTTGAACTATATTTGTCTTCACTCTTAAAATTCCTTCTTCCGTTTCAATGGTTCTGAGAGTACGAAAATTTGAATCAGTTTTATTGGAAAAAGCGTCCTTTTGTATCAAACGATAAATTGCCTTTTCAGCTTTTTCAATTTCGGACACAGATAGGTTTTCTGAGGAATTCCTTTCTACTTTTCTTGAGTTTTGGTAAAATCGGAAAATCCAGGCAATCATTCTAACTATCTTCTTATAAGACGAGAAATATTTATAGTACCAATCGTAATCCTCATTCTCGTTATCAATCAGAGTAAGTATAGTTTTCCTCTTTTCTTTGTTTAATAGTTCTTCATCCGGTTGTTCTTCTGACTGGGGCCATTCTTCAAAAGGTTGATATAGGAAAGAAGGTCCCTCCCACCATTTCGATTTTTGCAATTGTTCAGGAGTACATCCTCTAGAAGGGAGGTCAGCAATATTTAAATTCCCAGGAACGTGTCTCCAGTCAGATATGTTCGTTAGCGATCTTATCTCTTGAACTCGATTGTGGACAAAGGTTCCCCAAGCTTGGTCCCTTTTGATCCAACCAATTGCTGTCGTTGAATCACTCCAATACGTTATAGGGTTACTTTTCATTCTTAAATCTTCTTGTACTGTTTTAGCAAGTCTAACACCAATTAAACACGATAGTAGTTCCAAACGTGGTATAGTCATTTCTTTTATGGGAGCTACGCGACTTCTAGCATTCACTAACTGGACTTTTGTACCAAATGTGGTTTCAATTCTTACGTATACACAAGTTGCATAAGCATGTTTGCTCGCGTCCGAAAAAACATGGATTGTAACGTTATCTTGATTTTCATAGTCTACATTTAGCCATCTGGGTATTTTTGTTTCAGAAAGTAGGTTTAACTGTTTTAGCCAAATTCTAAATCGTTTATGCAAAAGTTCGGGGAGAGTTTCGTCCCATTTAATTTTCTGGTTCCAAGTCTCCTGAAGAATTAGCTTTGGCACTAAAGTTACAGGAGCTGTAAATCCTATTGGATCAAAAACTTTCTGAGTTATGGACAAAACTTTTCTTTTGGTTACCGGTTCATTTAAATCATAGTTCTTGTTTACTTTGCAAATTAAACTATCTTCTTCTAAATCCCAAATTAGGCCTAACACTGGTATCTTCTCAGATTCGTTTTGTTCTGTGATGGAATTTGGTACGTTAGACTTCCAACATCTCAAATTAAAATGTGCGGATGCTAAAATTGATTTTGATTCTAATATGAACTTTTCAGCTTCGTTCACATCATTTAGACTTGTTAAGGAATTGTCGATGTAGAAAGATGATCTTAATAATTCCGCAGTTTGATTGAAATGTTCTGGCACATTGCTTAAGTGATGTTCTAGTGTAGCGGCTAACAAGTAGGGGCTTGATGTAAGGCCGAACACAACGCGCCTATGCCGATAAACCCTAATATTTCTTTCACTATCATACCACAAAAATCTCAAAAAATCGCGATCATTTTCTCTAACATTAATCTGAAGGAATGCTTTCTCGATATCCGACGAAATTCCTATTCGGTATTTCCGAAAACGGTTCACTATACTGGGTATAATTTCGATTAAGTTAGGTCCTTTAGTCAAACAATCATTAAGTGATGGTTTGTCTCTTGTGTGCGCTGATGCATTGAAAACCGGTCGGATTTTCGTAGTCTCACTGTTTTCTTTAAATACGGGTCTATGGGGTAAGTAATGTGTTCCCGAAATCTTATTGTCATTTACCACCTCAATAATATTCTCAGATTCCCAAAATTCAAAAATTTTCTGATATTCGTCCCTATGATTTGTACTAATTAGCTTATTTTCTGTTTTAACGAGACATTTTTCGGCCATAAAACGGTTATTGTGCAAAATGGAACTATCTACTACCCAAGGTAACGAAACTTCATATCTACCAGTTTTGTCTTTTCTAATGGTGTTCGCAAAATGCTTTTTGGTCTCTTCCTCTAATAAACTCTTTGTTTGATTTTCTTCTCGCGCAGAAATTCCTAAAGTGTCTAAGCGCCATAAATCTGTTAATTTAGAATCGGAAACATGCAAAGACAACGATAAACTTGACAAAGAATTTTCCATTTTCGTATCGTTATTATCAATTTTGCCCATTATTGTCCACCCTAGTTTTGTTTTTACTGCTAACAGTCCTTTACTGAGATGTTTAATATCTCCGGTCAAGATTTTGCTAGCTATATCCGCTCCCAAGAGAAAATGTAATTCTTTCGGATCCTTTTCACACAAACAAACATTGTCATTGATGAAAATATCACTAATATAAATTCCAAAATTCTTCAATTCCCTAACACTATTAGCATCGTTTAATTTCGGTAATGGTATACAAATTTTCTCCTGATCCATTACATCTACATTTAAAGAAAAACTCTTATCAATATTACTTAACTCTATACAATATCCTTTATGGGTTTCTTGTTTAACTATTCCTCCGAAAAGGCCGTGATTCACAGATTCTTCACCTAAACACTTCAATTTTAAAGATTCTGCAATAAATTTACTGACGTAACTTTTTTGTGACCCAGTGTCAAGAATCCCTCTAACATAATAATCTACATCATTAACATTAATGCATACAATTAAAGTCTGTAAAAGAATTTCTTTATAACTAGAATTATTAGCTAAAACACTATTTTCAGACATATTATCATTTGTTTCATATTTAGATTTCTCTTTTTCCTTATTATTTAAACTATAACACATAATCGAAACATGACCACGTCCGCAATGTTTACATAAAATATTTTTATTTCTGCATTGACGGCTAATGTGAGAAAGGGAAGTACATTTAAAGCAAGCGCCATTCTTAAATAAAATATTTTTCTTTTCGTCTAAACTCAATTTTAAAGCGAGCGGGCATAGATCACTTCTGTGAGATTTACGACAGAAACCGCAATCCGATGAATATTTATGATTTTTTACTTCCGAAGAACAAAACAGTTCGGCGCCGGTGATTATTTTTTGATTCTTATGTTCATTTCTATACCGCGGAGTGAAAGAAATAGTAGGTTTTTCTTTTTGATTTTCATTTCGAATGACTGACAAAGATGAACGCTCTTTAGCAATCAAAATTTTAGATAGAAAATCTAGTATATCTTTTGTATTATATGAAGAATTCTTAATCTCCTTATTAAATTCAAAAACCAAATCAGGGGGGATCATTTTCAATAACATGGGAGACAGCATAGCGCTATAAGTATCGGATAAAATATTTAGCGATTCTAAGCTTCGAATTTCTGTTTGAATCGCATCGAAAAGCTTTCGGAATGATTTTACATCACTTGAGTTTTTTAAGGGGGAAATATTCAAAATTTTATTCATGTGGGTGTCTATTAAAATTTCTTTGCGTCCAAATCTATCTTCTAACATTTTAATAGCATTATCATAATTTTCAGCCGTTATAGCAAATCCTTCGACAGTCTGAAGCGCTGTTCCCGACAAATAAAATTTCAAATAATTGAATTTGCTAATTTTATCTAATGAATTATTGTTGTGTATGGCTGATTCGAACGAGTTCCAAAAACTAAGCCATTGGCTTATATCTCCATAGAATTTTTGGATTGATAATTTCGGTAGATTTATTTGAACTTTATCTTGAAACATATTTTCTAAAGTGTTCTTTAAACTTGAATCGGGTGTGGTTTCGTTTTGAGATGTAGATTGTTTTGCGCTTTCGTTTGGAATCAATAATGATGAGTTTATTTTCTTTTTCGCTCTAAATTTCCATGTAATTATTCTTTCGCGATAATCCATGGCGGAATTAATGTCCGCATCAAGTTCTTTAGGATCCAGAATTTTTTGTAGTTCACTGTCCAAAGCTTCTAATTCAGTTGCTAATTCCGTCAACAATTCTAACGACTCTTCTAAACAATCTGAAACAGTTTCTTTTTTGAGTTCAGTTTCGATGGTTTTCATTTTATTAGTCGCCGATGTTCTTACAATTCCTCTACGCTTTTTAAGTCGTGCAATCACGTCGTCAGCCATTGTTTAAGTATTCTAATTCTGACGATCTCTATCGTAAACAAACGTTTCAGTAAAACAGTTTCACTTTCGATTCCTATTCCCTTTCAATATCAAATTTATTTATCTATTTTCAAGAACAGTCAGGTCCCTGTTCGGGCGCCAATTAATGTTAAAACGTGTTACAGTTCTTTAACGATTTAAAGCCAATAAAATAAATGGGTAAAAGCTTACCTCTTTCTTTAAATCGTTCTTTCTTCTTTTGCGGATCTGACTGTATTTTCCTGTTAATAGATACCTGGAGACGTAATTAATAGAATAATACTAAAGAATAATAGGAAAATTTTAATGAAGATATTTACAAATTTACAATTAAGGCGTAGAAGTAATCATTTTGAACGGAGCGGTTGCTCCCCAAGTGTTCGGAAAAAAACATTAATACTAAAAGAAATAACTCAACGTTACGGTTACAGCTAAAAAAGAGTTTTTGGCTCTGTCCGCCAGATGGAGGTGGCGGATTCGTAACAGTAAGTAAAAGTTTCTTTTCGACTCTAACATATTCAAACTGGTATCTCTTTATTTTCTATGGCAATAGATCCACAGAAAATACCTTTACTCGAAACAACACACCCTATCAAAATTGTTTATATTCTCCACATTTTAAACGTGTTAAGACACGCACAGAACATAATGAACCTAGAGAGAAAGTACAAATACCGCTACACTTCAAACTATTTATGTTTATTTTTCGTGTTTTAAAAGACTCTAATAGAAAACTTGCTAACATTTCATTCCAATGTCTCCTTTAAACTTGTAGGCAAACGAATTATTAGTACAGTAAACTTAACACAAAATAAATTATTTCCTTCTTGAACGATAATAATTCTTCAGAAATAGCATGAAAACAAGTTTCCGGGAAACTAAATTTCGAAACATTCAACGTGATTAAAGCTTCCCCAACAACAAACATTCCTAAAATAAATAAACGGAGTGGTTTCTAACAAAGCCATAACTCAGACAGCTTGACTTTGTTTATTTAATTTTAACTGTGAACCGTCTCGATGGAGAATCGTTACACCAACACTTGTCACCAATGCGGATTCACCAATGTCTTTCTTTAAATCGAGCAACAGGAGGAGTCCCGAAGTCAACAGGAAGGAATAAAATGATCGATCAGCGGATAACAACCACGAAGATGAAATAACAACACCACTTCACTTCAGATCTAAGGGTTATTAATGGTTGCCAGGTTCGAGAAATGGGAGGAATGATGATGAATGCTAAGGCCTGTCTTCTAGATGCGCTCTTTTCTTGGGAATGTTCGGTCTGACGTTTGATGGATATGTATGGTTCTCAGTGAAATATTTATATGTCGCATTACTGAGTTGCAGTTTTAATCACGTGTCATAGTACGAGATTTGTGAGAGGATGAACATTTTTTAATAAAGTTATCGTGAGAAGGGACAAGTTTGAAAAATTGCATTCATTTTTTTTTTTTTTCATTTCATCCTCCTGCTTTAGAGTTTTGTTTCAAATAAAGAATAATAATTTTAAACAATGAATGAATAATCATTTAAATAATATCTAATCATTATTATTCCATTCTCTTTATGTTAAACATTATTATTAGAGAACATTAATATAACAAATGAAGTTAGATGTTATATGAAATCAAAATTATTTAAGACATTGCACATTTTAAAAATAATTACTAGTAGAAGCAAATACTTTAAAAAATGTATTATGACGCATAGTGGTTATTTATAATAAATTTATGTTGTGTACTGTTTTACGATATTAAGTGTTAAAGGCTATATACAAAACTGAATCAACAATTAACACTCTTAAAATGAAAATAAGATCTTTGATTAGTGAATTATATCAAATTAAATTTCAGTCAAATCTCTTTTTTTTTAACACTTAATGATCTATTTACAAACAGAAAGAATTAAGTAGGGAAGATAGCTATATTTACCATCATGAAGGTTTCTTATTATGATAAATATGGCTATCTTCTTGGCTGTGGTGTCATCAATATATTTTTTAGAACTTTTCTTTAACTTCTTCTTTGAAGGTACTTTTTTGCTTTGTTAGTTTTCTATTTCATTCTCGTTTCAACCAATTGTTCATAATGTGGTCATCTTTTTTTAATCTCTAAGAAACTCTCTGCGTTCCCGTGGAGCAGAAAATGGTCAACTCCAAAAGTCAAAAAATAATCATATAAAACATTTGCCAAATAGTAAAGGGTTGAATAAGAATAATTGCGACAAAAACATATCTTTGGGGAAAAAAATTTCAAGAAAAACACTTTATCTTAATTCGATATTTTCCCTGTAGTCCAGTCCCAATTTTAGAACTTTACACCGAACAGAAACGAAAAAGGATTAATCTCACTTAACAGTATCCTTTTAGACAATAATCAAACAATGCAATATAATAACAATTCAAATCCTATCTGAGAATATTTCACACTTAAATTACTTACCTTTAAATTAAAATAATCAGTAGTTTATTTTAGTTATTTAAAATGTCTAAAGATTATCCCCCAAAAAATTTATTATGTATTATTATATTTATTAAAAATTTATTTTACTTCATAGAAAAAAGATATTTTTTAAAATGAGAATCGGAAAATGCACATAATGTTCCAGCAGCCGAAATTAGCTGCACTGTTATTTCCTTTAGTATTTTAACAGAAAACATATTTTTTAAAAAAACTAAAAACCGTCATTTCAGACTAATTAGGATCAATATAAATATTCTGTGATCTAATAGGAACATTAGAAGTTTGAAGTTTACCTTTTAAAAGACCGTTATTTATAAAGCATCGAAATTTATTCGATATTATGTTAATGTTATTTAAAAACAGCATTAAAGAATCTAATATAAACAATAGAATTTAAAATACTTAAAATTTTTTTGAAGCATTTCTTTTACTTTCGTTTTTATTGCAATACATTAATATAATACTTTTTTTTTTAGACTAATCAATGTTACGTGAGATATTGATATTAAATATCTTAATGAATGTAATGCAACGTAAAAATTGAAAACTTTATTAACTTATTATTATTTACTTTACATTTGCTTTATTGTGATCCATTAATTTTTAAAAAACTAAAAGTTGTCATTTAAAATAATATCGAAATAAATTTCAATAACATTTATATGTCGATTCAATGCGCAACCAAATACTTCAGCAAAATATTTATTAAATTGGAAACATAGCAAACAATTTCAATCCTTACTTCTCTAAAAGCTCATCAAAGTTTTTAAACAACTCTCGTTTCAGATTACAGAATCAATATTTTAAGAGTTTTACTTACACGTCCGGAGTAAAGAATACGAGAAAACTTCTGAGACAGCTTCCGTATCAATTATCCTTCACTTAAGTTTGAAGTGTTTCATAAAAATTAAATTAAGCTTCCAAGTATTTTATGTAAATTAAGTTATTGCCGAATAAATTTTAAATCTTTAAGCATGAAGAGAAAACTGATGTGTTTACACTGAGAAAGTTTTTGAAACTTTAGAATATAAAACATGGGATTTTATCCTTTTATGCAAAATTATGCAACGTTAATAAATTTTATGCCTTTTCATTTAATACCCTATAAATTATGATTAATAATTCATTGAAGAAATGTCATATTTTGGGGATAAATTTGGAACATTACATAAAAAACTATTTTAGGGGTAATATTTATTTTAATGTCTTTTAAAACATAGCAAGGACGGGTAAAGTGGCGAAAAAGTGTCCTTGTGTGTTTCCGCTTCGTATTGATCACTACATCAAACCATAGCTATGATAAACCAATAAATAGACGGCTCGCATAAATTTATTATCGGCCTTTTTAGTTTTTGCTTATTTCTTGTTGCTATATCAACCTATAAGTATGAAAAATCCATAGATAGACTGTTAGCATTAACCTAAAGCTATAAAAAAAAACATAGACCGGCTCGCATAAATTTATAATCGGCCTTCTCATTTACATCTATTTTCTTGTTACTATGCATCAACCTATAGTTATGGAAAATCCATAGATGGAAGGTTCGCATAAATTTATAATCATCATTTCCAGTTTTGGCTTCTTTCTTTTTACTACATCAACCTAAAGCTATGGAAAACCTACAGATAGACGGCTCTGATAAATTTATAAGGAGCCTTTCCAGTTTCTGCATCTTTCTTGTTACTACATCAACCTACAGATATTGTTCAATCTAAAATGAATTCTTGTTTTATATATGAATAGTGGAAAGTGCTCCACTTACCTTTAGACCGCCAATTTGATCCATAAACCTTTATTGGTTTTAATTACAAATATGACAAAGATGATGAATTTACAGTGAATGCTATATGATAATTATAAAGTGATGAAAATGTTGAGTAAGTTAATAGCGGAGCAAGTCGCTTCTCTATTTGCATTACATCTACTGTTTTTAGTTTTTGAAAAATAAAAAGTTAATATTTCTTCGGCGCTTGCCACGCCATCTGGGGATAGTTTTCTGGGATGAGGGGGAGGACATCTGGAGATGAGGGCTTGTTACAGATATGGAAAACTCATAGATGGCTCGCATAAATTTATAATCATCATTTCCAGTTTTGACTTCTTTCTTTTTACTACATCAACCTAAAGGTATGGAAAACCTGCAGATAGACGGCTCTGATAAATTTATAAGGAGCCTTTCCAGTTTCTGCATCTTTCTTGTTACTACATCAACCTACAGATATGGAAAACTCATAGATGGCTCGCATAAATTTATGATCATCATTTCCAGTTTTGGCTTCTTTCTTTTTACTACATCAACCTAAAGCTATGGAAAACCTACAGATAGACGGCTCTGATAAATTTATAAGGAGCCTTTCCAGTTTCTGCATCTTTCTTGTTACTACATCAACCTACAGCTATGGAAAACTCATACATGGCTCGCATAAATTTATAATCATCATTTCCAGTTTTAGCTTCTTTCTTTTTACTACATCAACCTAAAGCTATGGAAAACCTACAGATAGACGGCTCTGATAAATTTATAAGGAGCCTTTCCAGTTTCTGCTTCTTTCTTGTTACTACATCAACCTACAGATATGGAAAACTCATAGATGGCTCGCATAAATTTATAATCATCATTTCCAGTTTTAGCTTCTTTCTTTTTACTACATCAACCTAAAGCTATGGAAAACCTACAGATAGGCGGCTCTGATAAATTTATAAGGGGCCTTTCCAGTTTCTGCATCTTTCTTGTTACTACATCAACCTACAGCTATGGAAAACTCATAGACGGCTCGCATGAATTTATATTAAGCCTTTCCCAGTTTTTACTTCATTCTAGTCCCAACATCTAGTTGCGAATACGGAAAAACCATTGATAGACGGCACTTGAAATATCATAATCACCCTAACATCGAATTCAAACATCGGTTTTAAAAGACGATTCAAGCGGGCAAAAAAAAGGAAGTGTGTACTAAGTTTTCTATCATTGCCTTACTTTCAAAATAGTACATTGGTAAAATATTTATTAGATAATTCAATAAAAATCTTTATTGCAAGTTATGATTAATCATCAGTTGATCGGCAGCCTAGTAAGTCCTTTCGTATCTAAAATCTCTTCCAACTGCGTCTGCACATCGCAACTTGAGTTGTCCTCTTCCTATTTTTCCCTGCAGCAATGCTAAAAAGAGTCTTTTTTTTTTAAAATTCATTTATTCTAAATACATGAACAGGCCATTTTTATCTATAAATCAAGATAAACATTTTTATATTGCGTTTTCTTTGACACTTATTAGAAGAATCTTTTCGTTCAGCCACATTCTTCTGGTGTCACAAGGTATTGTCTATGACGAATTTTTAATGATTTAATCGATGTACATCAGATCTAATCAATGTCTATGCTTCAGAACCATCGACCAAATTAGTTCCCATAAGGGGTTTAATATAACAAGAATTTCGTTTTTTCTGAAAATGAACTGTGACAAAATATTTTTTAGTTCATAGAGATTTTAATTGGATTCCTGCAACTCGACAAGAAGTGAAGTGATCATGCTTAACCTAGTGGGCTAAATCATATTTAATTGGATACCGTAAGCGCCATCACTCACGAGTGTCGTGTGATTGGCTTCTGAATCTACGAATGCCACGATTTACCTACGATGACGTCAGATATCCAATTGGCAGCTATAATCCTGCCTTTTATTTTAGGTAAGAGATCATTTGGTCTAATATTAATTTATAATCCTAAATATTTACAACTAAGAACAGATTCAAAAGTAGGAATTTCGAAGGTATGTTTGACGTATGGTTTTTCCTCTTATCCAATATAGCGGTGCTATAAAGTACTTTAATGGTGTCAGAGTGATGCAAACTTAACAAAACATTAGTGTTGCCAATTACTTTAATTTTCATTCGTGCTTGATTGAAGTATGGAAAAAGTGTTAATGATTCAGATGTAAAATGATTTAAAAAAATACAAAACCAGTCGGCAAATCAATGCCAACATTAAGCTTGATGTAGCATTGAGCAAACATTTTGTAACTAGAACATATTCACGAAATATGCTAGAGCTTACAACTAACCGATAACTATACAACTAACCGAAGAGTTAGTTACACAATTAAGAAGAGAAAAGAAACGAGAAATATTACATTATGCCGCATAATTCTAAATTGGGAAAAGAGTTTTCTCTTTAAATCATCCAGTACCTTAACTACTGAAAATATTTCAACCTTCAAACTAATGAGCTTGATTAAAAATAAATTTCATCGTTATCAATAAATTTCACAACAAACTTGCTATAAATCATTTAAAAAAAATAACGATCATATGAAAAATATTCAAAACTAGATAATTGATAATCAATAATACTAATGAAGGTATCGTTAAATTCGTGCTCATTTATTTCGTTGCAGCATTAAAGTTATTTTTTAAAGTAAAAAAATTCAAAAATTTTATAAATATTAAGGCACCATAATTAGATTAAACTGGTTTGAGAGTATTAGATTTATTTAATTTGCTCGCGGCTCTTAATTGTTTTAGAAATTTAATTTAAAACCCAATGAAATGTGTATCTAAAATGAAAAATGTCTTTTTTTCTCGGCTTTTTCCACTAAATAACACCGTTTACAGAAAGACAAGTTGAAATATTTTGCTCTTTTGTCTGCAGAACAGCAAAACTCACAATGGTGGAAAAAATGCTAAATCAAGTCAATTCTCCGCAGCTTTCAAACCATTTCATTTTGGTTTGAACAAAAGTCGTTGTATGCCATTTTGTTTCTCGAGTTGACAGTTTTCGACGTTCAGAAGAATAAAGATTTTATTTTATTTTCTATTTAGCTTATTTGTTCTGACAAAATAATTTTTTCACTCTCCGTCTGTTAACATTGCATTCCTGGTTTCCAAAACATTTAATTTTATCGTTTTCTTTGCGCCATTTTCTTTTTCCGGCCCATTTTTCTTCAGTCGAATTTTTTTCTGTGTTCTTTTTAATCCACGTCCAAATGTCTCAGTAGAGTTTATTTTAATAGCTGTTCCGCCTTGTGTCTAAAGAAAATAACGCTTCTGTTATGTAAATACAATTTCAAAGGAACCCATTTCTGCAAATGATTTCAGAGTAATTTTTAAAAGCTTCTCTGTATAGTTTGTAAAAAGCTAAGTGTTTGTATGCAAAGTAAATGTTGATTCCTCCATTGTTCTTGGAAAGAGAATGAATTTGACACTTTTTTTAAAAGGAATATAAGCTTTGAGAAAAGTATCTAGAAATTTCGAATTAACTATTTTTTTTTTATGCTAATGCATATGGTAATGGATTTTTGGGCTGAGCAAATAAACTACAGAATGTCATCGGCACTTTTTGAAGGCGAATTTGATAATTAATTTTTATTTATAAAAAGCCTATTCCTTGCAGCGATTTGCTTCAATCAATTCAACTTTACTCAAAATCTGCCTTAAATTTTTCATAAAATGCTGTAGATTCTTAAATTGTAGGTGATTTAATAGATATTCCTATACTGTGAATTTAATATATAGTATATTCCTAATAAATATTATTCTTCAAATCATTTGTAATAAATAGAAAGTTAATAGAATACTTTGGTCTAGAATTTTGGAATCGACTTTTTTTTTTTTAATGCTCGATTTCGAATTTTTCTTATGGATTTTTGAACAAAATGAACTAAACAAAAAAGTCTGCACTTAAAGAAAACAAATTTGATTGTTTATTTATTTATTTTTTTATAAAATGCTTACTCCTTAATGTAAATTGCTTCAATCAAATAGCCTTACTTTACTTATGATTAATCTTAATTTTTTTCATAAAATGATGGTGGTTCCAATTTTAAACTAAAACAGAAAATAAATTCGAAACCTTTCCAAAATTATAAGTTTTCTAGCTGTAAATAATGTTTTAAATTAATCATATGTTTGTTTTACTCATATTACACATAATTCAGATTTAAATGCATTTAAGTTGCTTAAGTTTAAGTTGCTACGTTAATGCGAGAGGATTTAATTAAATTTACAAAAACAGCAAACGAATTTATTGAAAAATAATATAAGTTCCAGAGCAAAGAAAATTTAGAACAACAATTTAATGAAGTTAATACAAATGCACACATTAATCAATTTAATGAAGTTAATACAAATGCACACATTAATATATATTTGCAATAAGTTAAGTCGTTGATAAATTGTTATCACATCCAAAAAGTTGTAGTTCTTCGATAAAAACAAAAACATCTGCAATAGAATTTAATTTCTTCATTAAAAAAATTAAAAATTATATGCAAAAGGACACAGAATTTGCTTATCAATTTACGTCGGACATTGACGACAAGACTGGAAGGAATCTCGTCTTCGTAAGCACTGCAGTGAAAACTCAATTGAGAAACGTTTCATTTTTCCACTCCGTTTCGGACAAGACGCCATCTAATGAGGGAA
The DNA here is from genome assembly GCA_949128135.1 of Parasteatoda lunata. NCBI lineage: Eukaryota > Metazoa > Arthropoda > Arachnida > Araneae > Theridiidae > Parasteatoda > Parasteatoda lunata. Next base: position 36,987,708 of record OX421971.1, read on the forward strand.
TTTTTAACTATTTTAAAAACTCTTTTCACTGCATTCACGCATTGCCGCAACCTTGCAACACTCTCTTAAGAATACTACAAGAATGTTCGTAAATTTTTTTCAGGACTGTCGTTGGTTAATTTAAAATTCTGAACCTGACCTTATTAATCTACTCGTTTTAGATTAATTTTTATGTGCTATATCCAAGTGGGAACAGTTATATTTCAGAGTTCGTAAACATCTGAATAAATTTTAAGAAATGAGTTTTATTAAGTTTGTAATCATTAGAATATGTAAATAATTTTAACTAAATACACTCATATCTATTTTAGAATATTGAAAGATTAAGATAAAAGATCTATTTAAAGATTAGATATATTTAAATCTAAGAATTTAATTTTTTAGTGATAGAAATTATTAAGAGATTTTCAGCTTCTTTGTAACAAAATTGATACCACTTAAATTATTTCCAGATACATTAGGACTCTTTGTTTAAAATATTAATGTAAACTGTTTACTAAAAGGGAAGTTTAAAAAACTCAATTAAATTAGAAACACAATATTTTGTTGCTTTTGTTAAAATATTTTTTGTCAAAAATGAATATCAAAATTAATACTTCGTAAGGCTATGATTTATACAATAAGCAGTTCTACGATAGAAGACTTATGATACAAAAAATTATTCTTAATACAATAAAATGAATTAAAAATATAAATTAATTTTGTGTAACTGTTTCATCCTAAATGAATTATCAATAAAAGAATATTAGAAGTTGCTATTTGATTAAATTTTGATATTTGTAAATGCACATAAAGGATTTTTCAGATATTATTTCGGTACATGTTTAAATACATTTTTAATGCAAAGCTAAACATGTTATGTGCAACCTGAAAAAAATTAAAATATTTTTTAGTTTATTAAAATTATAGCACTTGTTATTCGATTCGAAAATGTTGAGCTAACACCATAGTTTAATATTTTAAAATTTAATTGTTGAAGTTTATTTATTTTTATCAATTTAGAAATGAAACAACAAATTAAATTTGTAAATAAAATATTAAATTTTAAATTTTAAATATGATGATAAAAATTCACTTTTGAAATTCTATTGAATGAAGTCAATTATTTGATTTTTATAATAAATCAAACACTTAAAATTGGTAAGAAAAAAGGAAAACAAAAAGGTTAAAAATTCATTATGTTAAAAATATATTTATAGCTACTTCAAAACTATTAAATAATTAAAATAACAACACTGTTAAGTACACTGTAAAAACTGAGATGTAATAAATCTTCGAATTCGATGTTGAAAAACACAATAAATTGTTATAATAAATATTTTATTTCAAGTTAACATCGAATCGAGAGTTCATTTACACTTTAAAAGGTGTATTAAAATCTACACACCAAGCTCGCATGGCTTTACTTCAATCGTGAATTATTTTCGCTTTTGATAACACCAATTTTAACATACATTTAGAAACCCAAAATGGCAACGGTTACGAAAATGTGTTCACTGTTACAAAAGATGTATATTTTTAGTTCCGTGGAAAAAACAAGGATGCTCTCATAACAAACAAACTTTACATACATCTGCCAAATGTATTTTATGATATTTCACTAAAATTTTATAAAATTTTACATATATTCGCTTCTGTTCTATTAAACCTAAATCAAATTTGTTTTAATGTTCTCTGTGCTACGTGAATGACAGATTTATAAACTAATTTTTATCAAAAAATGTTGAGTGTATGCATTCTGAATTAATTTTTCATACTGTAAATTGCATCGTAAATAACTTTACTGAGTTTTATATGTGTTTTGCATCTGAGTTTTATATGTGTTATGTGTCTTGCATGTGTTTTGCATCTGTGATAACAAAGTTTGGTGTAACTGAACACTGAAAATGGTTGCAACTACTTGACACCAACAGAAGTGTAATAGAACATTTCGGGTGTTTCAATACATCAAGAACTATTCTTGCTGTTTGATAAAACCATCCATATGTTCTGCTACACCATTTTTTTTTTTTTTTAATTTTGGTGCAAAGTAATTGCTATAATTTTTGGTGTTAAGATACTCTTTCTTTTCCCGTGCAACTATATTTTGTGAAAATATTATACTGCTGATGCTTTGTATATGAATCATAAATCAGAATTTGAAATGGATGAATTTATTCCTGCTTTTTATAAGTTTATCTTAAAAATACATTTTTATTTTATTGGAGGGTAGATATAATTTTCAATTCTAAATCTTTTCATGTAGCACGAAACTATATATATATATATATATATATATATATATATATATATATATATATATATATATATATATATATATATATATATATATATATATATATATATATATATATATATATATATATATATATATATATATATATATATATATATATACCCATTTCTCATAAAATTTGTATAAAGATTTTGATCAAAACAATAAACACACATCTATAGAACTATTTCTCTTTTATTTTTTTTCCTTTCTAAAGAAAAAAAAAGACCAAATATTCTCCCTTTAAGCTTTAAAATTGATCATCTAAAAACTTTAGATCTTTATTTTTAGATGAAAAAAATGTAATATTATAAAAACATCCAAAATAATCTTAAAAAAGACGAAATTCCACAGTCGTATACGTATAAAATCCATAAAAAAAAAAAACTGTTTCGAATACATCAAAAAGAGAAAAAGAAAACAGTGCACGCGCGCCCAAAGAAAAGTCCTCTCCGTCGCAAAACTTCAAAAGAAAAAGAGTTTATTCTTCCATTCCTCTTTCTGTTCCCTTTTTCTTTATCTGCTTTTCCGCCGATCGTTTTTATTGAAATATTTGTGAGGGAGTGAGTGGCATCACGTAACAGTCTTCGTAAACAAGTAAAGCTTTCCTTTAGATTGTGACGTCATTCCAAACGATTGAATGTAAGAAGCAGAAAGAAGAGATCTGGCATCTGGTAAAAGTCAACACAAAACGAGTCTTATTTGACAACACCACTTATGTATCTCCGTTTTCATATTTTCTTCCACTTTCTCGCAGCGTTTTCAAATAAAAAGTGGAAACATATTTTCATTTTTTCTTTTTTTTTTTTTTTTTTATGGATCGATAAAGAATGAAGTGTGAGGAGGATACATTTACAAATTACAAAACTTAATGTTTTATATTCTGCTTTTATTAACTAATGGTGGAGAAAAAAAAATTCTTTGATATTCTATAAATTTCCAACTGAAACATTTCGGGAAAAAATATGCTTTATTATAGCCTGATTACTCTTTGGCTATCAGAATAGTGCTGTTGTAGTTTTTTCACCCTTGCTAGTGAAAAAATTAAGTTTTTTCGTGGCAAACTTTAAACTATTGTGTTTTTCAACTTTTATCGGGGTTGGCGAACATCAGAGAGCAAAGAAAGAAGTCTCCTATTTTAATGATAGGAACACTTTTAAAAAAATTTTTACTCTTATTCATTTGTTTAAATCTTTTATTATTATTTTTATATATTATGTTTTGTCAAACATTAATTCCATAACGAAATCTTTTTTTTAAAAATACATTAAGAAAGTGAGTGAACGAAATTTTAGGCGATCAAATTTTTTAAAACCAAAATGTTATTACAAACTTTGTTTGAAACTAGGAATCAAATGAAACAATTTTGTTATTTATTTGATTTCAATACAACGACAAAAAAAGACATTTTTATTTTATTTTTTTATCATCAAAACATATTTAACCACTTTTTTATAAATATAATCTAAACCAAACACAACTCATTCCAAATAGTTGGCCGTTTTAGTTTCAATTTTATCACCACTGCACCAAAAGTTTCCTAAAGTTCTACAAAAAAAATCGATTCTACCGTTAAATGCGCAAAACACAAGCGAGCTTAGGTAATAAAATAAAACATCAAAAATATTTCGAGATAATTCTCTTCCTAATTTCCTGACTTTTCCGTAACATTTATTCGAAACTGTTCCTGTAAATGACCTTTCCCATTCGCTTTGGCGAAACTACACCTGTAATCGCCATATTTTCAAACGACTCGCCAGTTTCCTCATGATATGTGCTACGGAACACGAGAACTTGGCGTGATTAAGAGGCCGCAAATGTTCCCCTCCTTCCCATTAAAGTAGTAATGTGCCCCTATCTTGCCCTTCTAGACATCGCGAAACAGCAGTTACATTCGGGGCAATCCGTAAAATTGCTAATTATGCAGTTTCATTATTTTAGTACAGTAATGAGTGTTTTAGTTTGCATTTTGGAAACAGTATAATTTATTTAAAAACATTAATAAAATCTAAGGTATGAGTTCAAAATTAAGGCTATGCAAATTGCTTCGTACGTAATCAATTATTGTAGTGAGAAAAAATAAATCTATAACTTTATATAAGGTTTCTAAACTGGTAAAATAGATCAATTTATCAATTTTAGAATTTATTTTTAAAATAATAAAAATCAATTCAGCTTATCCATGTCTTCGCCATTATTTTGCAAAGCTCTGTCGTTTTCAGACAGTTACAAGCAAACGGTTGGAGCTTTAATAGCCATCCAGCATAAGCTAATTCAGTGAATCTTTAAACTATTATTTGATCATTGTTTTACAAATCATTATTAAATTGTGCTTGCAACGATTTGTAAACGATTGAAGTTTAAATTGCCTTATAGCATTAATAAAAAATATCATAAACTGATTTTTTTTAATCTTTAAACTATTATTTTACCATTACTTATAAATTTACTTATTTTACCATTGTTAAAATTCTGCTTGAAACGCTCTTTAAACGATTGAAATTTAAATTGCTTTCCACCATAAGCTAGTTTTTTTTAAAAAAAAACTTTAGACTATTATTTGATCCTTAAATTAAAAAGAATTGTTTAAATTCTGCTTGAAATGATCAGTAAATGTTTGAAATTTCAATCCGGCATAAGCTAATTTTTCGAAACTTTAGACTATTATTTTACCATGAGTTTACAAAGCGTTGTCTAAATTCTGCTTGAAATGTTCTGTAAACGAATGAAATTTAAATTGTTTTCCGGCATAAACTATTTTTTTTAATCTTTAGACTATTGTTTGACCATTAAATTAAAAAGAATTGTTTAAATTCTGCTTGAAATGATCAGTAAATGATTGAAATTTCAATCCGGCATAAGCTAATTTTTCGAAACTTTAGACTATTATTTTACCATGAGTTTACAAAGCGTTGTCTAAATTCTGCTTGAAATGTTCTGTAAACGAATGAAATTTAAATTGTTTTCCGGCATAAACTATTTTTTTTAATCTTTAGACTATTGTTTGACCATTAAATTAAAAAGAATTGTTTAAATTCTGCTTGAAATGATCAGTAAATGATTGAAATTTCAATCCGGCATAAGCTAATTTTTCGAAACTTTAGACTATTATTTTACCATGAGTTTACAAAGCGTTGTCTAAATTCTGCTTGAAATGTTCTGTAAACGAATGAAATTTAAATTGCTTTCCGGCATAAACTATTTTTTTTAAACTTTAGACTATTGTTTGACCATTAAATTAAAAAGAATTGTTTAAATTCTGCTTGAAATGATCAGTAAATGATTGAAATTTCAATCCGGCATAAGCTAATTTTTCGAAACTTTAGACTATTATTTTACCATGAGTTTACAAAGCGTTGTCTAAATTCTGCTTAAAATGTTCTGTAAACGAATGAAATTTAAATTGCTTTATGGCATAAACTATTTTTTTTTAATCTTTAGACTATTGTTTGACCATTAAATTAAAAAGAATTATTTAAATTCTGCTTGAAATGATCAGTAAATGTTTGAAATTTCAATCCGGCATAAGCTAATTTTTCGAAACTTTAGACTATTATTTTACCCTGAGTTTACAAAGCGTTGTCTAAACTCTGCTTGAAATGGTCTGTAAACGATTGAAATTTAAAGTGCCCTCCAGTTATGTATTATGTATGTCCATTAAAGATTATGTATTGAATCTTTAAACCGTTATTTTATAATTATTTTACAAAGCATAGTTAAATCCTGATTGCAAAAACTTGAATTTTTATCCATCATAAGGCTGCAGTTAAAATTTAACTTCTCTAGTTGATCGTAAAGAGGTTAAAAGCTTGATTGGAAACATATACTACGTACTATTTAAAGAAAAAATGTGTTTGTGTGTATGATTCAAGAAACAATGTAAATTTTTATTATTGTACAGAATTCGAAATTTTGATTGACTCTAAACTCTATTGGACGATAAAATAGTGAAATATTTAACTTTTATCAGTCAGAAAAAAATTTAAACATTTCATGCGAGCCGACACAGTTTTCTGAACAACTTTGAGCACCCTAGTTAAATATATGTCGAGATTTTAATTTCAAGATTCCACCATGTACACACACAAATACAAGAAAGTAGAAAATCATAAAAAAATTACAAGATAGTTTAAGTTTTGTTGACTAATTTCTTGCGGATTTCTGCATGTGAAATTTTTTTTCCTTCGGAAAATTGCACGATTGATTTGGCTTGAAAAATTGAAAAAGTTTTCAATTTTCAATAATCAATAATCAATTTAAATTTTTGGCTTGTTAATAGAAAAAATTTTAAAATATTATCATTTATTTTATTTAATATAAGATAAAAAGATAAAGAAATATACAACTTCATATTAAATTCGGAAATTTAAATCCTAGATGTGATTAAAATTTAGAAAAGGAACCAATACCCCGATTTTAAATAACTTATTTAGAAACCGTTTTCCATTCACACTAATATTAATCTGAACCCATTGTCATTATTTGAAGTAATCTGAATACCTACGTCTTTCTAAAACTACTTAGACTATATTCCTAAATAAAAGAACAAAATGCAATCAAATTAGAATTGGTAGAGTTCTAAAAGAGAAGATTGCGTGTCTATATAGATTTTTTTCTCACCAAAATTGTTCCAAGTGCAGTAACCCGCCAACTTCTATAAAACACCAACCAAAAGAAAGAAGATACGTTTCGATTTCAAGAGCAGGCCTTTGTTGACAATCTGAAATGGAATAAATGAATACGTGATGCTGTAGAAAAATCTAGAAGATAATATAAAAGTAGAATACATAGATTTGAAAAGAAAATCTGGAAATGAGATTTCATAGAGTGCTTCCAAAACTCCTTTTTTTTTTTCAACTTTTCGAAGAAGAGTTTGAGAACATAATTTCTATTTCGAATATTTCTTTTACTTTTGTGTTGGAAATTTTGAAAACAAACAATTTTAGAACAGTTCGCTGTTATTATGGATTCTTCAATAGCAAACTTGAAATTTTGGAGTTATATTTTTATAAAATTCGGGAAAAGATTCACTTGCAGAGGAAATGATAAAAAGTTAAATATATTGAGAAAAAGAAAGTTATTTAAGTGTTACAAATAGACAAGCAAGTGTGAGGTGTTATGAAGAATGCATAGGCATGAATAATGCAAAATAAAGATATTTTTAAAAAAGAGAAAGTTGTTATGTGAATCAAGCAATTGTCAGATATTCATTGTTAAAAATACAGTACGTTTTTATTGTACGTATTGACATTATTGCGAAAAACACAGTCTCATATTGATTTAAAAAGCTGTGTATTGTTACGAATAATCAAGTAAGTGTTATACTTACGTTTATTATTAAGAATGTATATTTATTTTTTTTCTAATAATTTACTAACATAAATATTGTAAAATAGACTGTTAATTATATAATAATTTAAATAGTTTTTGATTTTTATGAATAATCAAGCATATAAATTTACACTTGCATTATTTCATATATATGTATTATTATAAAAAAATAGATCCACATTTTTAACATTACTGTTGTAAAGCAGACAATTATATTTTGGTTTAAATAATTGTGAATTTATGCAAATAATCAAGCAAGTGTGGTATAAATATTGTTGTTGGTAATATGGATTACTTTTTAAAAATGTATTGACAAAGATATTGCAAAATAGACAGTTTATATATTGATTTAAATAATTGTGAATTGATACAAATAATCAAGCTGGTATCGTATAAATATTGTTTCTAATAATGTCGATTACATTTTTAAAATGCATTGCCAACAATACTGATAAATAAACTGTTATATATTGATTTAAAAAGATGGTAGTTTTACAAATAATCAAGCGCTTTGTATACAATGTAATAAATAATTCAAATTCATTGCAACACTTTTTTGATTTATTGATATGAATATTGGGAAATGGAAAGTTAACTATTGTCATAAAAATTTGATAATATTCCATTCATAATAAACATTCATAGCAGTTGATACAAAACGAATTATTCTTTCTACTCGTATAGGGATTGTCCCAGGAGAAAAGTTACGGTTATGCAATAGAATCCGAGAATCGATTCATGATTTAGCAATACCTTTGTCTGAGTTGTATTCAAAGTTACATGAGCATGGAGAGAATTTTTGATACCTCAAATACCCACCAATCGTAGACTGTACATCGAATATGATGAAAGTAAAAATACAGAATTTAATTTTTAACAAGGTGCCCCAACTGGGGGGGGGGCGGAAACGAATAATAAAAGACAGTAAAATTAATGTAAATATTCCTATGTTTTCGTATTTATGAGAGAAATCTTAAAAGTAACGTCGCCTTAAAATCTTAAAAAATCTTCAAAAAGTTACCAGAAATGCAAAAATCCTTATAGGAATAGAACATTTATCTGTGTTTCTACATAATACAAAAGACTCTTAATCGATGCGTTTTGCAAACCATGTATGGCCATGTCATACTAGCTCCCTAGTGTGGCCTACAGAAAATTTTGAGCTTCATCTTCCACTTCGTCAAAGAATTGAATCACACTCGAACCAAAGTAAGACAAAGGGTACCGAGTCCGGACTGTAAGGTGTATGAGGATGATGATGACTGCTACATAAGATCAAAGGTTTGAAAGATGGTGAATAAGTAAACATTAGCGTGCGAAGAATGCCTACGCCCATGCTCAACAACCCTCTTCTTCAGTTCTAAATTAACCGTCTGAATTTAATTAAAGTTTCACAATGCCTGGCAGCATTTATTATTGTCCCAATAGCGATAAAGTTGATTTACTCCAACTATAAACGCTTCTGCTCTCACAAATAAATGCATGATGGGTGTTTGTTTCATTCTCAGGGACATGGTGGAGAGCTAAAATGATAGCAGCCCACAATTACTGCTGGAGTGTTCACAAAAAAAAAAAAAAAAAAAATCAACAAAAGTTTGAGATTAAGTAAAAATCGACAATAATTCACCCTTTTAAAAATATGACATTATAAGAATAGAAATTAATGACACAAAAACCAGTTGTGGCAAGACTGCAACTAACTAAAACTAAATGAGAAACTCTAAGCTGATCAAATACTGATGCAAATTAAATACGACTTATAAATATGAGGAATTGTCTCTGAGAATCTCCGGGTCGTGAAACCCGTGTCTACCTGAATGAGGTGCCCTACTCACTGAGAGCATCATTTTCGAATTCGAAGGTAATAAATATAAATTCTAGTGCTCATAGAGGGGCGTTGTATTTAATTTTCTAAAACACTAACCAAGTTAATCGGCAAGTGCGTGTCGGAACATGAAATTTTCTTCTCAATGGTTCCTTTTCTTTATCATTCTTCGTGACATTTTACGAAAGTGAGCACATCCACACTTTCACACTGCTTGGCATTAAATGAATGTGTTAAACGTGTTGGAAAATTCGCCATTTGCTAAAGGTCCCTGCTTTAAGTTCCAAGAAAAAGATGCCAAACCGTGCCAAATAAGCATACATCACGATAACGAACCGTACCTGACATATTTATAACACACTGTGTCACCATGCGCGAAATTGGAATTTAAAGCTTCTCTGTTTTATTATTTCTTCCCTTTCTCTTGGCAACACCCAAAACGATCGTCTGCTCAACTTCATTTTGAGAAAATTTTACGAAAATTTTCTTAAATTTCTTTTTCTTTTTTAATGTATTCTAAGATCTAAAAAAAGTAAATCATTTTCAGCTTTTTCATTGTTTTCGTGTTGGTTTATGAAGAAAAAGTTTGAACCGGCTACTTGCTATTGACAGGCAATTCATCATGTTCTCAGCCTTCTGATAACTTAATGTTTGCTAAGCCAACCAAAACGTTGAACAAATATATTTTGTTTTCCTTTTTTTTTCTCTCTCTCTCTTTTTTAATGTTCTTTTTTTTTTTTTTCCTTCAAGCATTCATTTTTACCTAAAGTGATTTTAATCTTTGTAAGAAATAAAATTTAACGTACCTGTTAAAATATATGAAATTCTTTCAGAGATATATTGACGTGGGGGGGGATTAATAATTCCAAATAATTTGAATACTGAGCTTTAAATGAAATCAATAAAATTACTAAAGATTCTCATACTAACCTTATTTAACTTCACGTTATTTAAAATCATTACAACTTACTCTTACTTACTCTTTTCTTAATTTGAGAAGAATTTTTGTTTCTCATAATAACGTCAAACGAATTTTTTATTTTTTTTTATTTTTATTTTTTTGAAAATTTTTAGTTTAGAGTTTGACAAGACTAGAAGATGCATATTTATTATATTTATTGACTGACTTTCACATTATTTGGTATTTTAAATGTTGTGACATTTATGTTTTTGTTCATTAAGAAAACTATAAGATAATCGTCCCAGCTGAAATGTCAGAAACTTTTATGGACTGTAGTCACGCTATAATAATTATCATATAAATGTTAATCTAAATATTCTTTAATAGAAATAAAAAGTAAAACTTTTTTAAGTAAAATAATAGGTTAAATATAAAATAAAATAATATAAAATTAATATTAAGTATTAATATTAAGTAAAATAACATAAAAATAAATTTTTTAATAAAAAGTATAACTTCTTAAAATTTTTATGAATTATTACAACTGATTAGAAATTTAAATTAGTTGTCAGAGTATTAAATTTCTAAATGAACCTAAGGAAACTGACGCTGTTAATTTTTCTTCCATGAGGAAATGAGACTTCTGGGCATAAATAAGTATCCCGTTTACTGGATGAGCTAAATTCAAAATCCCACATAAACAGAACATGAAAAGGGAAAGATATAACTGGACAGGAATATATAGTGTGTTCACTAAGTGAGCTGAAATTAAGTGCTATACCGAGGGAGAAACTTTATATTGCAAATTCTGTTTTCCCTCCATAAGTAATTTTAAAATTCAAAGTATGGAACTTAGAATAGGCCACGAAGTTTCAATTGCAGAAAAATAAAATTCAAATTGCATACAAGTTATTAAAAGAGAACTTTCGCTTTTCATAATCCTAAAATTATCTTCTGATAATTTATTTTAATTTTGATATTTTGAAAATTTCTTTTCAGTATTTGAATCTTCATGACTTTTTCTAATTTTGTCTGAACTCACTTAAATATAAATTTTAAATTTTTTGTGGAGATGAAAGAAAATTTGCGATGAAAAATTTCTCCCATAATAATGCGTCCTCTTCAGAAGAAAATGGCTAAAACAAAGTTACTCCTGATCATAGTTACACACATCATGATCATAGATAGACACAAAACAAAAGTTTTCAAATTCATTAGTAGATTAATTCATTAAAAGTTTTCAAATCACTCTGAAAACAAATTTAAAAAAAAAAAAAAAAAGAACGCAGAGAGGGAAAAGTACCTTTGGGTGTTAAAAGGGACCTTATGAAACAAATGTTTGAGCTGTGATCTGAATTTTCATCACATTACCTAGTGCTCAACACAGTAGTTACTATGTAACAGAAGGTAACGCACTACTATAACAGTACTTAGTGAGCTAATTAACACATTGTGACAGTAGTTAGCGAGCTGATCATAACATCTGATGCTGTAGTAGTTAAGTGCGGATTAACATACTGTCTCAGTAGTTAGTAAGCTGATTTTACCATCGCATGCTGTAGTAGTTAATGCATTAGGTCGATGCATTCATTTGTAAATATCAAAATCGTTTTCAATGCAAACGACTTTAATAAATCAAAACAACTTTTGTAACATTATTGCGTTCATTAACTAAAGTTAAGTTGAAGTTCCTCCGGTAGAATTTAGAACCAAAGAACAAAGCTTAACTAACGAGCACCAATTTATTCTAATTTAACCCTTTTCTTCCTTCATTTTCTCTCACCGGGGAAAACAAATGGATAAACTTTTGGAAATTACGGTAGAGAAAACTATACGACGACAGTAACAAATTCCGAAGAATAAATTCACAGATAAACCGTGACAGAGTCTAATTTAAATGACCGCCATAACTTTTCCCACATTAACCGAAGTTATTTGGCGGACACAGTCATAACCGTTTATTTAACCGCGGGACTTACACTTTTTATTATTCTGTTTGAGCGTCGCGAGAATAAAATAGGAAAAGAAAATTTAAATCAATCTCATAAATATTCAAGAAGCAATCTTCAAATAAATAGGAAAAGATAAAATTCTACGAGGAGTCGAGAGTACGTGGACCACACACCGAAGCACACCACTCTTGTTTCAAGGGCTATTTACCAAAATGGCAATATGCAGAGGTGGATTATTCTTTGAAGTTGGCATTGTGCCCTTATTTGAATTATAAAACTAAAATAAGCATTATCATATTTATCAGTATTATCATCAGGGAGGAAATGCTTGGAAAATTTTATTAGCATTATCACATGGATTTTTCTCATAAAGTGATGGTTTAATTATGGCTTACGGTTTTGTTTCAATTGAACGAAGTAACTTTATTCTTAAAATGATCAACCCGAATGTAAAAATTATGTTTTACTGGTGGTCGTTAAAGTTAAATATTTCGAAAACATTTTGTATATTAGTAATAAATAACGAGAAACTTGCTAAAATACTTCTAAAATTTAATACTGCATGATAACGTTTTGGTTTATTTAATCCATTTGTGCCTATCGTCCTTTTAAAAGGAGAGGTGCTTTTTTTTTAAAGAAGTAAAAAGTGATTGGCACAAAATGCTTCATTATTAACATTTACTTTACGTAAATAAAATAATTGTATTTATATAATGCAGTAATAATAATGTATATGTTAGGCGCTGAAATCAAAACACGATGCCGGCCCGCAGTGGACTGAAAGACGCGGTCCCCAGTAGAACACCTAAGTCAAACATCACTAGCTGCGGTCAGTAAGCGGGTGAGTGACCACTTTCATCAGCCTACTTAGTGACCGAGGGTGTGCGGTATCGGTCCTCGTTAAACTGTTCTACAGTAAAGTGCTCGATTGTCTTCGGGCTACCAAAGCGGAGAAGCCCTTCTCTCTGCAGAGGATCAAAATTGTGACAGTCGCCAATAGCCCTTTGTGCAACTATAGTGTGGCGTGAATAAAATACCTACAAAAGCACGTTGCCTTTGAAAGCTTAAGTGATAGAAAACAGTAGAAAATATCCACTTGGTTTAAACATGTGTACTACCTCTCTTCACGAACCACCGCTGGGCTATAGTTACCAGAATGGGGTAAATCTAATAAGAGTTTCAATTTTTTTCCCAAATTGAAACTTAACAAACATTATGCTGAACGACGCGCGGTTCATCACTCAAAAAATGTAAGATAACTTTTACAAATTTATAATAGCATAAACAGTTTCCGTCGATTTATGTTGTGTGCGAAAAAATTATAAGATAGTAAAGAATTTTTATCTGCCATAAAATTTGAATCAAAGAATCAAAATTTGATCAAATGTGTTAACTCAAAATTTCCGACTATTAATGTTCCTATAATCATTAAGGTGATTCTCCGAAACCTTGACATTTTCAAATCACATACTCTTAAAAACTAAAAGTCTTATAAATATTTTTTTTAAAAAAATTATACTTTTTAGACATTTATTAAGAGAAAAATAAAGGGAACTTACTTTAATGGCGCTGGCTATTAAAGCCAACACTTTCAGTAATATTTTTTTTTTTTTTCAAATTGAACCATATTATCGTCTAGTTGAGTCTAAAAAGTACAATAATGCGGTACAAGAGCCGTAGTGGCTCAGGATTAGAGCATTTGTCTCTCAATGAGGTGAACCGGATTCGATTCCCAGCGATGGCTGAATTCCGCACCTGGCTCTCACCGACCACAGTGCTGACGTAAAATATCCTCAGTGGTAGATGGTTAGAGTCCCCTTACCGTCAGGTAAATCCCGGGAGATTTTCGTGATCTTCCTCTCCATGTAAGGCAAATGGGGGTTAGTTCTTCAAAAAATCCTCCACGACGGCAAGTTTCTCCCAATACTATGGTCAAGGAATTCCCTTGTCTTCTGGATTGGGTTCCAAATTACAAGGCCATGGAGATGAATATTGGCAGTAGTAAATTAAAAATTGGGTCGGCTGTTTAATGACGGTTATAAAATAAAATATGTTTCAATTTATCTCTTTACAAAGGTTGCAAAACATTTAAACATTATGTTATAACACGGTCCAGAATTTCTAACCGTTTTGTTAAATGTTACTTTGAATAATTCAATATATTAAACAGAAAACGCTTTGCATTAAGTTATAAAAAAATTACTAAACTATCCATTTTTGTAGCGTGTAAACGTAAGCTCATATTTATTGTTTCAAAACGATTGTAAAAATGCTATTTTTAGTTTATTCAGTTTCACATTCTTAAATTTATAGACTACAACTCTAAAAGTAAACTTTATCGAAATTATCATCTAGTATAGATAAAACGAACTTCCAAAACAATTGCGATTTATCGGATAAATACGCGAAGACTCTATACAACGCATAAGATCGATTAATAGAACGGGAACTTCAATAATTTAGTGATTAATTAAAAATAGCAATAAACATTAATTATAATGGAAAATTTCGCATCACTGCGCAGTTTAAAAGGAATCATTTGCGCCCGTTTGTTTCGCCCCGAAAGATAATCACAGAAAATCGAATCCTGAATTCCAGTGTTTCCTTTTGGGAAATACTCTCGCTATTATTCCGCAATCGGTATAGAGGGGGACGGCCTAACATATTCCGATAATTAGGTACTTGCCACCCCTTCCCCGATCATTTGGACGAATGTCATAGAAGATGGTTTGATAAGCAACACTCTGATACAGGAGACATCTCAGCGTCTTAGACTTAATGAAACGGATAAATTTATGAATGGAGCCGGCGTTAATAGAAATTCAATTACCACACCATTTCGCTTGTCAAAGTTTCTCTTCCTTCTTGGCTATTTTCCGGAACTCTTTGGGGAAAATCGACTATTATGGTTTCGAAGATTTAAGGCTGATCTTAGATTTATATCCAAAGGAAGGAGGGACAGGCCGGTCTCAGGCAAAGAAGGGTTATGAGGTTAAGAAAACGGTTGATGATAAGGATTTCGGGAGTATTTAATGTCATTGGCAGGTAATTTGATTGGTTTCAACGGGTGATGAGTTAAATCGGATTTAAATTGGAATGATAACCCTAAATGCCTGTTTTAAAGCTGAAATGTACCAAGAGCATTTAATGTCATTGACAGGTAATCTGATTGGTTTATACAGATTAGATAACCCTAAATGCCTGTTTTAAAGCTCATTGCAATTCTCGTCCTTTTCTGATAAAGCACAAATTGTAATAGCTATTGGCTATTATCTTAAAAGCATGAAATTGAATAAAAATGGCTATAATATAATATTTGACATTTCTATCCTTCATAAATTAATTGTAAACCTATATGCCTATTTTAAAGGATGTTACCCTTGCCGATTTGAAGTAAGGCACAAATTGTAATTCTTACCTCAAGATTTTAAAAAAGAATATGGATAACTACAATATAATAATTGACGTTGCCATTCGGCACTAATTAATTGTAACCCTAAATGCCCGTTATATATCATGTTGATAAGCTTGCCCCTTAAGCATTAAGTACAAAGTGCAATATCTACCTTAAAATCATAAAAAGAAAAAAAGTATAGCTAGATGCTATGTTATACATTTCTCTAATGTCAATCATTATCGAATAATGCTTAATAGTTTCTTATTAATAATAATTAAATATATTTTTTATTTTTTTCATTAAAAATTTTATTAGTTTTATATTTATATAAACATACAACATGTATTGTAATGGATGAAAGATATATGATAGATTATGTACAATTACATAGGCCTATTGTACATTTGAATAAATATTAACAAAATGTTACACTTATAAAAATTTTGAAATTTGTTGTACCATAATATTAACTTTGCTGTAACTTTAACAAGGCGCTAAGTTGAAATACATTATCTTAAACTTCATTGTACAATACTATTTGAGTGTCCATTATAGTAGCTTTTTTATTACAGATTTTTTCAACCCTGCACTTGTCCTTGTCAGCTTTATAAAAATGCCTTCATTCTAAAAATAAGAGGCCGAGATCAGCCTGAGACGGAAAGCTTAAGACCGATGCGGGCTTGGATACTGAAAAAAAAAAAAGGTTTCGAACTCTTATACTGAAAAAAAGCTTCGGGCTTGGTTACTGAAAAGAAAGGTTTCGAACTCGTATATTGAAAAAAGAAAAAAGTTTCGGACTCGTATACTGAAAAAAAAAAGGTTTCGAACTCGTATACTGAAAAAAAAAAAGGTTTCGAACTCGTATACTGAAAATAAACTTCGGGCTCGGTTACTGAAAAGAAAGGTTTCGAACTCGTATATTGAAAAAAAAAAAGGTTTCGAACTCGTATACTGAAAAAAAAAGGTTTCGAACTCGTATACTGAAAATAAGCTTCGGGCTCGGTTACTGAAAAGAAAGGTTTCGAACTCGTATACTGAAAAAAAAAGGTTTCGAACTCGTATACTGAAATAAAAAAAGGTTTCGAACTCGTATACTGAAAATAAGCTTCGGGCTCGGTTACTGAAACGAAAGGTTTCGAACTCGTATACTGAAAATAAGCTTCGGGCTCGGTTACTGAAAAGAAAGGTTTCGAACTCGTATACTGAAAAAAAAAAAAAAAAAAAAAGGTTTCGAACTCGTATACTGGAAAAAAAAAGGTTTCGGACTCGTATGCTGAAAAAAAAAAGGTTTCGAACTCGTATACTGAAAATAAGCTTCGGGCTCGGTTACTGAAAAGAAAGGTTTCGAACTCGTATACTGAAAAAAAAAAAAAAATAGGTTTCGAACTCGTATACTGGAAAAAAAAAGGTTTCGGACTCGTATGCTGAAAAAAAAAAAGGTTTCGAACTCGTATACTGAAAATAAGCTTCGGGCTCGGTTACTGAAAAGAAAGGTTTCGAACTCGTATACTGGAAAAAAAAAGGTTTCGGACTCGTATGCTGCAAAAAAAAAAGGTTTCGAACTCGTATACTGAAAATAAGCTTCGGGCTCGGTTACTGAAAAGAAAGGTTTCGAACTCGTATACTGAAAATAAGCTTCGGGCTCGGTTACTGAAAAGAAAGGTTTCGAACTCGTATACTGAAAAAAAAAAAAAGGTTTCGAACTCGTATACTGGAGAAAAAAAAGTTTCGGACTCGTATACTGAAAAAAAAAAAAGGTTTCGAACTCGTATACTGAAAATAAGCTTCGGGCTCGGTTACTGCAAAAAAAAAGGTTTCGAACTCGTATACTGAAAAAAAAAAAGGTTTCGAACTCGTATACTGAAAATAAGCTTCGGGCTCGGTTACTGAAAAGAAAGGTTTCGAACTCGTATACTGAAAAAAAAAAAAGGTTTCGAACTCGTATACTGAAAAAAAAAAGGTTTCGAACTCGTATACTGGAAAAAAAAAGGTTTCGGACTCGTATACTGAAAAAAGGTTTCGGACTCGTGATAAAATATTCATAAATTGTTTTATTACTTTTAAACAGATGCTTGATTCAATTATTAAGTATAAAAATATTTAAAATTTATAACGTATAAAAAACTAAAGCCATCTACTACTTTCAGTGCTATTGCTTGGTAAAACTAACACCAATTGTTAAATGACTTTTATTTAGCTTCATATTTTGATTTTATTTTTTGATTTTCATTACTGGTATATGTTAATACTCGTAAAAACATCTTGGAGTATCAGTAGGTCCAGATTTTCTCTTGTATGTTCCTATGACTCGTACCTTCAAAAGACCGAATTCATCTCACTTTCATGCTTTCACTTTTTTTTCTTTGAAAAAGAAACATACATAAGGTACACAAATATTTCATATTTTACCATTTTATTCTTCAATGGTTCATTTATCCTGTTTTATTCATGGCATCCATAAATTGCCTAGATTCAACTTTTTTCGTTAAACAATTTAAATAAAAAAGAAAGAGAAACTTCCTGAGATTCCATTATCCTTACTTATTTAATTTATTCCTGGCCCAATAAAAAACTAGTTTCAGTTTAATAAAAATCCTTTATTTACTTTTTCTTTGAAAAACATATAAACAAGTACAACAACATACAACTAATCTTACTTGCTATATATATATCTGGCTTTGTAAAAATTTTGCATTTAGCATTTAACATTTAATTAAAAATTTCATGTCTTCTATTACTCTTTTTTATTTAACATATTTTGCTGTATTTATGTCTTTTTAAAAATGCATGTATTCCCATATTTATTGTGAAATAGGAAAACATAAAGTATAGATAATTGACATAAGAATTCCAAAGTTTGACATTTGACAAATAGTATGTCATTTAAAGCATTTCTTAAAAGAGATAAACGCGTTGAAAAAGAACTCCACTGATTCGAATGCCCTCCCCAATAAATTTTTTTTTTTCGAATGTTGAATGAAACTTTTGTGAGATAACCCCCGCCCCCCTTTTTCCAGGTGTTACGAACGTCAAAAGATAACAATGCATTGGAACCGGACCGTAGACTTTGAGGAATGGCGAATGGGGTGCTTCGATCTCCTGGTCAGTGGTCACTTTGTAAATGTGAAGGGGGCACGATGCCAAATAGGGGATAGGCTAAAGAAGTCAAACTCATATTTCACTGCTTTCTCCACACCTACCAACCATAAAGTCCCCTTTTCGATTTTATTTGTGAAATTTTTTTTTTGTGTGGTTTTGGTTTTTAGCATACCCGAACCAAAGAATATTTCACATTATATATTCTTTGCCCGAACCAGAGACTGTATTTCAAAAGTACAGTAAGCTAACTATAAAAGTAAATTTGGTTAAAAATCTTTGCCTGCTTTGGTTGGAGGGAGCTTTAAAGTATCATTTCATGTCAACAGTTTTTTAAGTTATCGTTCTTATTTCTTTCAAATACGTATTACCAAACTTTCACAGAGTTCCCAATCTATGCAAAAGATTTAAAACATTGTTCGCTGAACGTAGTAGCGTTTCATTTGGTTGATATCGTAATCTAGAATGAATGAAACATATAAGGGAACGTATAGAATATATAAGTAACTTTTTTTAAGTTTTATTTCGAATTTCTTTCGAATATTATAAAAATTTCACTTAGTTCCTAATCTATGCAAAGACTTAAAACAGTGTTCGTTGATTCCCTAGCATTTATAGCGTAAGTATATTTTTTTTAATTTTTTTTTTTTATAACCGTCGTTGAACGGATGACCCAATTTTATGGGTTTACGGCTACTAGTGTTCAACTCCGTCACCTTGTAATTTTGAACCCAATCCAGAAAACAAGGGAACTCCTGGATCGAGTATTGGGAGAAATGTGCCTTCGAGGAGAACTTTTTGACGGAGCTAACCAGCATTTGCGTTACATGGAGAGGAAGACCACGAGAACCTCCCACGGTTAGCCTGACGGCAAGGGGACTCTAACGCATTAACGTCTACTACTGAGGATATTTCACGTCAGCACTGTGGTCGGTGCAAGCCAGGTGCGGAATTCCTATCGACTGGGGTTCGAATCCGGTTCGCCTCATTGGAAGGCAAACGCTCTATTCCCTTAGCCATAGTGGATCTTGGTTAGTATATTAATCTAAAATGAATGATTTATAGAAGGATAGTTAATATTATTATTTTACAATAGCTACAATTGAAATTTGATGGTGTGAAATATAGACAATGATTCATTATCGTTTTATCCGAAGTATAAACGACAGTTTCATTCATTTCTTTTTGCAATAAACATATTTATTACCCTAGATTAATTACAATAATTTTTGACATCTTTATATTTCTAAAAAAATTTTTTTTTAATTAATACTCATGCATCATACCAACATCAATAATTGCAAAAATTTAAAAAGATATGTTGCCTTCCTCATAAAATATTTCACATTTTATTTAATTTAAAGAAAAAGTTTGTAAAGGATTCTTTTTATTTTTTTTATTCTTAACAACTGTACCTAAAACAGTCATTCGTTTTATAAACAAGCAGAATTACAAGCATTTAGATGAGTTAATATCTGGGGGAACTTCATTATTATTTAGAATATTGCAAAATAGCGATTATCAATACACAACTATTTTCGAATACGACATCAAAGCTTGATAATAACTTTAACTAAATGCAAGTGCAACAGCAGCTCAAATAACTCCAGTCCTCATATCGATGGGAAATAAAGAATCTTTACCTACATCTCGCCCGTGCAAGTCTACATTGTTTTGGCGAAACTAAAAAGACCCCTCACCTTTGGCGACTCTCTCAACCGCCAGGACTCAGTCTGCAGCTTACTCCGTATCCAAGCAACCTTGGTTTCATTAAAGACCCAGCCATCAGCTGGGAAGGTCGTGTCTTAAACCAGGTTAACGTTCGCCTGCGAAGAGTTTTTCCAATTTACGGGCGCGCTAGTCCGCGCATTTCAAATAAATATACAGAAACTGATATTTTAAATTTAAAGATTATTTACCTGCTTGATAACAATAACTAAAAATGTGACTTTGCATTGTATATATAATATTTCTACATTCAACAAAAAGAGCAAAAGATGAATTTTCACATTAAAAATAGAGTACGAGACGTTATGGATATTGGCTAACATGTTTTATGTTTACCACAAAGCGATGAAAACATTGCATAAATATGTTGTATTAAGCAAAAGCGCACGTTAAAAATTGTTTACAATATGCACATAAGATTTATACAAGTTTTATTGTGTGCGTGTTTGTTGTACGTTGATGGTGTTGTTGCGTGGTTTAATTTGTTTGTCAGCAGATCTGAAGGAAAACGGATATTGGGTAAGTAATCCCAGATTTAATTTTTTAATCTAAATTTAGCAATTAAATGAATTGAAATTTAGTTATTAGACATTTCACATACATTAAAGGTGTATTTATAACAAGTTTAATTTAATATTAAATTGAAAATATCTTACTTTAGCAAGTAAAGGGTTGTTGTAATGTTAAAAAATTAATATATTTCTGAAACTATTTTTTCCCCTTCATATTTTAAACATAGTATTTGCGCGAAAAATTTAAAAAATATATATATAAGGATAAAATTATTGCTATTGAAATTCTGCATTAAATGTAAATACTTAAAGAGGAATATATGTTTTTAAAATCCGTTTTCCGTGTAAGATGTCATTGTATTAATTCTTTAAAAACAGTATACTTTATGTTGCAAATATGTTGTAATAATGCATATATTAATATTTATTAATGTATTAAAGCAACATATTTGCTACACAGAGTATATTTTCTTAAGACTTTTTAAAATAATTCTTTTAAAAAGAATATAATTCGCGTAACAAATAGGTTGCAAATAGGTTAAAATATTAATAAATTTTAAATACGATTTGTTTATACACTGTATATCGACACAAAGATCTACCTGCGATTTCTTCTTTCAAAAACTTTGATTTATAAAAATAAAAAAAATTTCACCTTAACAATGAATGTTTTATTCTATATTTATTATGATTACATTATTAATATTTTGAAAAGGTAATTAAGGAGATAATGTGTATTAATTTCATGTATCAGTTTCTTGTACCATTTGTCATGATGATATAAATACAAAAAATGATCAATGAAATAAATAATATATCAATATTATTTTTATCTCAATGTCACAGAAGATATTGTAAGATATTGCTGTCTATCTCTTTAACTATAATGATATTGCACAATTTCAATATTTAGTACAAATATACATCTTTTCTATTTGCTAAAATTTATTTTTTCATCGTTTATGTTTTTATATAAAATGTAATCTTAAATAAAATGACTTTATTTCTGATCGTGTATTAAAAAAAGGAAAAAGACAAATTAAAATAATATTATTTGAAATAAACAATTACATAAAAGTAATATTTTTATAATATATGGTTAAAATTTTAATAGTTGTAACAAATAGAATAGAATAATAATGGTAGTAAATAGAATATTATTCAGAGCTGGAGTTGAACATTTCTTCTACCAACCTTCTCCAAGGGGGTTTTCCTTCTAGTAAACGCCCCTTTCTGACCCTAGGCACCCCAGTGATTTTTTTTCTTCTTCTCTTGTTGTGTTTGCTTTCTTCTCTTTACTTTTATTTTCATCACTTCTGTGGAACTTCGTGAATTTTTTCAGGGAATGCAATTTTTGTAATCTTGTGATTCTTACTAATATTATTGCAAATTATTGTTGTTTTACGTCTTATTTCTTTCGGTGAAAGTTTTGATAAATTATTTTAATAAGCATTAATAGTTAAACCATTATCTAAATTATATCTGAAATCAAAATTTTTTTTAAAAAAAGATCATTTTTAAAGGAAATTTTTATTTGCCTTTCATTAAAGACATAACGCTATGCACTAACACTTCAAAACTAGTATATTTGAAAAAGTCTTAAATTTAAAATTAGATTGATTTTGCTTAAATATTCTATTTTGCCATTTAAAATTGCCTTCTTTAAAATTATGTAAAAAACTTTATACCTTACATTTCGAAATTCCTAGTTTTGCGACTATTTTTATATAAAATAATATATCCAAACTTTACCAATCGCTCTCCTGACCAAACTTATTGGGATCATATTTCTTAGATTGCGGCTACCTCCTTATTTTGTGGGTCAGAATTTCGAATCCGACGAAAAAAAGATATTTATTCAGAAAAAATAAGTTTTTGTGTCTGATTTCGTAACTTAAAATAGCGTCAACACTAATTAATTAGCATTTTTGAGCCCACCCCCTTGAACCTAGAACGTAAAGATCCGATTATTATATCAAAAATTATTTAGGGTAGTCATTTTTATTTGTTTACGCACTCTAGAAAGAAATAATGTAGAATATGCATACAATACACTTTTAATTTTAATAACCTTGATGTATTAAGTCGTACAAATTTTAAATCATGCTTTATAGAAATTTAAATGTAGAATTGTGATGCAATTCTAATTTTAACTGTCGTAATATCTCAAAAAATCTTTTACAAACAGCTGGGCCGTCCACTATAAATATTTAATAGCCGTGGTATACAAATATGTACAAAGTACATATAGCAGCATAGTACATAGTACAGCCTTTAGTAAGAGAACGTGAAATTTGCAATAGTAATAAATTAGAATAAAATAACCTTAGTGTGTTTAGTCACGTTAATTTAAAGGTAGATCTTGTGGAAATGCTGGTGAAGAATTTTCCAGCAGGTGTATAACAGCCTTAACGTGAAGAATAATAAAAGAATGTTATGAAAAGAAGAATGGTTAAGTTCAAAGATCCTGATGTGCTATACCTATAATCATATTGTCCTGAAAAATTCGTCCCACTGTTTTTTCCCCGACGTATTAAATGAGGCATTGAATGCTGAACAAGCTCTTAATAAGAACGTCATTGGTCCGAAACTAGTGAGAATTTAATAAGTACCCCCTTCATGACAGTAAAATGATCGAAGTACAATGCTTTGCGTCAACATTTTCATTTCCTGCAAATATACAATCATAAAAATGAATAAATGCAACTAGTTTTAGAATGTCCCTCGCTCTTTGGGGTTTCAAAAACACGGTGATAGAACTATTTTTCTTATCAAACTGATGAAACAAAAATACATCATTTGGAATTTTTTTTTATAATTTGCTATATTTCTAATCAGAGAATTTGTAATTAGTGAGTAATTATCCAACAACATCAATTTTTGTTGTTTATATTTAATAAATTTATTAACTGGAACTTACAGCGTAAATTAACTGGAATTACATGAGAAATATATAAATTTAGGCTGTTTTATTTATCTCAATAGAATTTAAGAAAATTATTATTCATAATTATTAAAATACAATTATGAGAGTACATTTTTATTGTTTAAATATTATAGTTTCAATATTTAAACAATACTTCTCAATTCACAACGTATATTGACTGGAATTTTTTTATTATTATTTTAGAATTTTTATTAGAATTTAGATCGTATTTAGTGCATAATTGTCAACATACAGCCGATGCGACTGTATTTTTGTTGTTTAAATGTGGAAATTTTAACCTATAAATTTAGGATTCTTTTATTTATTTAAAAATACATAAATGTTGTAGTGTGTGTTTAGGAAATATTTTAGTTGAATAAATATATTGCCACACATTTATGGGCATAATCATAAATAAAGATAACTGTAACAAAAGCTGAGCAAATTGTTCCAAATTTTTTTTAATTTTCAGTAACTATATCACAAAATATCGTAAAAAATCATAAAATTTCATCCGAATTGAATGAAAGCCACATAAGTTTTAAGTGATGAAATTTTGAAATCCATACAGGTTGTTGTGATTTATCCGAAATACAAAGTCATTATGAATAGTTTTTTGCCTGAACTGATTATAAGCATTTTCCGTTTGTAAACAAGTTACGCAATTGGTTCGTTTCTTGCTATCATAATTAAACTAGCCTCGTATTTTCAATTGTTGGCTATTAGTGCGCCACAGGAAAAATTCCTCCTATCCAGGAGAATAAATTATTGATTGTTTGGAAAAAGTTCTCTTATTCTAAAAAACTGTTCTATTGAAATCTGATTTCAAATGCTATTTAAAATTGCATTTCAATAACACTGTTTAAATATCACTAAGAAGTGCATTTTATTATTAATCGCATTTAATTCATAGCAACATATTTGTGTTCCTCAAAACATATTCAACAAAAAATTTATTCCCAGCAGATCACCGAAGAAAAGCCATCACTGGCTGCGGTCAGTGTGCGGGTGGGTGACCACTTGGATCAGTCTGCCTAGGGATCGAGGGTGTGCAACAAGTGATTGCGTCACCCTTACTTTGCATTGTTTGACTTGGCGCAGTATAACCGATTCGGATTTGCGTTATTAAAATCTTCCCTTCAATTATATAAGAACCGTAAACCGTAGTCTATCGTCCTGATAAAAAAAAGGCAGTATTTCCACTGCCTTTTCGTTTCGAATAGCAGAATCGGGTCGGACGTTTGAGTTACGCGAAATAAACTATTCACTGAATGATACGTGTTTTGTACACGCATGATACTACTTTCCCGAACGCATATCTGAAATAGAATATTCTCTGGTGTTATAAGTAATAAAGTAGAAACATTTTTTTAATAAGGGATCAATTCAGTAGGTACGCTACTGTAATTTTGTAAGAAGTGTTTATATTTTTAAATAAGCTTAGGCACATAATGAATACGTATTTATTTTTAACTCTTCTTGTTTAAAACTATGTTTAAAATATTCAATACAAGAAGTTTTAGTAATAATAAATAGGATGAATAGTAGTTGGAAGAAAATAAAAAAAATGTATCAAATTATACTGGAAAATTCATTTGCCTCTAGTTAGAAGTACAGTTATATTTTTAGAAAAGAAAAGTTGTGATTATTATTTCGCGTAAAGAGAGAAAAAAAAATAAATCTCACCACTCCTCTGGTGTGATAGATTAAACAGAACTTTCCGACTGTTTTTCATCACTTCTAAGCAATTATGTCCATCTAAGCTGTGTAATAACTAAGAAGAAAAGTCTTCAACATCAATAAAGACTGTAGAAAGAAAAAGAGAGAAAAAGAAACACACTTAATGAGACCTATACGCTTGAAAACACTATAAAAACAATGGAATAAAACTGAAAAACAAAAACATAAAAAAAGGGACAGCATAGAAATTATACCTACTGTCCTCTTGTAATTTCTGTACGTTTCTCTCTAAATGAGTTGATAAAATAAAGCTGGCGTAGCTAAGAAATGGCGCTGAAGAATTTCTTTCTTTAACTGGCTATACACTTATTTTTGCTATTTTTTCCTCTTGTTCAGCTAGAAAACGTACCCTGAGATTCACACGCTTAGAGCAAATAAATAACAACGAGAAAAATTCTTCCAGAAATAAAGTAGAAAAGTACTGAAACAATTCTTGAGAAAGTACTTCCAACTGTTCTTTGTTTTTACTTTGAAACAACCTTTTTTTTTATCGTTTTCTTTTTTGGAAGAAGGGTTTTAAGAAATCGTCTGCTTTCTCTGGATTTTTTTTTTTTTTTTTATCTGTTTCTTGAACATTTCGACACTTTGTGAAAAATGGTTTAAAGAGGATATAGGGTATTTTTCATAAGAAACTTCGAAAGAAATGTTATAAAAAAAAAAGTATGTTTTGGAAACCTTTTCAAAAAAATATGTTTGTTTTACATCAAGATTTATGCACTGAATATTTTTTTTAAAGATATGATGCATAATTTTTGTAGCTTAAGTTAACTTTAATAGCAGGTTGCGGAAGATTGTCAACGAGTTCAAGATCAATGCTGATCAAAAATTTCAAGCAAATACAAATATGAGAATTTGAAGTTTTGCAAATGCGCTTGACCTAGTAAAAGTATTTTTAAAAAAATTAAATTAAGGATAAGAAATATAGGCTGTATTCAATAACATAGAAGAGATTTCATTAGTTATTATTATCAAGTTTTAGCTGCATGATACAACGAAGATCCCTTTGCAATTTTTAATAAAGTAAATATATATGTTTTTCTTAAAAAAACTTTTAAATTTATGTTAAAAGTTTTAATTGTACTTGTAATTGCTTTAATTGTAGTTTTTTAGTACGATTAATATGCTTTAGTGCGAGTATTTTGTTCTAATTCGGTGAATTAGTAAAACTTAAAATAACAAATAACAAATAAAACTGTGCATAAAAACTTTTAAAAAAATTAAGTATACGTAGCATCAAACAAAGAAAAAGTCATACAAACTATTGTCTTATAGATGCTTCTAATTTAGTTAATTTTGTTGGATGAATATTTTCTTTTTAATTTATTATATTGTTAGTATTTTGAAGTTATACGCAGT